>CM068831.1:28297658-28305158 GCA_028554795.2 Sinohyriopsis cumingii
TGATTTGTGGGAATCCTCGTTAGAGACACTAAAACGACAATGCCAAGTAAAAAAGCCGATCGTTTCAGATTCTCTATCCATCATGACAGCTTTAAATCACCTATGGTGATTAGGTTTAGCACCCCGGCAGAATTAACACCCTCAAAAATCATCGCACAATTCAGCACGTCCAACATCACCGATGGAACAGCTATACTTTTCATTGACCCAAGTGTCCCCTCCTACAGAGAGCAGACGCAGGAAAAACGTTACTAGTGGACGAGAGTCACAGTATCCGATGCAGCGTCATCCAAATTAACAACTTATAAGTCCACGTGAGTTTCGTCCATGACTTCGTCGTGGGTCGAGCGGATGCTAACAAGAAAAGCGCAGAATGGAAAAGTACACATGGGGAACATTCAAAGAACGGCCAAAGCAAAACAGCAAAAAGAGACAGCCCTCATATCAGGATGTTTTATCCAAAAAAAAGACTGCCTGTGGAATTCATAAAGTGTGCAAACCTCGCAACACACTATAAGTGTACCATCAAATGCTTAGTGGACCTCTTGTGTTTCATTGACACGATTTTACAGACGGAACATTTATTCACGTCTATCATCATGAACAACAAGTCGATGGTATTACCAGTATCACAAGTTTTCTCGGATATGCTTATAATATAACCATATGTTTTGTAGTTGGGGAAACACACTCATTGTTGAGATAGATGCCGGATCTAAATGCATGTTATCCAGTATGATAGACAAACAAATGCATTGCTCTCCTTCACATAAAACCTTAGGTAGACGTACGTTACTAACAAATGAGCTTTTAGAAATTATTGAGATTATACCCCACCTGTGGACATCTCATTCGGACCAATAACCTAAATACTAACCAGATCAGGAGGAAAATTTAAAGGATAAAATAAATACTTAAATTTCATCGTTTAGTTTCTCGAATGCGTGCAAAAAACCAGCATTCAAATTCCTAACTTCTTTTAATACTATTCATAACAAAGCACCGAATACGCCGAAGTCACCATGAATAGAATTAGCTCATTTACATCAATGTGGGACAAGTTGAGCACGATATCTTCACCATATCTTTATCATGTCAATTGCTGTCCGAGTGGTGCTGGCCAAACCGAATTAGTCAAACGTGTGATCAAACACAAAAGCCATTTGATAGATCGTTCTTCGCAGCAACGTATTATGTGGTGCTACAAAGAGCGGCGATTGGCTTGCATCCTACTTCAAGAATGTCAAGGAGAAGACGATGTGACCATATCTTGCATGAGTCTAACTCGTATGGTCCTCTTAGATGACATCTTAGGTGAAGACACAGAAAAATGTAAACGTTGGCATCATCTTAATGACAGTATCATTAACAAAATAAAGCAAATCACACCATCAGTCTCAATCCTCATTATGTGGTCTTGTTTACAAGTCCAAGAGCTTAATCTCAAGAACAAGTCTTAGCCAATCAGTGAGGAATACCTTGTTTGATTTATGCATACGACAATGTGACGTATTTACTCGTGCATTTAACATCTAACAATCCCGAAATTTATTTAGATTTCGTTCTCATTTGTTTCACGACAGGTACATACGCTTTGGGTACATGTCACCTATACTATAAAAACATCTTTCACTTCGTTTATATTCAGTAGTAGTTAGCACTACTTCCTTTCAATATCATCTTCCGGTCGAATTGGTGCATGCCCATTTGTTACAAGCCTGTCTCATAGAACTGGTTTACGCTAACAGCACGTCAATTATTTAAAACTAAATGCTTATTTAATAAAACATTAAGTGGTTCTATCATAACTGACAAATCTGAGAATCAATTGTCATCCCACCTTTGAAATTGAATCTGAATGGCCAACAAGTCCCTAAGTAAAAAATCCTCTCTCAAAAAGCATCCAAACAGGACAAACAATGGAGCGGCCATTACACACACGAATAAAATGAAAATCCCCAGGAAGAAAAGAAAAGTTCCAAAAAGAAAACAGATTATACCAGAAAGAGAAGCACGAACGTACTCCCAAAACCTATTATATTTGTGACAATGCCATCCCAAGATTCTTTGGCGTCGTCGATGCTCATGGTGTCTGCCAATTACGATTTCCTAATTTGATGAAGAAATGGAAACCGGTTTCTAGTGTTACTTCTTCTTTAGTGGTATGCTTTTCTGCTTTAGCTGAAGCTGCGTCTCTTTACAATGTTCCCCCCCCCCCCGATACCAGATACTAAGACAGAATGAGGATAGTATAACGTTTACTGGATTTATCAAGAGAAGATCTGTCATCATTTAATCCAATGAAGACAACTAAACCTGTAATGATGCCCGTCATGACCATGATACATGTCGATAATCAGTGGAAATTCGGCGCAGTATAAAAAAGACTCACAAGAAGTGCATATATCCATTCTCCTGCCAAGTGGCACTACGAAAGGAAAAAAAGAAATGATCCCTCTCCTCGTTTAGTCAAACATTGGGATGGGTTATCGGATCTGGCGATATCCAACCACCAGTACAAGAAATGGCATTAAAAAACTGTCCTTTAGAATCTGTGAATATTGGTTGAATATCTTGAAAAGAACAGACTTTTTTGCAAACACCAGAACGAACGCGTAGGAAAACATCTGAACGTTCTTTGTCAAATGGCGAAAAAGTAAATACCCATCAGCCAAAACAAGAAGATGGTAGTTCAACATCGAGATGTTCTACCCCTGTTGATATAACCATTCTTCAAAGTGGCTGCACCTTTGTTAGACTCATTCGCTGTTCTACTTTTTTGAGGCATCACGAAAACATAAAGCGATCGTTTGTAGGAGACGTCATACGTGCATATGCCCTTCAAAGGATTGATGGAAGTCTATCCTTGTTACGAGCAACGACCACGTCATTAGCCTCCGAATCATAACCGCAATTGATGTCACAGTTACAATAATACTTTCAATCATTGATGGATCGTACCGATTTGTCAGAAAAGGAAACCTCGAAACTGCACTAGAACGTATTGCAAGGTCTTCATCTCTTTCACCAGAAAACTTTAGACTAATAAGTACACCAACATTAAACGATGTCAAGGCAATGATGACGTCCCAACAACCAAAAGTGACAGACTAGGCCAAGATGATGCAAGATGAAGAAGAAACCCGAGAGGTATTTCAAACACCATCGACTCATATAATGGCAAGATCGCAGCGTCCTTGTTTACACCATTACCTACTTGTACTTCCCAAATAATGATGCCTACCACGTATTTGGCGAACGGATAAAGTAAATAACGAAAGAAAAAAGTTGAAGAAGACAACAAGACAAAAATTACCTTTCACAACCACCCCGTTACTAATCCTGTGACTCGTTTAATACATTTGATACGTCGTGCAATGTTCAAACTTCATAAAACGGGGAGTAGCATTGAGGAACAGTTGGAGAGTTATTGAGATCCCGCATTGGGAAACTTATTGCTTGTATTTACTACAATATTTCTCTTCTTTCGGGTTAAAGAGGAGTTCAAAGTTACATCCTGCTGTCAAAGCCGATCTAAGAGGTTTACTCGATTTGAAATGATGGTTACAAAGATATGCGACGCACACGTTATATAAACCCATTGAACAAACATTTTCTATACGCCAGACCAAAGTGGATCATCAATGGCAAACGGATGAGTTTCATTTTGGTCACCGAATTGTTTCCTGTACGTGGATGTAACCCGGTCATTTATAAATTTGGGAAACATGAACGAAGAAGTGTTAAAATTACATTTTTACTAGCATGATTCACAATGTGTGACAGACAGAAAAATTAAGTATACGATATCGAAAGCATTTGAGGAAATGTGCGTTAGAAGAAGAGCCACAAAAGCTTTGATTCCTGGATTGACGCTTTGCAGGTCATCGAATATAAAATGAATTAACAATCAAGCCCTTAAAGAAAACAAAATTCTTTCCATCTCAGAGTTTGTCTCTGCAAAGACAACAAAATGAACCATTTTGGATTTGATGTGGATAATGTGTGTCTACAATGCAAGTCGTATTTTGTTCTGCTAAATCTATGTGGTTTATGTTGTATTTGGAGCAGCCATCACTACAGTGAGTTTGAAACAAGGAAACAAAAAAGTGTTGGCCATTTTTCCTAGCGGTTGTATTGGTTAGCTTCTTCAAATTCCTTTATTGAAATCTTCAAGTAACAGCACCGCTAGTTCCGCAACAAAAGCAACAACAACACTCCTCTTTGTGACCATTTGGACACTCCTTTGACATCGGTTGACCCCACTGAAAGCAGAACCCTTGAATTATATATAGCCAATTTTACTTAAGTTTACCCAGTGACACTGCATGTTGTTTCACTGACAAATTATCTCAGGCCAAGAAATTTGATTGCAAGCCTGATTGCAAATAGGTTTGGTAGATTCTATGTTGGTGACGAACATCAACGGAGAAAATAACATTGGACATGAATGATCCTCGCGTGTATGAATTCAAAAGACCATCACCAGTCCTCGACTGAGCATCTATATTATTAGAGTTCAAATAAGGTGTGATTTTAATGCACGGCATATAACTGAAGCCGATGCTTCTATGTTAGAAAACAATATAGTTAAGTCCTGGATGAAAGTAACACACCTGTCAAGATCAATTTCCATCCCATTGCTCATCGTCTGATGCTCTGTTTTAAAAGTACTAGCCATTACTCTTTGTCTTAAGCTGTTTCAAAGTTGGGGTGAAATCATTACTTAAGGTTCCAAGAGGGCCATTAACGTAAGCGAAGAGTTCTTGAAGTATTTTCAGTGGAATTGAATTAAGGAATGAATTTGATGTTTTTATACTCCAGTATGGTTGAGTACAAGGTCACAGGAGACATATCTGCGTCAATACAGTGAGTAATTCCTCCCAAAATTGACATTGGTATCAAAAGAGATTTCGGACACAGAGTTAAAGTCTCAAAATTCAAAGTCATTTTCGAAAACGTCTATCTATCGAATTGTAACCCATGTATGATGTGTACCAATTAGCAGGTCAATAACGAGGTTCTGCTTTAGAATATGTGGTCATATCAACTTGACGAACTTACTCGCCATCGTAAAACCAATGGTGACTCGTGGACTGCACGAACTGAAAAATGCCACTTTGATGTAAGAAAAAGAATGTCTTTAAAATGTCACTATCAACACACACATACCAAAGAAATCATTGCGAGAACAGGAGAAATGTGTTGTTTCTAAATAGAAAAGACCTCTCGGCTTGACTACAGACCTCTAAAAATGCGCTCCTAGACAAATTATCCCTTCTATGAAAGATCCATGACTAGACAGATAGAGAGCTCGTCACCTCTCTAGTGCTGATAGACACATTGCGAGCAAAGACTAAATAAATAACATCCGTATAATTGGACGTATCAGATTACCAACAGAAAATGATGCACCGAGATTCTTCAGAATTTTCCTTATCAGAACCCAATCTGTTTTCTATGCCGCCTACCATGGCGACGATGCAAAAATCACAAGAGGTATAATTTTATCACGTTTCCTCTTTGCCTACCTCAGCCAGTATTTCGAATTCGAAATCAAAGGACAGACATAAGATTTCACCGATCTGAACAGGAGTTACTTGTACTTCAAAGTTAAAAGTTCTCAAAATGGAGGATAACAATCTAGCTGACATTGCCAGAGTATATCCCGCCAAAAATTGCTTGCATTCATTGTTCACCGAAGTGTATTTGTACTTGAATAACAAACACGTCAGCAGCATTGATATTTATATTTACCGAGCGTCCCAAGAAAATGTTTTGACTTATGAAAAGAAGCCAAAAAACATCTGGATGCACAAGTTCTCGCCAACATAATCCATGTAATTTTGTATGCAAAATTTCATATTACTTTGAAAAAGACAAACTGTAGGGAATCGATTATAGACTAGTAGAAGGTATCAACTAATACAAACCATCTTTGAAATAAGGAGCGTCTTCGCAAATAGGGGACGATGATGTCTTTGAGCCAGAACAAAAATAAAACAAGAAAACGAAGCTACCAAAGGCAAGGAGATAGTCATGAGTCAGGATGACCATTACAAAATGAACTCTTAGTCAACTGATTTGCTTAGCACCAGTCTACAAGAGTTACAGATTTGACACATGAAAATTGTTGTAGATGTCCAAACGATCATCCAAGTCAGATTCAACACAATATATGCATCATGATGACCCATTTAGAAAACTTGGAATATTTTGGGTATCATCTCCGAAGAAAAAGTGTTGTATTTCTGGTATAAAGACTATTAATCCATTCGGCTGACTCCACATAGTGCAGAAAAGAACATGTACGTGTGTGTGTGTGTGTGTGATTGTCTTTTATAAAAAAAAAAAAAAAAACACTTCCTTCTTTAAATGTGTTTATATGCAAGGGTATAGTAATGTGTCTGTAAACACGTCTTACCCTTACTTGTGTGATAGTTTGTGTTTATATTTGGTGAATGTATGTGTTTGTCTTTTGTTTTTCCTTAAAACAAACATTTCGTCATCTGACGATTCTTTTGTATGGGGTGTTTGTATGCAGTGAAACTATGAAAATAAATAATTTAGGTTTGTGCAATATTTCTCTTCCATGTTTTGGGCCTGTATATGCTGAATTGTTTGTGTGCGAGTTGTTTTCTTTCACGTTCGTGCTTCAGACATGTATAGCGGCACTGTCATCGGTCTGGCTACACATTGTTGTCGCATCACAAAACATAAAATTGAGTAGGCTACATAAACGTTGTAAACTTCAGGTACACGTGGAACACGCGAATGACTTGCTGGACGGACTAAACAATGATGGCATTAAAAGGAAAACTGTTCTAGAAGATAGAAATAAAAAGGTAAGAAGAGAAAAGTTGCAAACATATGATGCCACAGTTAATGAAGTGGCAGACTTGCAATGTGAAGTCGGTGGTTCGGATACCATCCAAAAGACAACCAAAATAACAGAGACATATTGTACCGTGATAGAGGAATTGGCCTTGGGGCTATCACTACAACAGGCAATACCAGGACAACAACAACCATCACAGCATCCAAAGGTGCAACGATTACGAATGAATTATTGAACATTCAGAGTCCTCAATCGGAAGATTGGTGCTCTGAACCCAAACAACCCCTTCCAGACTTCCCATCTCCATAAATATACAGGGTATAGTCGATGGTGTTTGTGTATGCTAATCGGCATTGGAACTGCAGGCATTACCTAAGCATACTAAAGAAAATGAAAGGCCCTTTTAGAGCCAACAGCTCTTTCGAAAATGATACCCATTTCATCGCCAAATAATTGTGTACCATTTGTGCTTGCTTGTATAAGTGTATGTCTTTTTTCCTGATAAAAAAGACATTTCTCTTTTGCAAATGTTTGTGTGAGTAAGGGCTTAGTGGTCTATCAACATTTACTAACTTTACTTGTGTAATATTGTGATTTTGTGAAATTTTTATGTGTAAGTTTTTGTTTGTATTGTGTCATTTCCTAGAAAAGTTATATTTCCC
>CM068831.1:28917658-29227658 GCA_028554795.2 Sinohyriopsis cumingii
AACCAAACAAACAAAAAGGATTTTACGAGAACTTCCAACTAAAATAGCTGCAGCTCAACCTCCACCTGTCGATGAAGAAATACTTGAGGGTATTGGAAAAATTCGTACTGAAGTCGCCGACGTGAAAAAAAGAACTTTATAAACGAATAGTAGAAAACGCTGAATTGATTAAAAAAATTAGAGAGGAGTTTATTGAAGATATTATAAATAGTAAAGAAGATGATTTACCTAAGCAAAATACTATATGGTGATAAATCTAAAATATTAAAACCCAGATATGAAACCGTAAGTAATGACAATTTTACTAAATGGGTATATCGTATATACTACAACAAAAAACAAGTCAGAAGAAATGATGATAATTTCAATGCACTTGTTGGAGAAATAGAAAGACTTGCTAGACTTTAGAGACAACAACCTCCTCCACCGCAACAGCAAATATAACTTCAACAACAAAAAAGACTACAAACACCCCAGCAGGAACCTTTAGATCAACTTCCTCCACCGCAGCAGCAGATAGAAAGACAACACAGATCTCCTCCACCACAGCAAGAGCCTTCACCTCTGCAACGAGCAAAAAACCGACGACTTTCTTTATTGAGGGAGCAAATTGAAGAGTTTAAAAGAGAAAGGAAACGGGTGTTGTCAGGAATGGATGATCCTCCCGGCGCTATAGGAAGTTGTTTTCTGACTGCATCAGGAGGAAGTAATCTTGTTTGTCCTAAGAATATCCTCGATGACGTAGAACGGTTAGAAGTTCTCATAGGAGGAGCGCGTGCTGGTAATAACTCACCGGAAATAATTAATGAAGCAGCTGATATTTGCCAACGATTATTTCTCGGCTGCATTATGGATATCCGTATTTACCGAGAACTTATTGATGAACTCGTTGATGATTAGTTGTCATAGTGACTAGAGTCACCGCGATTAGATAAATGGTAAATAAAATAAGATGATCATACACAATAAGCATCGTAAATCCGTACCTGTCAGAGTAGTAAACTCACGATTACCAATCTATAGAGCAATTTACGGAGATGGGCTTGGTGATGTTGTTCAGGGATTATTTACAAGGATGGCCCCAAAAGTAGCGCCTATTGCAAAACAATTATCAATGAAGGCTATTGATGTTGTTCGTGAAAAAACTCCTGGTGCAATTATTAATGTTGCTGGTAAGGCGTTTTCGGCAATCAAAGAAAGACTAGCGCTGTTAATTAGACGAAAACCACAACCAGGAAAATTACCTAGCACTGAAGTTATGCCTGTAAATGTCAGTAAATTAGTAAATCAAGCCGCAAATGAAAAACTAGCAGAGTTGGCTGATGAAGTATAAATAAATATTACTGCAAATTTGATAGCAGGAAGTGGACGTCGTGCCAGACGACGATAATTTAGATGATGGTAATTATAATAAAATTTTCAAGTGTACACCCGACTCAGCATTTGACATAGATGCATCGGTCCTCAAAAATGAATCAATGCGTGATTATCAATTTTATTCCTATGATGCAAGACAACCAAATCAACGGGAACGTATCGAACTTCAAGTTCAAGATACAAGTAGATATTTCTTACCTGCTGAGGCATTTATTGAAGTAGAAGGTAAACTTGTAACGAATGTTGCGGCTGATACAGCATACGCTGCTAATTTGCGAGTTGGTTTTGTCAACAACGGAATTATGCTACTATTTGATAGCGCTACATATATGATTGATGGAAGAAATATTGAATCTATTCAGAAGGATGTCGATGTTGCTACAACAACAATTGGTCTAGCAAGATATTCTGATGATTACACAAGATCAGCCGGTCCAAAAATGATGTTCGCTAAAGATGTTACTGACAACGCTGATCATGTTCAATATATTAAAATTGATCATGTTCAATATATTAAAATACGGACACCACGAGGTACTGCATCTGATCCACAACCAGTTGATTTTGAACATGCAGCTAGACCAGCTGATGTTTTTGATATTATAGGAAGTGTTAATGCAACTTACAATTTGGGATTTACAACACGTCAATTAATGTTGTCAGGAAATGATAGAAATTTTTCATGTGCAATTCCACTGTCTCATATGTTCGGATTTTGCAGGACTGCTAGAAAAGTTATCTTTGGAGCTAGACACACAGTTGTACTTGTGCGAAAAGGTGATGACAATGATGCAATCTGGCGAGGTGCTGGTGTTGCTGCTGCTAAAGTAATTATAAAAAAAACTCTCATTGTGGATACCGGTATTAACTCCCTCATTCACGGAAGAACAGAAATTATTGTCATTCATGGATAGAAGTGGTAAATCGATGCTATCATGGTTAACAGTAACCACAGATGCTATTCAAAGTTCTGTTAAAGATGTATTTACTTGGCATATAGTATCACAAAAAGGCGTTTCTGCGCCACGACATATTTTTGTTGCGTTGCAAGATATTAGACGGACCAGTAATCAGAAACGTTCACATATGATATTTGACAAATTCAATGTTACCGAGGTTTCGCTGAGAATAAACGGACAACAAGAACCATCCGAGGATATAATGCTGAGTTACACAGATAATCATGTGGCACGAGCATATCATCGTTTGATGACATTTATGGGACGTGATCAAAATATAGATACTGATTTGCAAATATCACAGTTAGATTTTACAAAATTATATCCGATTTATTATTTTTCGCTGGAGCATCTTGATTTATCAAAACAATATGTCGTTGATATACACTTCAGAGCTCGCGTTGGTGAACCGCCAGTTCTTGCAGATGGTTCACCACCAGTTTATGGTCCTTACAGAGCAATCGTGGTTATACTCATCGACAAAGCAATGTTACTTGAAGGTGGTAGTGGTCGAATGAGAGTCGTTGATGCATCAGTAGAAAATCTTTAATCATTATTTGGAGCGTGGCGAGTATTTATCATAAAAATGTCGTACAGTCATGTTAACGTAACTCTGACTCCCGGTCAGGTAAAAAAAAACTTCAATCAAATTAAACAAAAAACTGCGGAACAAAAATAACGCTGAAACAAGATCAGATTTCTAGTGATGGTCCAAATAAACTATCACTAACCAAGAATCAAGTAAAACACTTCATAAAAGCACTGAAATCAAAAACCGGAGTTCAACTTGTTCTTTCTCCGAATGCCATTAAAGATATGGTTAAAACAGGTGGTATTTTCCTGCTTCTTGCAGCTATACCGGCGTTAATAGCCACTGCTGCTCCAGCCGTAGCAAAAGCAGCTGCGTTAGGTGCTGTTGGAACAGCTGCTGGAATGGCATTAAAGAAAGCAGCAGGAAAAGGGTATAAAAAAGGGAAGCGGTCTAAGATTACCGGGATCTCGTTGGGGAAGAGGTCTGAGGCTTCCAGGAACTTATCTACGTTGAACTCCCAATGGAGTTTTACACTAGCATCAAATCTTGATTTACTTGATGCTGCTAAACAACTAAAAATAAAAGAGTTTATAAGTGCTTTCATTCGAGATCAATTACCAGAACGACCAAATAGCGTTGAAACGGGTATTATTAATCTCGACTCGAATTCAGGACCCGGTACTCATTGGGTATCATACGCAATTGATCCACGTGGAATCGTTTATTTCGATTCGTACGGGTTAGCTCCACCGCGTGAGTTTGTCAAGTATGTCGCGCCACTTCACGTAAAGGTTTGGTATTCAACGCTTCCAACACAAACAATGACAGATCTGCCAATATGCTGCCATGAAGTACTTAATGTATTTGTCGCTATACCAAGGTCTTCGCGGCACCTCATAAAATCGTGCATGATTATACAAGTAACCGCTTCGTTAAACGCAAAGCGTTTTAAACAGATCTTAGATCTATAATGGTTGATATTTACGGAAGATCTTCTTCTACCAGTAAGAACAAAACCGACGACATGGATCTGTCGAAGTACGCGACTAAAGATGAACTCGCTGATATTATGAATCTTGCTGGAGTTGACCGAGATGAAGTTGTTGTTTTTCAGGACCTATATGGTGTTTTAAAAACGAGCAACATCAAATGGAATGATATAGTTCGACGAGTACTCGGTGCGGTCACGGATAACATTCCAGTATTTACCGATGGCGGTAGAATCAGAGACTCAAGTATATCGTTTGCAACCATCAGAGATGAAATTGCAAGAAGCGTTGTTAATCGTTTGAAAAACAATGGCGACATAATGACGGGTGAACTCAGCATGAACGGAAATAAGATAGTGGTTTTGAGAGATCCAACATCCGACGAAGATGCCGCAACGAACAAATACGTTGACGTCAACTATAGCACCGTAGATGGTAAACTGTCTACGTTGAGGGCTGAGTACGATGTTCACGTAAGCGCAGTTACAAATCTCCGTAGAAATTTTAGAAAACTTAATGAAATCGAGGATGAATTTTTCGGTAATCCGCTCACCGCTGACGCAAGTCTATCTGATGTCAAAATGAACATTGACACGATTAAAAGAACACTCGAAGACGGAAGTGGGATTCCTGAGATCGTTAATAAAATTAATTTGATTAAAATTCCACACGGAGTAACTCCCGGACATATTACCGACACAGTATACACAGTATCATCCGGGTTCGCAACATGGTCAAAACAAAATAGTACTATCAAATATACCGCAACAGTCACTGTCGTGTACAGGCTGTCTGTGTTCAGTGCTGCAAAATTCGAAATATTTACAACGTATCCATGGATGCACTCAACCGATAAGTTTTCTGGAGTTGTATCTATCATATTAGATAGCGGAAACGAAGAAACATTTATTTTGGAAGCAGCTGATAAGAAATTAACTGCAACATCTTACTGGTGGTGTCTGGACTTTGTAGCTGAAACACCTCCGTTGATTATTTAAATCAGTATGGTTACTGTATAAAATATAATGAGTACCTCAATCGACGATGCATCTCAATACTGGTATAATCAAGCACGTGAAAGGCAAACAGCGCTAAAAGACATCTTCGAAAAATACACAGCAAAAGTAAAAAAAAAATATCAACGACGACTAGTTATCGTCAACGTAATGGCTTATTCAGTATCTGCTTTTGTTACGTCCACCGGCGTGTTATTATTAACAATGACAATGATGGCACCAGTAGCCGTGACAATCTGTATTTCAGCCACAACAACGATTGCAGGTGTTCTTAATATCATTGCACAAAAAAAATATGTACTTGCACAAATGCAAAATTTACCGATTACATGATAAAGTTACACACAGCGACATCAGCGTACTCGAGGTTATCTTCGCTGTTATCAGCTAGCCTTAGTGATGGAATAATTTCTGATTTCGAGTTTTCAGAAATGATTACAATATACAGCTGCGCTAGTATTAAAGGTACAAGTATAATCAATAATGACAACGCCAGGAAAGCTACTCAAACAGATCGTGGCAAACACAACTCCACCAAAAACAACGATGATCTCAGTAAGTTCGACTAATCCTGAATTTAGCATATACCTTCTAACTGCAATTCCAATAAAAGAAATTGCACTAGCACAATTACGAGTATATCATAGTTGGCCAAACATCAGATCGGAATCATTTAATGGTACACCAGCAAATAATTCGTTTGTATTTGCTAATAAGAACAAACCCAGTGCCGATAGCACCAGGGAAACTCACGATTGGCAGGTTGCTGGAATACCAACTGCCAGTTATGAGATTGAACAAATCAATGAAGAATTTCAGCGCAGAATAAAATCAATAACGGGAAAAGAATCAAAAATATCGATTAACATTCATCAACCGACTTTATCCGCTACGGTTGAGATACACTCTCCTGATTATGTCGTTGATATTTATCAATCTTCGATCAGAAATGTCTTAGGTTGGCCTTAAATCCCGCCAGAGTATCATGGACCATCAGAACCGAAGTTGATTGAATTTACTACTAACGAAAAAAAGTTTATAACCGAGCCAGAATATCAAGTTTCTTATCCATGGCGTGTAAGGGATGACCTTTATATTATTAGTGATGAAAAACAATATCCCAAGATGCCGTTTTCCTTGATTGATGTTGATCGAAAAACTTTAAATGAAATTGTTTATGATAGAGATTTCAGAGAAATAGCTAATGGAAATAAAACTGAGTACACAACCACATACACATCATTAATACAGTTGTTTAAAAATTATATTCTGGAATATCCTAATAACAATCTAAGAGAAAAAATCATTGAGATAATACAACACCTAAATCAGATTATTTCAGACCTTAAATATACTAATCCGGCTATTGTTGATTTAATAAATGCTACTACTTATGCATATTTAGGAGGAAAAAGTTTAAAACAGATATACCTCAATCATTATAAATTAACTGAAGCTGAATTACAAACATTTGTGTTACCAGGATTTTCCACAGACGACTTGACAAAATCAGTCAACGATATTATCAACGAAATCTTTCTTAAAATACTCGATGCGTGGAGAAAAATATCACCACCTCCAGTCGTTCTCAGACATGATAACGGTCAGTATGGAGGCAGCAGATATATCTCACCAGGAATCGTCAATATAACTTCAACAATCGCGATTAATCTCGTTTGTGATGTAGCCAATGGTAGCTGTCAAATAGATCTTGGAAAGTCGAATCAGGCTCAACAAGGATATATTTTATATACGTTCACACCACAAGTACCCCCTGGGGATTTGATCGTGCAAGAACCAACCAATCCTGTTTATCTGCGGTGTCATAATAATATGTTAACACGAATAAATTTTAAACTCACTAACCACCACGGACACTTAATTGAACTACGGGGAGAGAATTGATTGTAAATCGTAAGATTTCTGTCTTAAGACTTTGATCGTAATAATCTTTGATCAGAAATATATATTTATTCTAAAATATTTTATTTATTCTGAAATTGATGGGGTGGTTGATACTTAAAATCATGTAAATCGATCACTTTGTTAATTCTGATGGGTAGTTAGGTAGTCAAAGTCATGTAAATCGATCAGTTTGTTAATTCTGATGGGTAGTAAGGTACTCAAAATGATACAAATCGATCAGTTTTGCAAAACATACTACAAAAAACATCTTATTATTATTCTGAAATATCTTATTATTATTCTGAAATATCTTATTATTATTCTGAAATATTTTTTTTTATTCTGAAATTGATGGGTAGTTAGGTACTCAAAATTATACAACACGATCAGTTTGTTAATTCTGATGTGTAGTTAGGTACTCAAAATTATACAAATCGATCAGTTTGTTAATTCTCATGGGTAGTTAGGTACTCAAAATTATACAAATCCATCAGATTTTATAATAAAAAAATGTTTCAGAATAACAAAAATATTTAAGAATAATAAAATATTTCAGAATAATATAAATATTTTAGAATAACATAAATATTTCAGAATAATATAACAAATATTTCAGAATAATATAAATATTTCAGAATAATAATATTTCCGAATAAATAAAATACTTCAGAATAATAAAAATATTTCAGAATAATATAAATATTTCAGAGTAATATAAATATTTCAGAATAAAAAAAATATTTCAGAATAATCTAAATATTTCAGAATAACATAAATATTTCAGAATAATATAAAAAGTATTTCAGAATAATATAAATATTTCAGAATAAAATAAATATTTCAGAATAAATAAAATGATTCAGAATAATATAAATATTTCAGGATGATGTAAATATTTCAGAATAATATAAATATTTCAGAATAATATAAATATTTCTGATTAAAATAAAATATTTCAAAATAAATAAAATATATCTGATAAAATAAAATAGTTCAGAGTAATACAATTATTACACGTGCTCGGTCGTTTCATGATCTGACATAATTTTTCTTAATTGTCTATTACGAATATTGATCGTTTTCTATGCTTCGTATTCATTGGATAATTTTGATCTAATTTTTTTCTACTGCGGTAGAGAGAGGGAAAAATGCCTTCACCTGATCGTCTTCTACAGTATCTAGTAACTGAAACATCGCCGTCTGAATTCGTTTTATGAACTTGTATTCAGACGAAAGCGTGTGTCCGTTTTCAGTTTTTCGTTCTTCTAAAATTTGAAAATCAGTAATAATTTGTTTTAAGGATTCAGTTCATCAGATATATTAATACTGTCTTTTTCTAGTTTTTTAATAGCAGAAATAACATCAATAATGTTTTCATGGTTCATTATACAGTATATAAATATTTAAAATAAAGAAATAACCCCATAAACCCCTAGCCTGCCACCGCATTCTAGCGAGTTCAGAGGATACACAACACAACATATAAAACCTATATGAACTCCTAGCCTACCACCGCATTCTATCGAGTTCAGAGGATACACGAAACACAACCCCCAATGAGAGCCACTAACCTGCCATTAACCTGCCACCGCATTTTATAGGCTCAAGAGGGCGTGTTTTGGTGAATGACGTCACAGTACGGCACAACCCTCGTATGAACCTCTAGCCTGCCACCGAATTCTAGCGAGTTCAGAGGGCACACGAAATATATTATATTTCAGAATAAAATATTTATTATTTCTAAGGACAGTACAACATATAACTTAATTAATGTATAACTTATTTCTAAGGACAGCACATCTCTCAAATGAACCTTTAGCCTGCCATCGCATCCTGGTGAGTTCAGAGGACACACATAACTTAATTAAGGACAGCACAACACACAGTATTTATAGTATTTACAGTAAGGATAGCACAACTCATAGTATTTATAGTATTTACGGTAAGGACAGCACAAAACTAAGGACAACACAACATGTACGGGGCTATTTTCTACGCTCAATATATTTTTTCAAAAACCCCCAATAATCAGCCAGTGGGTGATACTAAAAGATGTATCCACCACTTGGTGAATACGTGGAGGGTGTTTTTTATATTGAGTTTCGGCGGAGCTCCAATTAATTATACAAATCACAAATAAGCGTAATCACCGACAGTTGTCAGTCATATGACTCGATCGCCAGACCTCGTGTTTCGTAATTCGACACTCTAGTAATGAGCTACGGAAGCATCTGACAGATATACCTTTCAGAAATTATTATATAGTTACCTACAGATCGGTTTCTGAACACACTGTAAACTATATATATTTCTGCATAAAATATATGTATATAACAGCGGTTTCTGAACAGATTGTAAATATGTGCACTCAAACAGCGGTTTC
This sequence comes from Sinohyriopsis cumingii, assembly GCA_028554795.2. NCBI lineage: Eukaryota > Metazoa > Mollusca > Bivalvia > Unionida > Unionidae > Sinohyriopsis > Sinohyriopsis cumingii. The sequence continues at coordinate 28,926,820 of CM068831.1, forward strand.
TGAACAGATTGTAAATATTTTTGCACTCAAACAGCGGTTTCTGCCTTGATGAAATCGAGTCTGAAAAAATATATGTACATCTCCCACGGCGACGTTTATAGTTACCTACAGATCGGTTTAAATATTTCTGCACAAAATATAGATATAACAGCGGTTTCTGAACAGATTGTAAATATCTGCATTAAAACAGCGTGTTCTGCCTCGATTTCTCGTAATAGAACTAAAAATAACTTGCTATATTATACAATGTAACCGCATTCATTTTTCTATTTTGTAAGTTAGAAACCATAAATATTTTTCTACTAATACAATTATGTTACGTTATTGATATTAATTACGACGTAGATGGTTAATCAACTAATTACGACCATAAAAAATCACAATCTACGGAGAAAGATATATTACAGAATTATCTACCTTCGCTCAAGTGGAAAAATGAGTAGTATGCGAGTGAAGAATGGACCGAAAAAATAAAAAAAATTAATAAATAGTTAATAAATAAAATTCGAGGTAATTACTTGCTAAAGATGACAGTTATCTGCATTATTGATATTGGAAAATGATTTTTCGCTTATATTTTTTCGAGAATACAGATTTGTATATATTTTCCGTGACTTTCTGTACTGAATGCGGGTGAATATCAAAATATCTCGCAACAGGATTCATTGATTGAAAAATCATTTCTTCACCAGTTTCTTTATTGGTAGATTTAATCACCCTCTTTCCAATTGCTTTATGTTTACCTGTCCCTCCCCGTGCAGAGTTCTCACTCTGTGTAATAGCCTGAAGATTAATTAAGTTATTATGAAGTTTTTATCCCTCAAAATGGTCGATGATAAGACCATCTTTGATCACCCCAAAGAAACACTCGCATGAGAATCTATGATTGTGATACCTTTTTTCCCAGCAGTAAATCTAAGATAACCGGTGTTATCAACAGTACCAACTGGTCTTTTCAATCTACAGTGTCTAATCACACCATCACGATTTGCTTCGTAGTCCGTGAGTGGTTAGCAATATTTTGCTTCATATATGTGATATATATATATGTAATATTATTATTTTAAACCATAATTTGCCTGTAAACTTAGTCAGATAAACCTCCACGTTGTTATAGTAATTTTTTTTTAAAAATCATATTATCTTTTAAGTTCTCTGTATCTTTTACCACCACATTGTGAACACAACTGTGTTTTATCTCGTACTCCAACACCACATCGCAGACACAGTATTGGTCCCAGTCTTCTATTACGAACCCACTGTAAATGATACCAGCACAATTCCTTTACGCAGGATTTATTACAAGGAGTCAATGAACCGATCAACAGCCATTTGCATTTATCCTGTTGAGACATTGTATATATAATATTTCAATTTAAATGTTTGTCTTAAATATAATATGAAGGAATTTGAGAGATTATCCAGAATCAAGCCTTGGGAAATAAAATTTAATCTCCCAACTTGCCAATACAAGATCTGTTTGATCCGAAAAATTAAAGTTTGATTAATAAAATTCACGACGGCAAGAAAGAATTTCACACACATGGTGCATCTCACGTATGGTCAACGTTTAAAATTATACGCAATGACTCTGTCAAGGACAAAGATGTCGAGGCTACGATGAATGATAAACGAGCGGCAACTATCATTAACTACATTGATGATCGAAAATATTTATTCAGAGTAAAATGTGTTGTATTAACAGAAACAGATCATTGGATTATCCGTGACAAATATGATCGTGTCCTTAATAATGAAAAAATTGCCATATTAAGTAAAAATTCCAAACCAGAAATGTTGACTGGTATTGACAAACCGTATTATGAGCGAGCGTATCCTGTAACAGCAGTTATTTATGGAATCTATCAGATAAATGAAAAACCCAGCGTTGATAACCTGAAACCGATGAAATTATCAAAAATAAATTGTGTAGCCGAACGAGTAACAGAACATTTTACTCTTTCCACTCGTGGAAACGGTCTAACGGATAAAAGAAGTAAAATAATAAACGAGTAGGGAGAAATAGTTAAAGATACCGGGGCATCTATCAAAGATGTCGCTGAGTTAGGAAAAAAACTAAAATCCCCAATAACCGTAAAAATTATGACTGGGGAGATTTTATACGAATCAAAATATAAATAAAAAGGAGCTTCAATCGAAATTATTGATCACAATGCACATGCATGAACTAGCGCAGTAACAATATTTCCACGAGATCGGATTGTTAAATTTTATAACGATAATATTTTGATTTTATTAACGAAATAAGTAAAACTATCCTGTATCCGTTTGGCTGTTTCAAAATGAAAACGACGATGAACTGGGAAGTATATGTACCAAGGAGAAAAGTAAGTTTGATCAGTTTGTGCGACTTAATGGCGTTATTTATCGACAGATTTTCTTCATCAAAAATGACAGATATTTCAATGAAATATACCAACAATGACATCGTCAATGTTGAAAATTTACTCAGTAATTGTTTTACTGTTCCGGCAGTTGCGGCTCATTTTGCTCGAGAAAAGAACTCATGGAAACCAACTCGGTTTGATTTCTTAATGATATAGTATCCAGTTGTGTCGAATACGGACACGGTGGATTATGGAATAGTAAATACGATCACAGAGATGTTATTTCGGTTGATATGGTTGCATGTTAACCTGGAAGTTTTCTTGGAATGGGAGAATGTTCTGTATACTTTAAAAGATTTTGTCATCCGACGCACGAGATGACCAGAGTATCGTTAAATTTACCATTACCGGATTTTGACCTGACTGGGTTCGCTTGTATCGGGTTATTAGAGTTTGCTAAAGATCTCCGTGTGATTTGTTATACTTGAAAAACATTTTTCAGAAAAAATGTGGGCACCAATAGTACTGTTACGGTATATGCTCGATTATAAAATAGTAACATTGTTAATTGTAAGTGAAGCAATTATATCATATCGGAAACAAACCGAACTTTGGTTACCACAACAAAAAGAATATTCTGATGATGAAAATCCTGATACAACCGATTATGAGAATAAAATTACAAAAGATCTTGGTAGAAAAATAATTGGCAAGTTCACCCAAGGAGGATCATACGATCATAGACGACACTGTACAAGATTGATTATGGACGATGCTGAGTAAGATTTTATAATCGCTGATACAACGAGTAGAAACACGTTTATAGTCGAGAAATAGCTTTCTTGCCAAATGCAACTAAATTAGGTACAATTGTGAGTTCTTTGGACGGTGAGTCACCGCAGTGTACTCATTTAAGATCATCAATGTCAGCGTACGTTTCGATAAACCTATTATCGATGATAAACAGAATTGCTGTACTCGCTGTCAGAGTCACTACGGATTCGTTTTATATCAATAAAAATATTCAGGATTGCTGGAACAACTACATATCGGTACTTGTGCATCATGGGGTTCGTGGAGAATAAAAAAGGAAAATATACTTAATTATTCCGAATCCGCTGATGTTGAAGTTAAAGACATTTATTGTAAAAAACATCAGACATTAAAACTATCGTCTGTACCATCAGTGTACGATCAAATAAATAAAAATAAAACAGTTTATCTAAACGGACCTGGCGTTCTGGTAAAACCTCTCGGGTGATTGAACTATTTCAGAATTCAGATATGATTGTTTTAACTCCTACACATAAACTCGCAAGTGAAATGAAACAACAATGGGTACAATCGTGTACTCATCACAGCTTTTTTAGGTACAAAGGTGACGCATGGACTACCTCGAGGATGGGAAAGAAATATATTCCAAGGATTATCGTTTGGGATGAAATATGTACAGTATCATTAGAAACATTAAAAATGTTTCTCGATTGGCTGTTATTGAAAAATACAGCTGTGATAATATGCGGCGATGATGGTCAACCACCACCCTTTATTGGATTATCTCCGCACGATTGGCTGCGAAATTTTGTGGATTATTATGAAGAAATAAATTATGATCATAGAGCACTTGATGCAGAATTAAAACAGTTTAAAAAATTAATCAGACTACAACCGAATAAAATTCAATGTGAAATTATGCGTAAAATAATTTCGAAAACTTCAAAGAACGACTTTCTGCAAACGTGGAGACCAGATGATTTGATAGTTGCAAGTAGAAAGATAGTCAGAGGTACACTTCAACAGCGGTTGTTTCAGTTGCAATGAGAAAAGTTTCCAACGTTGCCAGTGCCGCTGTGTTATAGACCAGCTTAAACACGGAGGCAGAATATTGACGTTGATATCCCAGGACACTTGACAGAGTCTAGGAAACAGAATTTAGTATTAAATGATATTGTCGCAGTTGATGTCAATGTTGTTGAAGATGCTCTACGCGCTGATAAATCATCGTGGACGCTAGAATACGCAATGACGATTCATTCATCTCAGGGATTAACTATTTCTGATACTCGAGTTTGGATCGTTGATGATCGTATCGAATGGTCAAATTTAGTTTATCTCGCAGTGTCTCGAGTTAGACGAATATCTCAGCTGCGGAGAATTGTCATGGACGTTACAATTATCAATGATGTCCTCGATGATGATATAATAAGAAAAAAATTAGCTCGTTATAAACAAAGTGACAAAAATGAATAAATAAACGCGATTTCGATATAGATGCTGAATTTATCATAGCGCTGAAACAACAACAGAATAATCATTGTGCGAGCTGTAATTGTATAATGTTGTGGCAGTACTCGAGTAATAATCCAAGACAATTTAGAAAAGATAACCGTCATGGTCATACATGTGAAAATGTGATGTTGACCTGTCTTGAATGTAATCAACGTCGATGCGCTAGTTAAGTAATCGGGGCGGTAATTGTGTATCCTCAGGAATTACTTGTAGTTGTCACGTGTAAAACCACGTTGAATACAGTCTGTAGATTGCGGGTCTACCAGTAGATCTTGTTATGTTAGATATCTTGTGCGTCGTAATACTCCAAGTAGGATCAGTCGCTCTTTTTTTACCACCTTCAGGTTCACCGGGCTCATATAAATGTCTTACAGTAACATTAACCAGTACTGACTGCGCTGAAACATCATGTCGTTGTACGGGTATATGTTTTTTACATAATTGCATTAATTGGTTTCATGTTGGTTATTCGAGTAATCTCATTATATAACGCAGTTATCACACTTGGTAATCTTGCAACCCATTCGCGAGATCTCTTGTCCTGAATTATTTCCTTCGCGTATTGTTATCCAAAGAACCGCTCAGCCAGCCTTCGATTGAATCGTTCAACAATTACCTGATCACGGTGAATTGCAGTATGTCCTCGTCGTATTTTGACATTATGTAGCTTCATCAACGATGATACTGGACCAAGAAATTCTTTGCCAGGATCAACCTGTAATAGCTGTGGCCATCGTCGACCACCTCACTGATAAATTCGTTCAAACGCAGAAGCTACTTCTGATGATGTTTTAGATGATAATGGTTCTGCTTATTTATACTTACTTGAAACGTCAATGACAGTTAGCGCGTATTTGTATGTTATTTGATGTCTTCGTATTTTGATAGTATCGTGTGGTAAAAACAAAATATCTGCTTGATGAACTTCATTAGGAACATTGACATCAAAATACGCGTACTGAATTCGTTTCGGTCGTGGTAGGTAAATTTGCCATATTGCATGTTTGGTTAACCACGCTTCAGCAGTAGAACGTGTGACATTTGCTGCGTCAGCGAGTTTACTAATTGCTGCTCTACCTCTCCAGTATCCTCTTGGGGAATAATAAATTGATTTCATTTATAATTAATTACCAGCACCTAGCGCTAATTTACCTTTCATCGCGGATCTTACTAACCAGTTAGATAATGATTCTCTGATATTTTTTTTTAGAATTTAATGAATGAATCAACTTCACATCTGCAATATGCCTGTCTTGCAGGTTTTTGCTTTTATAAGCCGTATCATGAATGTGACATGCTTTATCAATATCATTTATAGGATACTCACCTGGTTTTGGTTGATCCTGATTATCAAGCCTGATATCAAGTCGAGTACCAGGACCACAGTAATTATGTCCTGGCAGATGTTTTTCTCCAGGGTATTTAGCCCAGGAGTGCCTGGGAACTTTGACATTAATGTAGCAATATCACCACCGTCTTTACGTAGAGTTCTAGGTAAAAAGGAACACTTCTGTCTGTGACATACTGAACACCTTCCACCATATGCTATTCTTTTATTTTTTGTTATAACCGTGGATAGATAATTAGTTGGGGTTTTAGGTCTACAACGTAAACAATATAAATTCATGTATTTATATAATATGGATATAATTGGTTTCTCAGCGACTCGAAAACAAGAGCCAGTTAAACACCATACAGCGCTACCAAATTCCATCAGAATGATAATAACTGGCCCGTCTGGATCTGGTAAGACGCAATTGCTACTTAAGTTAATAATGAGATGGCTAAATTGGGATACGTTATATTTAGTAGCACCATCTGTAGATGATCAGAGATGCTATGATGTGCTTAAAGATGTTAATGAAAACGCAAGATTGTTGGACAAAGATGGCGATGTTATCGAATTTATAACCGATATTGATGAAGCACCGTTCGTTGATGATTTTGATGGATTTGTTGATAATTTGGTTGTATATGATGAAGTGATGCTGGACAAAGAATTAAATCCAACTAGGATTTTTTCTCGAGGCAGATATAAAAACCCTGATGTGATTTATGTTACTCAGCGATATACACAAATACCAAAAGTGATCAGAGATAACTGTAATATTTTATTTGTGTTTAATGGAGTCGATACGCATACGTTGCGAAACATTCATTAAACTTGGTGTGGCGGTGACATGGATATAATTAAATTTTAAAAAAAAATTCACGAGCACAGTCAACCCCAGGTGGATTTATAACGATAAAGTTACATGATCCCAGAACAAGATATCGTGTGGGTCTTGATAAAATATTTGGTTAATAGCACCAGAGGAGGTGCGACCTCAAGTTGGTTCAATTTTTGTAATATATTCGCTATTGATGAGTTTACAATCAGAGAAAATAAAATGAACTAACCCCCAAGAGGAACTCTTTGAGGAACTCTTTGAGGAATCCTCAACACGGTTAGTTATGGTATTTAACGTCATTTTAATCCCTTTTGTAGGAAGGCTTATTTCGGTTTGGACGCTTCAAAAGTCGGTCCGTTCACCCCCTCTGCTATTTCCTCTGAATGTTGTGATTATTAACACTAATAATAAAAACAGTTTATAGTATGCTCATTTCCAATGCAAAGTAAGATAGCACATTAACGAAACAATAATTCGCACCTAATGTAAGGGACTCTGGTCGAGGAAGCGGCTATCTTTACCACTCGGCCACGTAAGATTCTAAATATAACTTCGAATTCCAAGGTTTCCTTGTTATCAACGCCGCAGTAAAATTGTTTATCGTTATTTACTCTAGTGAATTATCACAATTATTTTATATATAGAATCCAGTAATTTACGGAATAATATAAAAAATAATACTTATGATGTAATCATACTTGGAAAGATTACACGTAATGTGTTTATACACATGGATACTCATGTGCCCAAGATATATTCATAATTCGCTGTTGTGGTTGTGATTAACTTTGTATCAGGTATGGGAATGCGTTTTTGTGGTAGCGTATAAGATGCACAGCTTATACAGCCTTCTTTGTATTGTTTCATTATTGAATTCACTTCATGTTCAGGTGGTCTTGTACTTAAATGTGTTAACTCTTCCTTTCACGAAGTAAAATTAGATTCTGTCGTTCCTCACACACAAACACACCCACGTACAAAAACACATATATTCATTATATATATATATATATATATATATATATATATATATATATATATATATATATATATATATATAACATACACATATGCACGACAAAAAATCAGTGAAATTCCGAGATATGTAATCTATTTGACAAGAAAGTCTTTATTAACTTGTACAACTTTATATATGTGGAGAATAAACATTTTGAATAGAAAAATGAATTAATATCAACGTCTTGAATGTAACTTATGTTTCGAGTTGGAAGCTAATGAATGGCAATAGGCATGGGTGGCGGTATGGCTTGATGACGGAGGCTTGATGCTGATTTATCTTTATATGTCTGTGACATTATTTGACAGTGTAGAATACAGACTTATAAAAACTATTAGAAATCCCACCCTCTCCTCAATAACATATGATGCATCAGAATGTGCTTGCATTCATTTCGTATCTGAAATAATTTATACTGGTAGAGGAAGATCGAAGATCCACTATCATAAAAAAATAGTCACTGTTTAATTTTTCATATTGAAATCAGTTTGGCCAAAGTGGATAAGCTGATAATAACGTGATATGAAACAATGACTCTTCAAATTTTCGCATTATAACAAAGAAACAATATCGATCTAATTGCTCCATTCTCTGACTTACACTTTTTGTGGAATAAACATTGTGACAAAACTTAAAAGCCACTTCATTTCTATTTCTGGCAGAAATATTTATTATTCTATTATCCTAAGACAGAATTTGCACAAACCTGACTGCTGGTTCTACTCCTACTATAATGTTAAATCCTTTCATTTACATGCCAACGATTACTAGATTTGCTACTAATGTATTTCGTCTTCCACACTCTTCAGACGTTAGTCCCAACTACATCCCCGGCCGTTCACGGGAAACTTACTATAAATATGATTAGATATGAGTTATTTAGGAAAAGCTCGAAAATCTAAATTTCTTTCTCTCTCACACAGCTATACAGTAATATGCAATCAATGAAGACTTTTATCTGACACTCAAATGACGAAGATATCAATAAGCCAAGCAAAATAGGTCTGATTGAATAGGACTGCCTCAGAGGTAATCGAGTCGACTTTCCCAAACCATGCAACCAATTGATCGGCCGTCATGTTAATACTAAAAATAAAGTTAAATCATAAAATACGCCTAAATTCTTATCATAAACAAGACTATACATTGTTCCCAATTCTCTCTCTCTCTCTCTCTCTCTCTCTCTCTCTCTCTCTCTCTCTCTATATATATATATATATATATATATAGGCAATATGATGCAATCATTACGATGGTGTATGTCATGGAAATAAAATATGCGGCAGAAGTTTCAATTAAATCACTATAATAGCAATTTTCTTGTGCTACGGTTTGTTCTGGGTGTTCGACTGTGTTTTAAATATGGAATGGGAGCAACTTTGCTGACTATGTAAATCTGTTTGCGAGTAGGATCGTGCCGGCTGTCAGCGGTTCTCTGAACCTATTATTGTTCAGACACCTGCAGATAGTATTGTAGAAACACACAATAATGGCAGACGTTCTTAAGTAGCTGCATTGATGATTGTACCAAGTGTGGCGGATATCGTTGATGTTAGTGGGAGTAAAACTGGAACTTTTCAAGTTATTAATCGTCATAGTCAATCTCGAATCGACTGAATCTCATGAGGTGCAAACCTTTTCAAACCACTCCCAACCAGCTCTTTTAACATTATCAACAACTCTTGTTGACACCTGTTTAGTGATCGGCACAGAGTATGATGCAAGGACCCCAAAACGCTTAGTACTAATGTGAGCGAAATATCGCTTGGAACTTTTATATCTTTAATGACAAATGAGACGGCTAAAATCCGCAGATAAGGGATGCATAAACGAATAAAGAAAGTGCGGCTGCTTACTCAGGATTAGCCGTCTCAGCAAATAAGATACAAAGAGAAAACGACACACTACGATCACGCATGTGAAACATTAATATATTTTGTTTTATAAATCTTGAAATACACCGTTTTCTCTACAAAATTCAAAAATTCAAATAGAAAGAAAAATACATTATCCAAAATTTTAGACAATTCGTAAGTCAAAAAATTTTAAATGATAAGACAGCTGGGATATAATCTGCCTGAGACTAGCCTTCCCTGCATCTAAATCTATAGCATACGCACAATATATAGCAAAAACACACGGGACGTATGAGATCTTTGGCACAGATCACAAAAAGGTGGGAAGGAAAAAATAATACCCCTACAAAATTGTCAGTAGTTAACTAAATATTTGAACGAAATTCTTTTGTTAAAATAAGACAAACATACATACCTTCGAAGGCAACTTACACCATAAAACACCTTTATTTTTTGGGGAAAATCGGAGGGGAGATCTGTCTGGTGCCCTATCACCCAAAAAAAAAAATATATCGCCATGACACCATTTTGTTAATATATTAAATACAAGAGGCTTTGGCGTTTTGATAACTTGAAATGAAATTGCACGTACAAGTGCGGTAGCCATTGCATTGAATAGATTAACCTCTCATATACATTTGTTACGTCAAAGTTTAACCTCTCTGTCCTGATCCAGTAGGCGAGAAAACATATATCCGTTAATCGGGGATTGTTGCATGGAAGACACTAGGGCGCCTTTGATGCAATCAAGGTTTTGTAATTGACACAGATGGCGTCACATACTAGATCAAGTTGAAGTTGGCCAGATAATATTTACTACATCATATCACTCTATTTGGGGTTTATGTAAAGAGAGGCACGCATGGAGATGACTGATCGTGCCAGTAATTAACGGACGATTGATGTCTTACCAATATAACAATGCATGAGATGTCGCAGTTTGCAGTTACATTCAAGAGATCGACTGCCGGAGGGGGCATTTTATTTTTAGCGTCATTGATATGTTGAACACCACTTGCTATATGCAACATCAGCAAGCCTTCATATTTTACACGATGCTTCATGAGAACTCCTACCCCAAATCTGTTCCTGGTTCTAATGCGTAAAAGCAGAACTGAGATCTCTGGAACTTGCATCATGTAAGGAGCAAAGAAGACTAACCTGTCAGAACCTCCGGCTCCGGTCCTTTCAGGTCCAAAACAAACGCAGAACTTACATTGCTGCCGTGTCAACCAAACTGCATGTGATAACCTGGCGTACATATCCTGTTGAAACATATATTTTTGGATCCAATTATTGAGGGTCAAGAACCTGGAGCACGGCTGGATGCACGACTGGAGCCAAACAACTCACAGTCTTCCGGAGAAGAGCATGTAAACCACGTCGATGATGTTTTCCTTGTTGATCAAAAACAACAGCTCAACGTTTGCCCACACGAGTGCATCCATCGATTGGGCGGGCACTCTATCAATTAAACACATTAATGACTACATCCGCTTTGAAATGTTCAAGCGTACTAATGACAATAATCTGTACAAGAAATTTTATTTTTCACACATCACTGTTTGAACTTTCGAAGCTGATCCCTATCATCACACGCAGGATGAAGCGCGTATAACAGCACCCATATAAAACAGCCGTTATTGTTGTTTTCGAAATGTATTACGTCTCTCCTCGCAACACAGGCTAGGGTTGGGAAATAACTAGGCCCGGGAAAAGGTACGAGAAAACATCAATATGAACTTCGGAGCATGCGGAAAATGACCACTCTGAAACGGTACTGGTGTAATCATCAAGCTGTCTGAGTACTGATGCAAAATCGTTATTGATTGTGTCATTGATAGTCTTGGTTTCTCCATTATTTAGGACTACAAGGGCACCACGTGAACGTACGTACGCATGTTTAATGCCGCGATGAGAACTTTACTTCGAAAAGTTCACAACAAGAATAATTTCCTCTTCGACCCAGACGTTCCCACGTGCTGCAATGTTAATAAGTATTTCTAGACGTATGTCTCAAAGATGTTTCTCAGCATCGCTCCTTGGCTTGTACACCTTCTTATAATTGCCCAATAATCCTAAAAATCACAAACTATATGACAAAACGCACTGACTTGCCTGTGTTTCAGCCTCGGCGGTAATGACTGCTGAGATAGGGAGACGATACTTCTCAGCAATGACCAATCGTGCACTTCTGACCCTCCTGGCTCCTGAAGGAATATTGATATGTAATTACTCTGCTGTTGCATTTTATTTTCTCGCGTGCATACTATTGTACATAATTCCAGATGTCAAATTCTACGTGATAAATTAGAATTTCTTGGAACCTATTAAACAAAAAGCAATTGTTGTATATATGGCTTTATTGGTTGTGTAATTATGTTTTTCAACGATGATGATAAGCTGTCAGTTTCTGAAGCCGCTTTTGAGTACGGCATTTCATCCGCATCAAAAGTCTGCTGTCACAGGTGATATGTTCCTAACATTTGACAGTTTGGACCCATTTTATCACCATGTTCTGTACCTATGATGAATGTACAACGTTTGGAGAAAGTGTTCTGATGGTCTTGTCATTTACATAATCGTTCACATCAATATTTATTGTCGTAGGATACGTTTTCTATGATCCGTTTTCTTTTTTCTTTTTTCAACACTGTTCCTTTTAACTGAGGAGATTACAGCTTCTGAATCCGCTGGTCTGAAGTTTCTGTAATTGACATCATCGTATGCTTTATTCTCTGCAATTGTTACAATATTTGTGATAAGACAACCCGTTTTATCTAATTTCTATTCGATTTGATCACTGTGTTGAGTGTAGTATTGTCGTCATATGCATTGCAAAGTCACACATATATAATAAGAGTCAATGTTGACCTACTTTGTCTAGAATACATCATCGAATACATTGAACGCCATTAGTTAGTAATCTTCCAGCGTTTCCACTTCAGTCGCAACTATATCATCTGGCTCCGTCTCTTCTTTCCTTCCCCTCATGTTTTCTGTTAAATTATGGTTTTTATTTACTCTATTATATTCTCTTCCTCCGCGTCTTACCACTCTCATGATTTCTGTTTTCATCCTCCTAACGTATTCTTCTTTAACGTTTCTGTCCAATCCGTCGTCTTAGTTGGTTGTACAGTTTGATATGCCTGCAGTACAAATAAAGGAAAGGAATAATGTGACATAACTAACTGCAAAAAAAAAAAAAAAAAAAAAAAACTTTAATTTATTGCAGAATTATATGGACAGGCTTTAACACACTGCCCAATTAAATCAAAGTCATTCTCGTCAAGGTAACACCAGCATTGTGTACTGTCCACATGCATGCATTGATTTCAACACTGACGACAGTCACATGTATTGATTTTCACGCTGATATTAACGAATTGGAACAGATCTCGTTTGACGACATAGCGAATGGTCCAGAAAATGTGATAAACAATCTGTTTGAATATTTATATTTTTGTTGATAAACATCCAATACTTTGTGTGATGACAATTGTAGAAATGTGAACGTATTTGAAAGGAATGCGCTCATGCCAACGAAGCAGTAGAATATTGAAGAAAACATGAGAGGGTGCGAGTACAAATACGGTCAAGAGAAGAGAATAAAACGTAACAGAAATGAACATACATGGTTGAAATATGACCCAAGAGTAGCTCGGATGATGTACACTTTCTTCACTGAGTATTCATTCGTGATGGGTGTAAATTGGTTCACATGTCGTCTCTAAAATCACATAACGCAAGCTTGTTACGACTCAATGGGGCAATAGCAAATAAGAAAAGAGCGAACTCCACGTCTTGTAAAATTCAACAAATAATGTATTTCACTAGAATGCAAAGTGAAAATTAACAAAAAAACTTACAGTATTGTGACTTAAATTCCAAATAGCCCTACAAGCTCTACCGCAAGTCCAAACGCATACAGTACCAAATAAATTCCAATGATGTTCAAAATTAAATTCCAATATTGAATGTGTTCATGCGTCTGTAGTCTAGAATAAGCTAGAATGCCACTGGCTGGGATGTGGTGACGTTTAAACAATCTTTATGAAACAAAATAACATAATCCAAAAAATCCATGAATAAACTAACAAGAATTTCAAAATAACGATTTAGTCCAAGAAGCATTACTGAGTACTTTGCAATTCAAGTGAATAATTTAGCAAAATCAATTAGCCCAAACTTAAAAGCATGACACAACAATAACAATGATTCCAATTCCGATGTTAAGGTAGGAATAAGTAACTTTGAAGCAACAACATTAATATAATAGCTAAAACATACAAATGGATCCAAGATCTAGGTCAGTTTCCTTCTTAACCATAAAAAGTTGTCAACAAGATCAGGAACGTCCTATTGAAAAACTGATGTTCTCACTCAGATACCAATAAACACGCTTACATCTAATAATAACGATCCGAATCTTTAATCTATAATCATAGAGAAAACATAGCTATGTATTATGTTGTTTACAAAATAAATATCAGAATTCAGATATACCGATCTTTATTTGGAACAAAGGCAAATTACAAAATACAGATATGCATAACATATAATCATGGAGAAAAGTGAATAAACAAAACAAATTAAATACACATAACACTTCCAACACATAATGACAAGGAAATACGTGCAATCAAAGCAAAACGTTTGTTTCAGTGAATCAAAGCAACGTGTGGTATCTCGACCTAATGATGAATCATGTTCTCACAATATACATGAACGTTCAACGTTTTATGAGTTTTGAAGGTGAAATACATTTGTTATTGTTCTAAGCTGGTGCTAGTGTTCAGTTAAAAAGTAAACTGTCGTTTGTTTGATATTAGCAGGATCAATGGAATTTAAGCAAGAGTAGGAAAGCATTAGGTGGGTTCTCTAAAAAAGTCCTAATTTCGAAGCCATCTCTCTCTCTACATACATACATACACACACACACACACACACACACACACACACACACATATATATATATATATATATATATATATATATATATATATATATATATATATATATATATATATATATATATATATGTGTGTAGGCAGCTTATACAATTTTGCATTCTTACTCTTTAGATATTCTAACCTGGGTGCGCGGGTAAAAAGACACCCATCGCCGTGCTTTCACTGAACAAGACAATAGCCGCTCATATACCACATATATCGTGAAATAAAAAGTGATGTGGAGATAGTAATTAAAAGAGAAATCACAGGTCTCATATCATCTTCAAGTTAAAAGTCAATGGTTTGAAGTAGTGATCGTAACGACGGTGTAGGTTTTCATTGAATTATCTTGCTCCATTTGTAATTACTCTTCACCCACAACGGTAATATCTGTGATTAAAGGCTACAATAATATGAAGAACTACCCGCAATATTAGCAATCAAGTTCACGTAGCTTGTGCTAGATATATCGATCAAGTGCTTACCTCTAATAATACCATCAAGATTTCCTTTTGACTACCAAGACTCGAGCACTTTATCAGTTGGCAAATTGGACTATTTACATCGTGCATAAATATTTCAAAATCATTGTTACTCATGTTCTATCATAACTGGAATAAAAAGTAATAAACTAGTGTCAACATTGTAATACCTATGTTCATTTGTAAGGTAGGGTGAATTCATTATTATGATAGCATGAGGTTTTTGACGAAATCACTCTTTAAATCACTAATCGCTTATGCAATGGTCAACCAAATATAGACTAAATGTTGACATAAACTTTAGTTGACGAGATCATGTAACGATAACATGATGATTGATACATATATCAGGCTTTATGATAACATTTATCATGTATCTTTATAAAGCAAATTGAGTAAGGTTATATTTCCCTAAATACTTTATCGCCTAATATTTGTTGATATATGACAAGTACAAGATTAATGGGGATGAAATTGGAGTGAGCGTAGTGCAGATTTGAAATGCATGTATCAAACTGGATAATATGTTGCAGTTATCATATCCTTTTTATCTCCGTGTACGTACAACACGGGGATTTTAGTTTTCGTTTTCCGATTCAGCTTGCATTCCGGAAAGGTACTTATAACGACCAATACTGTGTGAGTAACCCTACACAAAAGAAAATCAGCCGATATAAATGGGAAGCCATCTTTTTGTTGTTTATAATATGGAGGCAAACATCATTTTCCTAAATGTTCTGCCATTATTCCTTCTTCATTATTGTCATGCATATCAAAATCCACCTCTGAAACCAGGAGATATTTACATGAACACTTACCTGCTGGACATCAGTGAAGATGACATAGATTATGTGGAGGATATTGGCCGCCAGTACAGTTTATGCAAAGAAAGAAAGGTATACATGTATACAGACATATAGACCGACAGACAGACCTACAAACCTGAACTTGTATAAAACTGTGTACTCCCTATGAATTATTAAGAGCTCTCTCTAATTCAAAATAGGCAGATCATTATTTTATAAGCTACGGAACAAGCATAGCCCATATTTAACAGACAGTATGTCGCGTATTGGCTTAAATTAATTACTTGAAACATTTGTCGTCACTTTTCAGATGAACATTGCGTATGGGTAAATTGTTTGAATTAGCGGGATTAGATAAAAGGTAAAGTTGTTAGTCCGAGTGAATTATGTATACCTTTCATGCACTAGAACTCCCCTTCCCCCGGGGTGTATGGAGAATTTAAAAGTACTGTCTCTCTCGATTTATGATACAGGTGTGCTTACCTTAAAAGAAAACAAACTAGAAAATATTTTACTGAAAATAAATGATAATCAAGTCATACATATATGGAGTATGAGTCAAGTACAAAGTTCCTTTTGCTAAGAAGTCATCATTGGTTAATATATCTATAAGTAGTAGAATAGTTAAAACACAGAGAGACAGAACACAACTTGATTTTGATAGGGTAAAATCCAAACTATAATTATGCATATCATTTAATGAATTATAAAAACCTAACAAACAATGCAAATGAAAAATACATAACACCTACGTGTTGAAGAACTGTCTTTATCCATTTATGGTCAAATGGTCGGAATCAATATTTTAACGCACTACACACCATACTTGACAAGTTATTGTATTTTCCTTTCAAGAGTGGTAGCCAGTTTTAATCAAATAAATATTGATAGTGATGTGTTGTGGCTGCCCGACTAATTCTAATATGTAGACTAGAGTACTTTAAAAATCTTGTATTTTCCTTAAAAATTAATTATGGAATTTTCCAATTAGATCAAGATTTTTATATCCCCATATATGACTCTCGTCGTTAAACTGCATTGTCAAGTACCTTTAACTGCATATTGAAGTTTTTTTATTATCTTCCAATAACAGTTTTAGAGCCTTACGGGCTTGATCAATAATGTCCTTGCTTTGCGAAATTTCTTGGATCTTGACAAGACAACGGCTTGATATTCATAATGATCAAACACTTCCAAACTATAACAATCTAATAAAGATTGTGCATGTTGGAATCTTCTAGCTCCAAAATATTATATTGGGCTTGTGATAATAAATATTTAATTTAATTTCTGATCATTGCAGTAATTGAAAACTATTTAATCTCTCCTGGAGTTTTGTATGTAATTCTCAGTTAGTACGATATTATCGGTTGAATAAAGAAAAATTAAAATCTAGACTAGCATTTTCACATGCTTGTGCGAAAACCTAATTTTAATTCATTTACTGTTATTTTGACACAACAAAAATTCTAAATCATCAGTACATAAGAAGAACACTGAAGAATATATATTTGCCCTTTGTCGAAGTTCATTATTACAAGCTGTTTTGTTTCATCGTTTAACTCAATAAAATAAATTATTTTATACCATGATATATGTTGCCAACTATATTATAAATATATTTCACACCAAATATTGTATTTAATTAGGTTTTGTCAAATCAAGCTAACCAAATTGAATAATACAATGTTTAAAATGCAAAAAAAAAAAAAATTATTTCTTGTTCCTTTCTTTCGTGATGTCCACGAGTAAACATGCAACTAAATATGATCAGTTGTTGACTACTTGTTACGAAATCCGGAGTCTATTTTGTCTAGAATACTATAATTATAGAGAAAATGTTTTCATTTTTTCTTCAAACTTGATATGAACACTTTCATAGAAAGACGGTAATACTCTGGATTAAACTGATTTTCAGTTGCCTTGTAAAAAAGAAATATAATTCCCTCCATCCAAGCATTTTTAAAGTTTACATTGTATCATTGGTACAATATTTACAATTCTTAGATTTCTTAACATATGATAGTTTTGAATCTCATGAGAAAACTTTGTTAAATAGAATGTAATTATGATGTCACAATCCATATATTCAGTCAAATACTTATGTCGTTCTTAGTGGACATTATTTCAATCATATCTGCTAGCAAAACACTTAGTTGTGAGACATACCCGTGAATGTGAATTCTGCATCAAACATTTTAGTTGTATTGGCAGATAAAATGTATTAATTTCCAGCAGGTAAAAGCACCTAAAATGTGATCTTTGTAAACAATAGCAATTCAGATTTATGCCATTAACGACATTATATCACTGGATGAAATCGAGTACTTAAACCAACCATACAGCGTAGTTGTATAAATACCCCTTTATCATCCGATTTTATAAGATATTTCTGTCTCCTTGAATGATGAATAAACGTATAATCTGGAAATGAGATGAGGTTTAAATTATCAAGTTTAGTCTCAAACAAATAAAGATCGCTATAATTACATTCATGGAAGAAAGTTTAATATCTATTAAATTATCATCACGATTTATATTCAGTTTGTTCATTCTTGAAGATGCATTTAGGGTATTATCACTTCCAAATTTATTTAAATTAGCCAAATAAATATGTACTCCACTTTTTCTGTGTTGATTAAGTGCGTATCACTGAGAATATGGGTTTAATGAATCCGCCGTGGTAATGGAAGTGGGACTTTGATCGCTATTGTTATCTTGTTAGGTTTGTGGGTGAGGCACGTGCGTTTCATGATGATGTGTGATTTGTCGTAGTAGCCGTATTAATCACCGTGACTTTGGTGTTTACCAAGCATTCAGGATGATCAAGTATCAAGAGCAGGAACATGTAATAGTACTTAGTATCCTATTAGTCCTAACAAATCAATTTGAGTATAAGACAATTGGAGCAAGTTTATAATGATGCAGTGTATTCAAATGTCTCTTGTAGTAAAGTAATTTTCAGCCAGCATGGTCAACGCCAATTATCATTCAAGCGCGTAATCTCAGGTATATTACAACCATTTTCTATATCTTGAATGTGGAGGTTAACAGTACATATCCATTTCGCTAAGAGAGCTACCAATTTGTATTAATGTAGCGAAGGTAAAATTAGTTTAATACCATGATTATGACAGGTAATATCAAAGCCAATTAATATTTAAGCATGTCCATGCAATGCCATTCCAATATGCAGCATTGGAAAAAAAATGACCAGTTTTTAACCCTTTACTTGCTGGAACGGTGTACTTATAAACGCCTTATTAGAACTCAAGTACAATATGTAATCTAGAGTTATTTTAACTACTGGTACACCTATGACAAAAATGAAAGAGTACAATTTCTGTATGTTGTTGATTGTTGGTAAGACTGACGACTGCAAAGAATCGTATGTACAAAATCTTTATAAAATGCACCAGCATAGTCAAAGAAGGGGAAGCTTTTTACTTGCACAATGTCAATCATTCTGAAAGTACACTAAGTCAGAGTCAAGGATGATATGCCCGTGCGGTAGTGGTAGTGTGAGGCACACGCATGTTCACGCTGAGCAGATGGCCAATATGATGTTTCGAAAGGTAATACAGCAATAAAGGGCTGAAATTTAATTCAGCATTTGGTTCACATATAGCATTGCATTTACAGTCAGCTACATACTGTTGCAGTTGATGGCTAAAATTTAATTTAGAAATTGGTTCGCAGATAATATATTTCTTTTTATGTTGGCACTATACCATCAGAGTGGATGAAATTTAATTTAGTTAATTTCTAACACACTATGCAGGACGCCTGCTTTTGCTTGCATGAATGTGCGGCTTTATGCAAGTGAGATAGCCCAGAGTGAATATGACGCATTGGTTGAGTTAAATGCACCTGGGCCTCTTAAACCAGTAACACGATCATTTATAAAAACAGACACAAATATTTTTGCTGAATCTTCTGTTCTAAACCCATAACAAGTTCAGGCTCCCGTACAGACAATAAGCCTGATTTAACCATTACACCATGGTCAGTACCAACCCCATCTCGGCAAAACGGTATACGGGTGCCAACACCCGAGAGCGCATGCTCAAGCCATCTATGTACACCCAGAATAGCAGCATGTAAAGTTACCCACTGATGTCTTAAACAGAATTCTCAAGAAGTATTAATTTATCCCGCCCAAAAAACATAATGCGCCGAAGCAAGAGGCGGTAGAAACCAATAAGCATTATCAGCTGCAGTGGAGGAGGACTATACACTATACCCACAGCCGATACTTTTGTATAGTTTGTTTTATCCAAGCCATTATGCCTTACATTACAATGTTTTGCAAAGTTTCCTAGCCACCTGAACCCTAGCACTCCCACCTGACAAATGAAATTTTATAGATCATATGTGTTATTCAGATTTAACGGAAATAAAGATTTCAATTTGGATTGGGATACTGTGAGGCCCTCTGGCAGGTAAGCGGATTAACGATATCAAGAAAGTTTGGTATTTATTGCTCACCTCCTCTTTAGTCTTTCTAAATAGTTTAGCTTTAGTGTATTAATGAATTAAATTATAAATTAATTGGGATTTACGAACGTTCGATCCACTGCGTCTACAAAATTATCTGCACCGGACGTCAAAGAGGACAATTAATTATTTCGAATCTTGCTGTGTGCTGGTGGGTACCACTGATATCGAATTATATGAAATCAAAAATGGATGATATGAGTACATCTGATAGCAATGGATGCATTTGTAACATACGCAAGACGGAAGATATTTCAGACTGATAAAAAGAGATGATATAATTTAAATATTCATATAAACGTTTGAAAACCGAAACCAGAGCAGATGATGATGATGATGATGATGATGACGATGATGAGGAGACATAATATTTTGACCATATTTTAGCGCATTATTCTAGAAAGATATTAGAAATAAATTTTTTCTAGTGCAAAAAATAATCTCTAAAACAAAAGCGAATATATAGCGCTCAAACTATAACCCATGATGGGAACAATTCATAAAAGGTAGGGATCAAAGTTTGGTACGTTTGACTGCATACATCTTTTTAGGACAATCACAAGTTAGAATATGGCCTATTGATTGGAATTTAAAATAACGTAAAAAATGATATCTGCTAAATGCTGCCTAAGTTTGGAGAGATTTTAAAAATCCGACAAGTGATGTTAGGCACAATTTGGGTGAACATATTCGAAGATTTAGGTATAGAGAATACAGAAATAATATAATAAAAATTATATTTTTATGCTACCAACATGATAATGGGTCTACAGTGAAAATACATACATTAGGGGAACAATATAAATTGTGATGATATGTGTTAGTGACACGGAAACTGTATGCAGACAAGATGGAACGACAAAACATGTTGTAGAATTATCCAAATGATACTAAGCTTTCCTTGCAAATTAAGAGGAGTATGAAGAAACAAGACTATAAATTTATTCCAATAACAACGAAGAAAATATACGCTGAATTGACCAAATGAATAATCTAACAAAGTAATTGTTCTTTAAAGAAACAAATATATTTTTGTCAGACGGGGTTCTTGTTAACACCCTTGCTGACCAATGACAGTCGGATATTGTAGATATGCAAGAAGAGAAAAAAGTCTTTCTCAAAATACGGTGGAGTCAAGAAAAATAAAGCAAACAAATCAATGATACGGATGACGCATTTAGAGAAATATTTATAAATTTAAGCCTGACAAAATACAGTTTTATGATGATGTATAATGTTGTCACCGCGATATTACTGAAAGAAGATATACAATTCTTTTTTATGAATCTGATAAATATCATTCCTTAAATGTACGCTTAACGGAACTCTAAAGACGCTAGAAATACCTTACTAAAACCCGAACAACAAAATGGGTGTAACTATTGCATAATCGTCTGAACAATGAACCTTTCAGAAGGAGATAATAAGTTAACATTGAACATTTCATATGATTCAAATTGTAATTAGTGTAGGCAGCAATATAGCTAAGGTATGAATTAACTTATGTTTGTTATTTGACTGTAGTTATTATGGAGCAGCAAATTGAAAGATAGACATGAATGCACGGATTTAAAACTAGGATATAGCTTAACCTCTGCTAGTAGTGTATGGGGCTAATCTTACAAAATAGTTTAAAAATACGACCAGCGATTTTAGATAGAAGATTTATGCAAACAGGAAGACTTAGCAAGGGAGAATATCGGGGAACGGGGTGGAATATTTATCGAAGAAGCGAAATAGCGTGTTTGCATTAAAACAGAAATATGCGAACACTTTACTGTAGTAAAATGTAAAAGATATGATTACTCATTTGACAATTGCATCCTTGAAAAAAATATATTTGAATGATTGTGTGTATGTGTTTTGCGAATTTTAAATTATCTTTAATAATTTTTCGGTCAAATCGCTACGATGTCTGCAGTGTAGCAGTCGATAGTGATGCTTAGCTCTGGGGCATCATACCTCAGACATGTAGCATGATGTTCCACACCTAGTCACATTATCCTAGCACCAGGCTGACCAGTCCTAAAACTACCCACTTGAGCGCCAATCGAGGCAGCTGTTAGTGTCATTTTTACAAGTCTTGGTATTACTCGGCCGGGGTTAGAACCCACGACGTTTTAATAAAAAATAGTTCTGTGCAACATTCACGCGCAAAACTAAGGTTGATTCTATACTTGGAGCGGAAAAATAATACTGGTGCAAAAATTAATGTCACAAGATGGGACGTCCACAAACACCGTCGAAGGAGATATAATGATATGAATTGTACCTATTTGCTGACATTCAACTTGTATTAGAATGGAGAAAGTAATTAAATCCGATAATACTTCCTGAAGATAACTAATATGCAAGTGCGGATAAAGTGTAAAAAGGATGTGATTGTTCAATCATAATGGAAATAATTTTCACAAAATTTGTACTAGAGAAAGTATTACTCAAACATACATGTTTGAAAATGTTTTTAACTCCAAAATACTCAAATCTATGCAAATAATACAAAATCCATGGTTTCATTTTCGAATGGTAATAATGATATTATCATCAGAAAGCCCTGGAACTATCTTAAATATGCTTTAAATTTGAAGTGACAAATAATTATACTAGTCTTTTCGCTTGCTTATTTTCATTCATTTTGGAACTCTTTGTTATAATATTAGTCGTGGTAAAAAGTCTATATCGCTTCAATTTCAGTTCCTAACTATTCCAATTATGCCTATGCTTCATTAGTACAGCGCAATATCTTTCTCATGCACTCAGAGTTATCGTACAACTCATGAATTGTTTGTTAAGGATTGAGTTGAATTTAATTTAAAGACATGTGAGCGTCTAAACTATTTTCGAAGTTCAACTTTTGGGGAATCGATCTTCTATTATTGAGTCCCCATTGCTAATGATTTGCCAGTCGTAGGAGATTCTCCAATTTATTCGGGTTTGCACGCCCCACCTTTCGCGTATTTTGAATGTACAATCAACGCAAACATCATTTGTTTCGTTGCAAATTACTCAACAGCATCCTAAGCTACACTTTGTTTTCTTTCAGCTGATTTTAGAAATTGATAGACGTTCAGTTAGAAAAATTAATTGTCAAAAATAATGCAAACCTTTTTGGAGACCGACGCATTTACAAAATGCAAAAGAAACGGTCCCTTATGCCCTCAACAGTCTTTCTCCTGAGCGGTATTGTTAAACATATTTTAAAACTTGGCGAAACGATAGGAAAGAAAACGTTACAAATGAATATGCAAACTCAGTAATGAAAATATCACTATGAGAATTTCAATTAATTCATATTTCGAATTAGAACTGTACAGGCAAGGACAATATGAAAGTGATAATTTATTATCAGTGAATTTCAGATCAAGCCTTCCATGCAGTTTTTTTTTTGTTATTATTCTTGCTTGTCTTAGTCTATTGAATATCTGTAGAAAGATACCAAATTCATTATTGCTTAAATTATACTATAACTTTGATCAGTGAGAGTGTTCATTTATTGAATAGTAGGGACACTTTTCCTAACTTTTAACTGTTTTAATCTAAACGGGTGCATCTCAAGCATTTCGATAATGCAATACAAATTATACTTCTGGAAATAATTTTTATTTAAAATTTTAAGTGTAATTGTTCATGAAATGAAACTTGTGGTTCAGCGGTGCAACCCACCGGCATCAAAATACAGGAGTACGTTTTTACACGGGATATTTCTCAAACTTATAAGCTAGTTCTTCACTGGTCAATAACATATATGTATATTACCGAAACATATATTTTATTTCCGTTATAAATTTAGAGTTTCAGCCATAAAACAATGTATCAAAATTATTAAAGAAGTTACTTTGTAAGCAAACAGATCTAGCTGTACTTATTTTACTTATAAAATATGTATAACTTTACAAATATAAATTTACTTTAATTTCAAACAAGATGATTTATGTATCAGGAGAACGCATCTCCAAGAAAATATCGCAGTCGTTATGAATTTTTTGGGAGGGGTGTAGACACAGGCTTATAAAAAAAACATTGATGGAAAGATGAAAAATATCTTAACTTTAGCAGTGGATATCACTATTAATGAATGAATAAATACCTGGCATAATAGCATACAAATCTCATGCACGAAAAGTGTTATTTGTTGAATGGAATATTGCCATAGATCAGCAGCCAATTATTGGATATATTAATTATAACTCCACGATTCTAAGAGGACGATACTGAACCTTCACACTAATAATCATATCTGCTTCGTCCATTCGGCTATGAACCTCTCAAACGTATTTTTGTATTATTCTGTACCATATTGTATCCATCACTGTTTTCCTTTTGTTTTCACATTACCGCTTCTTTACTTCTGCCAACTGCTTCATTTGTATATGTCAAGTGACCTATGTCTACCATCACCGCGCTGTAGTATTATGTTTTGCCTGCTGGCCTGTCTTCATCTTTCTCTATTACGTAGTTGTAATGGCTAGCTTAGCTTGATGATACATGTATGTACACATTTCAGATACTCGACGATCTTTATTTATTCCGGAAGGAAGACCAGGCCGACAGGGAAACCGACGTGAAAGATCCTTTACAGGATCTTCAACAATTTCTTATTGCCGTTGGAAACAAGGTCTGAATACAGAGTTAGATCCAATATGTGACCAAGAGCAAATATTATATTATTATCTTAAATGGAAACTCCAGATTTGTTACTGAAACTGTTTATTTTTTACTAATGGTTTCTAATTTGTACAACGGAAATAGATCCATATTTGATACAAATTAAATATTCATTGCGGCTGTGGTTTGGTAACGAAAACCGGCGATTATACTTGGATATGTGATAAGATGATTTTGACATGCCGTATCATATATCAGATCGATTTAATAAAACAAATTGGAACAGATGCAAGTTAATAATGTGCATGGCCTTCTTCGCTTGTTCGAGAAATCTTGGTGTTATTACCATTGTACAAACAGACAATTCTGAATCATCAAGATGGATTGTTTTGAATAGTTTTAATTCATTTAGATTTGAACGACCTATACCCTTTTATCCTTTTGAAGGTCTTATTGAATTGTACACTGTATTAGGAAATTAATTGATATCTCTTCTTACAATGTCATTACTCTGCATTTTTCTCTGTTTCTCTACTATAGGTAACCCATATCGAAAGACAAGTACCAATACAATTTGATATTCCACTAACTGATGCATCTAGCACCAGGTCCATTGTAGATATTACACAGAATAATGATCAGTTCCCGGTAATAAGTTTGCTCTCTACACATTGCACCATGACTGCTGTTATCCTTGTTCTACCTTCTTTCATCGTACCTTTCTCTACAGTTTTACTAACTGTAAAATATAAATTATGACAATGAAAGTTCACAGTGGATATTATGCAAGGGAATAGGCTTGTTCCCATTACACTTACTGGTGTCAAGGCATTCCATCTCGCTCCTACGTGTTTATTACTTGTAACCTTCTATAAGCGTTTAAAAGGAAGCAGTTGTGATTTGTTCTCTGCATATAATATTGATCAACAAGTTCTACACAAATATTAGTTCAATATTGTATATTCTTTATTTCCCTTTAATTTGGTTTCTTCATTTTATTGAGGCATGCAGATTGACTTTATAAAATTATGTTTTATAATACAACAGGACATTTCGGGCAAATATTATGATCATGACATCGAAGACGCTTGGTCCCGAGGCTACTACGGCAACAATATCACAGTTGCCATTGTCGATGTTTGGTTAGATATGTTTCACAAAGACCTTGATGAAAACATGGTGAGAGTTGTGTGTTTAAGTGTTATTTAATTTTGGCTTTCTAAGATTATAAATGACAGGAAATATGTTGCCACATCTCTTTAAAGTAATTGTGGACGTTTTCAACGAATATCAACTGAGTCCTTTAAGGAATTTAGTCAGTGGAATACCAACCAATCATGGCTCTGTGCTGAAAGGTGTACAACATAAGCAATTGCAAAAACTATATGATTAATCCATTAATTTAGACATCAGACAGGAAGAGTTGCATAATAATATGACGCAGATGTTATATACTCTTCGAAGATTCTTAATGGCTAAATTGCTTTCAAAAGTAGCACACATTCTAGGCACACTGTAATGTGTGGATGATCAAATAAATCACCGCTAAACATAAACTTGTATTACACTCAGTAATCAACATTTTCCTATATGATAAACGTGTCATGTCCAGTGTTTATTTATTTATTTGTTTATTTATTTTTCAAAATGCCTCAAACAACCAAAGGATTATAAGCTATCTTGCAACTTCATAGACAGAAACAACGATGCTACCAGTCCAAAAGTTACATCGTATCCAGAAAGTATTGATGTATCGTAAGCATTGACCTGATATACTGTCACGTGTTACACATCACAATCTTGCGAATACCATTTTATACTGAAATAAAGAAAGGATTTATATATAGTTAGTGATAAAGAAAGGATTTATATATTATTAGTGATAATACCAAGCAAATGTGTCGTTGCAAATGAAATAATTGACGTCTAGACGGAGTTGCTGTATTTAACTATACAATTCTCGCAGAGCAAGGCCAAATTGTATTCTCATATTCGCATTGTTAATATTTTAACCACTAATACCATTCAAAAAACTATATAGAAAACTTAAAAGAATAATGGTAATTATTATTTTCATTATTATTATTATTATTGGTTACACTCTAAAGTCATTGGGTTTCAGACATGGCACGAAATGTGCAGGGCTGGTTGCTGCAGAGAAAGGAAACATGTTTTGTTCTGCTGGAGTAGCCCCAAAAGCTAAACTTGTTTGTAAGTTGAGCCACAATTGATACATATATCTATCAACGTATCTGTTTTATTTTTAAGTGCATGCTTTGAGCAGATCTTTTCAGAACAAATGTTATATTTACAAAATAAGTTAGAACATCTTCTGAAAACTAGAATAAATAAGTTTCGAAGTTTAGAATCTTGCAATGAATTATCGAGGTTTCATATGTTCAGTTGAAATGTATATATCTCTAATACCTTAACATACAGATGCAGCTGTGCCGCTGATGGTAATCGTAAAATCGTAACACATCACAATACGTAGGTACTGTTACCAAGGGTCAGTACGATGGCGATTGATCTCTTTGATTATTTGGTCGAAATTTAACAAGAAGGACATTATCGGAGAAAGGGTATTCAGTTATAAAGAGATGGAATATCCTTGTTGAAACTTGCTAACATGTTTTGGGGCTTTTGGCCTTCGTTCATTCTTTGAGCAGTTTAGACGTTCTACATCCAAGCAATGACTGTTTTGTTTTGAATATAAATGATTCAAATATGATTCAAATATGACGCAGAATAGCTTCCGCAGATGTATATGTGTTTATCGTAAATTTCAAATTCGCGTGATGGAATCTATTCTGATAGGAGGGCATTATGTTACAAGGTTAATAGGTTGAAGCATATAGTCATAAAGTTATGTCATGATCTTGTCTTGCCTGATTTGTAGATGTGATACACTGGTTCCAATAATCTTCAGGGAGATATATGGCAGCCCCTACATTGCTTGCTCAAAGGCTTCACAGACGTGTTAGTAGCTCCTCGTTATGGAGAAACAATTTCGATGTTGATTCCATTATCTATAGCAATATAAGAGTTTGTGTCGCAACCAAATTTCCTCAGACTGTAGTGGCTAAATTCAGTGTACAACTCACATGACATATAGTTGTTAGATGATTTGGGCCTTTGATGAGTCATTTGTATCGAAACTGACCTTGTGAATATCCTTCAACCAATGTGTGCCTAAACAAAATACTTATGTGTCAATAGCTGTGACCGCTGCACGCTTTTCTCTAATGAGTTTAAATTAATTTTGATTCTGCCTATTTGTTATAAGCTTGCGGTGAACAATTACAGTCTGATAATGCTTTCGGGACATGTGGAATAAATATATATATATTGAATTTATAAATATGTAATCTTTGAATGATTCAGTGGTGTGTACAAACCATGTCAAGTTTATTCCATTAAACTCTTGACAGATGCTTTTAGTCAGCCAAATACCAGGCTAAAGGTTATACACATATATTAAAGTTTTGAAATCATAATAAAATTTTGTTCTTGTATTAAAGTAGATAGTCCACAAGAAGCCTTTTTGATTAAATTATTCATGTATGTCTCATAGTACTGTAATCATTATCGGCATCAACTTTTCCATTTGTCTGGTAATATTTTACAGATATTTACTTCCTTATCAGTTGATATAGTTCGCAACACATTCGTGCACATTAAAGTACAGCTAATAATGAATTCGTATAGAAATATAACATAACTCATTACTCGGTTTAAGCTCTTATATATGTACAATTTTCAGCCTCTCGAAGATTTTTCTCATCTTCATGCATGCAATCACAAAGAGCTTCAATAACATCATTATACATTCTTGGTAATCTTGGAATATTGGTATACCAAGCAGTAATTAGAATAGAATCTGTGATAGAAACACAAATATATTTTTATTAAAAGGAAATACAACTAGCTTCCATTCAAATGTATATATTGCATTATACGTGTAAGTGAGCTTCTGAAGTAATAGTAGCACATGCATACATACGTACGTACCTGCGTGAGTGCGTGCGTGTTTGTGTACGCACATACATACATACATACATACATACCAGGCTCACAGGAACATCCATCAGTTCCATACCATTCCATACCATTCAAAAGAGTACCATACCTTACCTAGAAGGAATAATTCACCAAAAAGGCAGGCTGCGATATACGAATCTGCGATTTCATGCACTAAATATGCCACTATAACCAAATAGCTACGGTCATGCTATCCAACTATAGGAAACTAAACTTCCAAAACATAAACTGTATATACCTTTGTGGTGATTTTACATGAATTACTGAATTATGGTCACGTCTCTATAGTTTTCCTTGCTTGTTGAGGACGAAATATGCATTCAGTCCATTTTAGAGAAGGGATAACGCAGGATAATGGATTTATTTGTCACACATATTTCATCCAAAATTCACACCTGAGTGTGTCTAATATTTGCATGTTGTTTTAGAAGTTATAATTTTACTCTTTACAAAGAGCATCAGATTATGTCGATAACATGTTGCTTGTTATTTGTTTTAAATATCACAGAATTAAAGTACTGATAAACAAATTAAATATTTCATGTGAACAACACAGAGATCCAATATGATGCTGCACTTGCTTTTTAAAAAGTATAGACATTAACTGCACATTAAACATTTCTTGTATCAATCACAAAACAAATCGTGCCCAGAGAAGGTAAGGTCTTATTAGTATTACACACTATAAAACAATTCCAGAGTCTTCAAATAGCAAAATCAAACGAAATCAGGTTGAGAGTATACACAGGGTTTTATTAATTATGTAAAATAGGATGTACCTGTTTTAGTATGTATTCTTTTACTTTCATGCCTGCTGAAAAAAAACTGACAAACCTTTCAATACAAGAAAAATGTGTTGAACTGTTATGGTTTCATGTCGTATATGTTTATATTGTTTTAAAACTAAAACTCATTTCAACAATTCTAAACTAATGAATTGCACCACCCACATTTCGATAACGGTAAATGGAAATGCCGGTACTGCTAAAATAGTATCTACAACGAGCTTCTGATCTAGCACTTATTCTCCAAAGCTTGATCGAATAGTTTGGAGACTAGTAATTAAATTTCAATGAAAATCGGCTTAATGCATAAACGTTGTCAAGGGTAGAACAATCACTCAAAGCACTTTCGCCGCAAGTATCAGCACGTTAAAGAATCTAAAAGAGATCTCCAAAGTTATTTAAGTAAGTACATATAAATCTTGGTACTTCTTTGATGAAGCCGTTTAATGCGTCTATTCTTGTTTACCATTATGCCTATAATGAAGTAATTAAATGCAACATAATTTCATCAAAATGTTTCACAAAATTGAGGATTTAGATTCCATAAAAAATTTAGTTTCAGTTTGAGAATAGGTCAAATCAATTCTTGCAATATATTCACCTTGCTTGTACATTACCTTCAGACTGTAACGTACAATGCAAAATTACATATGAGTGCAAAGCTATTCACTTGACGAATTCTACATATGCATGAAAATGAATGCTAAAGTAAACTGATGCAAGTGAAAAAATTGGACTGAACTTAGACAATGATAATAATCACAGATCATTTATTTTGTCTTTTCTTCAACCCTCATATTTATGTAATTATGCTCTTAAAACAAGTAACAGAAAAGAGTGACTGACAACAACTTTGTAATATTTGACAAATATCTTATTTCCCCTTGAATACAAGGGGAAAATGAAAAAAAGATCTTACGGTAATGCGAATTACATCCCAAAATAATCCAAGAATTACAGACCCAAGTCCTAGTAATTTAAAGTCCTGAAACAAACTTAGTACAAGTCCAGAATAAATGCAAAATCTGACGGCGATGATGTGTCTGTTATATCTCATAGTGTGTTGATCTGCCAACAGTCTTCTGTTGACTCACGGAAATATAATTACCGGTTTGAATACACTATAAATTCATGTGCATGTCTCTATCCAACAATTGTGTCAGAGGACATTAGTATTTTCAGTAAAAATAATCACTTGAATTCAATCATTTGAAGAAAATAGATTGCAGCCCAAAATTACTGGTCAGAACATATACTACAACTTGATTGTGCTAAGACTTAAAGCACGAATTAAATAATCCTCTCTTTTACAGTGTATGTTGCTCTCTACTTGACCTCAGATTACAATTAACATTTTCTATTAAAACAAAATTAGCTAATGAAAACTAATTTTCTAGAATGATCTTAATGTTTACAACACAATAACCTAAATTATGTATAATTTACTTAGGACATTCCAAAACCTAGACCCAAATAAACATATTTACTTCTTCTATTACTACTAATACTGATTTTAAACACAGACATATAGAGAATAATTTAGCAATTTATTAGTTGTTTACAATGAATATAATAAAAGTATTTTTTGGGTAAAGCAGAAATGACCTCAGTTTCGGACAAGGTCAAGTCCAACATACAACGTTACATGAAAATAGCATGTAATGAAATAAAATAAAATGAAATAAAACTAACAAACAAAGAAAATTAAATATACATAACAGCACTACATATGCAAACATGTATATATGCATATGTATATTTAGATTAAAAGGTATGTGTTTGCAGTATTTTATGCCAAATTATAATATAAGATCTTATTCAGTCTAATACTTCATTAGAAAATAAGATAATTTCGTATAAGAGGAAGAGTGTTACCTCTCATATATACAGTTCTAAAGCAAAAATGCACATCCACCCAGATTGTAATAATTAGATGAATATGTATATATCTTTTGCTTAAGGAACTGCTTCCTTACAACGCGTTTCTACACATATTAGCAGCTCCTGAGATATAAGAGTACTATAATGGAAACAGTTTGCTAAAACGTGACTTAAATGTTGCACATGTCAGCTAGGAACTGCGGTGGCCAAGCAGATTACGCATCCGAGTCCTACCTTTGGATCAATTTCAGTCGCCTCCTATAGTGTGTCCTTGGACGACGCAATTTAATTTCAGTTGTTTCAGAACGATATATGTTATTGTATGTGCGCCATAGAAAAGCAACTTTAAAGTCAAATGTTGCCACCAATCTTGTCCATTAAATTTATTTTTAACTTCAGCCATTCGATTCCTTGATGAAGATCTTAATTATGTTACAAGCACCGATGATATCATGACTTCCGCTCTAAGCCACCTCCGAAACGAAATCGACATCTACAGCAACAGTTGGGGATACGCGCAATATCAGCTAATCGAAAGTCCACACGGATTTAAAAAGGCTCTTGAAAGTGGTGTAGAAAAGGTTCTCTTACTAAGTAATG
The DNA here is from genome assembly GCA_028554795.2 of Sinohyriopsis cumingii. Classification (NCBI taxonomy): domain Eukaryota; kingdom Metazoa; phylum Mollusca; class Bivalvia; order Unionida; family Unionidae; genus Sinohyriopsis; species Sinohyriopsis cumingii. Next base: position 28,959,151 of record CM068831.1, read on the forward strand.
TATCTGTATATTTCATTAAACACGGATTCTCTCAGAACTATTTGTTAAAAATTGTTCACGGAAGTACAAAATAGGGTGGTATTAGAAATGTTTAACCTTAAACAATGTTTAGTATCCCAGCTTTAACATGCACACCTGCACTCTTTGCTGACTGCGATGATTTCAAGAGCTTCCATTTTACTTTTCCCTATGGAATACTCGAGAGAGTTAATCGACTATTTCTAATGTTATCTGAATTAACGATAAACTGTTGATATATCACGCTGAACATACGAATGTCGAACATTGGCAAGACTTCCCAAAAACTGCTTTCACATAACGTCAGGTCATACATATCATGATACGTTATCGAACCGTATCTTTTGAAGTATGTCCTATCCTCTTTATGCCTTAGATATAGTAATTAATCATAGTAGCAAGTCCCATTTAAACGGGCAGTTTTATAATCTCAATAATGAATAATAAAATATCAATATTCAGTCCATCTTACTTCCTTAGCTCTTCTCTCTCGAGGTCTCTGGAAATACTGGAAACTTATATTATCAAGCCACGCTCACACAGGTCTCTGTTTTGCTCAGTTAGTCCCGATACGTGTAAATCTGTGCTCATCCTAAAAGATTTAATGTACAAATAAAACAAACTAAAATAAACACTAACATAATGATACTGTTTTAAGGGGTTGTGATCTCCTGCTGCATCTCTCAGCATTATGTATGTGATCTCTTTGATCTTTCCCTTAGCAGATAAGTTCTCAAATTTACATGCAAGCACGTCTAGTTTAGGTTTCTTATATATCCAGGCAAACCTATTTAAATTTAGGTACAAGAAAATCTTCATCAGTCTACTTTGTAGAATTAAACGAAATATACAGAGAATCAAGTTATTGATATTCTATTCAGCTGCAAAATAAAAATGGAATTTCGTTCAAACAATATCGTTCTTAACACATTATGTATGACATAATTGCCATACATGTTGATTTTGTGAATTCCACACGTTGTTAGAAAATTATCTTCTTCAGTTATCGTGAAGGACATGTGTTTTTATCAGTCGTCTATGTCTTTAAATTATGAAACTGTTTATTGTCCAGCAACATCAAAATATTTTCCATCAATTTGAGTGCTTCTGATAAAAATACAGGTTTTCTAAATTTGGAATACGCTAAACATATTAAAAGAACTGTTAGATTTGTTTTAGTTACTTGTAAATGACCAACGAATACTATGTGTTACAACCTATGTTTTATATTAATGAGATCAATATGCCATGTGTGTGCAACTTTAAAGAATACACATATTGCGACGGCTGCAATGTCAGGATTTAAATATTTGCACGAATCATGGGATTCAGGTAACATTTTGCAGAGCTAAGTCTGTTGTAAATTCATTTGGGCTTTTAATAAAAAAAAAACATTAATTATCCAACAAATTATGTCATTGCAAGTCTTGCCATATAAAATCGTCCTTACATCTATTGTACTATCTTTCAAGGGAAGAGATGGAAAAGGGAATATTTTTGTGTTTCCTGCCGGTAACTATCACCCTAACACAAGTCCTAATTGTAATACGAACGGTCTGGCTAACAATATCCAAGGTATCACCATTTCAAGTGTCGGGATGAATGGACGGAAGCCAGATTTCATACCAGTCTGCACTAGCGTCCTAGCAGTAACTCTTGGAGAGGGAAGCAAAATCAACACGAATAAGATGGTATCACTGAAATTAAGACAGCATTACGAATAGATTTCTTTCTTCCTCTTATACTTATTTTATTTGGCTTTATAATGCGTTACTATTCACCATATACAGACTTGTCATGCTAGTATGTATGTTTTTTTCCAAATAGTAAAATAGTAAAAGACAGTTATATATATATATATATATATATATATATATATATATATATATATATATATATATATATATATATATATATATATATATACATATATATATATATACCAAATCAATGCTTTCAAACGTATGAATAAAGCCAGGAAATTCGGCTGATACACGTTATGCACAAACGTTTCAAATGACAAAACATCATATGAACAAATTCTTTACTGAAATTCATGGAAATCTACAATGATAGACTAGTGAACGACAGCTGATTCAAGAGTATAAAACAAAGGAAATATTTTTGTTCGAAAGTGTATACTACAATGTGGTATCACGAGATAATTGCTATATATTTTTCACGAAAAGTGAAGACACTTTACCGTTCATATAATCGTTCAAAGAGGAGTAGCATTATTGGTGTCAGGTAACGTTCTGATAATCTCTAATGATTTATAAATGATATATTTGCAATTATAATCGTTTGATGCAAGATGAAACAATAACGGAGGATACATTAGTCTGTCTTTGTGACGTAATTTTGATCAGTAGGAAAAATCAGTGGTTTTGGAGTAGGTTATCCAAGTTACCAAAATTATCAAAACTGAAACATTGTTATATATTGAAAAATATCATAATCCGTAAAATTGTGGTAAGGATTGAAAAAACTTGTACTATTTTGTCAATAAATATTAAGATGCTTTATGACAATGTGCAAAGCGTCACGTAAAGTACCTTTTTAAGTCAGTGAGAATGTCGATACTGCGTTGATAACGATATACCAATAAAAATTCATATTTATACGGTCTTAACTTGGACACAAAGAGAAATGAGATAGCAAATGCCAAATGTTCAACTCTGCCCTGTGTTGCGACTTAATAATCCTAAATTAAGAAAGAGAAAGAAGCATAATCCAACGAGTTGTGTAAAACTTAGCAAATAATTTCATCAACAGATTTATAAAGTGAAAATTTAAGAGGAACTTACAGTATTATGAATTCAATTTAAATAATCCCAATTTTTTACGTAAGTCCCAGGGTTACTGTGCTGTCAAATAAGAATGCTTAAATGTGACAAAGTAACAAAAGTCTTGATATATCGCAATGGTATTGTCCGAAACTCCCATGAATCAATTCACTCAAATCTCAAAATGTTGCTTTTGTCCAGTCATACGAACACTTTGCAACTTCAATAAATAAGTTAAATATGTTTCCTGTCAAATTAAATCAAAATGCAATACCACATCTGTACACCGATATTAAGACCAGAACAAAGGAAATAGGAATGAATCATTTGTCCACTTCATTGCTATATACTCACAGTAGTCCCTACTTTTCAATATTATGATGCTCGATCTATGTCGCAATATCTTTCTCAAAATAAATCCGCATGACGCAACATGATCCATATATATATATATATATATATATATATATATATATATATATATATATATATATATATATATATATATATATATATATATATATTAGTTAGAAATACTTAATTTTTTCTTAGTTCACCACCTCAAATGTCAACAGTTGTACTCACTCATTCAGAATGACTTCAGCTTCTGTTGCTCTCGCAAGTGGAATTATAGCATTAATGCTGGAGGCAAAGTACGTATGATTACACAGTTCTTAGTATCGACGTTTCCACCTAGTCATTATGTTAACATTTCATTAAATTATTTTACATTATTCTGATTCCATATTGTCAGTCTCTTTGTAAGAAGTGACTGGAATAAAATCGTTCGCACGGTTTCCGTGGAAACGAAAGCTCCAGTTCAAAAGAAACTTCTGAGCTCAAATGTACATATAACAGATATCTCATTTCTTAAACTCCTAACCATACATATAGAAAGTATTTAAGAGTAATATATAACATTTACATGAAAACACAATATCTCATCGTTCTCCCTAGTTTTAATGTGTATGATTACTTGAAATCCGGAAGATGTTATATCATTAACTTTTTCTTCCGCAATATTTTATTTATACCGAGGATATATTTTCTCTTTGAACGCAACAACATTCATCTGACTAATGTACCATAATTCTCTTAAAATGTTTGAATTTGTATTGTCTTCATCCTAATCTTCTATTTCTTCAAATAACAATAACAACAATACGTAATACTATTCTTCTTCAGTTTCTTCTTCTTCTTCTTCTTCTTCTTATTATTATTATTATTATTATTATTGTTATTACAGTGAGAGACTTTCCTGGCGTGACGTACAGCATATCATAGTAGAAACGTCTTCTCACGCAAGGATACAATGCAGTGATTGTGTAGTCAACGGAGCTGGTAAGAAAGGTACACGGAATATATCAACCATACACGATGACCATTTGATCATGCAGAATTTGCCCCGCAAATATATATCTATATATATATATATATATATATATATATATATATATATATATATATATATATAGAACCTGAGATTTTTAATGAATTTCCTACTAAAAGCCACCCTTTCATAAAATAATTCCATATCTGTTTTTACAATCCCTCATAATATTAAGGATTCCTCAAAGAAATGGGTGTTTAAGTTTGTTTTATTCCTCTATTCTTAGTGAGCCGTTATTTTGGGTTTGGTCTAATGAACGCAAGCGCAATAGTAGAAGCGGCTCTCAAATGGACAGCAGTTCCAGAACAGCATACTTGTGAACCTATACCGTTCCGAAGGTACGAATTATACCCACAATATAAACTTACCTTTGCAATAATATCCTTTGTAGTGGAATAATTGAATCTAGATTATATTAGACTCACAGACCGTCAGGCAGTTATTGATCCAGCACTAGGCCTTAAACTAAGTGCATGAACGAACTGAAATCATCAATTTAAGAAACATCAACAACATAATTTATTTCTCTAAGTACAAGGTAAAAATCTAAGAGACACGTTCAATATTGTTAAATAAATCGCACATAATCATGCAAGTTTTATTATATCCACAAATGAACTATATAATGGATTGAAATATTCCCAATAGACTTAAATTTGGTGCTCTACCATAATTCGTGTCTTTGAATTAGTTCATTATACTTCCATATTTAAATGATAAAATCTAAAGTAGATGAGAACTTAGTAATTCAATTGAACGATTTAAAAGTAAAGGTATTCTGGAGTTGTATCTTAGCACAACAATATTATCCGATACGAAGTGGGTTCCACAAGCAGATGAACATAACCTTCATACTTCTTTCTTCTAATTAATGATCTTCATTTATAGGTTAGAGGAACTACGCCAATTGAATTTTCATTTAACTTCTTCTACTAGAACATAAGTTGTTGCTAAGAATTAAATCAAAAAGCCAAATACATTACAACTAATTATTGTTATTGCTATCAATTGTACAGTTAATTGTTGCTACTGATATCATATTTCATGCAATTAAAGTTAACATATTTGAGAAAACAAGTACGTTTGGACAAGGTTTGTGCATGTACTGTTTGTCATTGCTTTTGTTTTCCTTATCATTGCGGGATAATAAAGCCTGGTAAGTAATAAGAACACCTCTTAAACTCATTTTAATTCGTTTGCTCTAATGTCAGAGCTTTCGTATGTAAATTAGATGAAAAGAAAATTTTCACATTTTGCAAGCCAGGGGTCTTAACGTGACCGAGCGGTGTCAAACCCTGGCGCGATTATCGCTAGAAGTCATAAGGTTATAAGTTTACCTCAAATTTCCAAAGACTTTCATACAACTTCAGTTGTAAAGTAGAGACCCCGACCTGTCCGTTCTAAACATAAATTTTACTCTAATCAAGGTAAGACCACAGATCTCACAACCTGCCAAATATCTATCAACCGCACATCTGCATGGTTTCCCTTCGTTAGGTTTCCTTACCGCCAGAAGTTCACGCCGTAGAAATTATACAACTATCCCATAACACAGGGAACTATTTTAACTATGCCACCTTATGTCAGTCAATCCATGGTTTCCAGGCATATTTCGCCAGCACAACTGCAGCACATTTGCCACCATGGCGACATAAACAGTATCAGCCGAGTCCCTTCTTATTTATTCCTTTGTGTAGTTTACCGGTTTCCTACCGTAAATACTGCCTCTGTAGTCACATCGCCAATGTACACTTCTAGATTGTATTATGGACTATGATATTTCAGGGACCCTCATTAGGTTTAGACCTGAATTCACTACCAGATAACCATGGCATTATGGAAACGCAATAACAATTATAATTAGTGTAAACGTGCTTTGGAGAACTTTATTAACACGAATGTGGGGATGTATTTCATGCATTGTATTTCGGTCTCTGTTACATTAGCTCATGCCAGTTATATTCTAGCCAGCTTTTCTTTCGAAGTATCCGTGGAATCATTTTCTGCCAGGTATTCAACAAAGGTTATATTTTTCATGTTCTGCCCTTCCAGTCGACATCGTCGCCAGTAGACATCAACTCAAGTAGAATTCTCTTTCACTCATTTTTTTTTTACAACAAGAGCATAATCTACATCTTCATAATTATCATGTATCGTTTTACAGGTCAGAACCATTTGAAAAGAGGTCAATAGTCGAATGGGAGCTGGAAGCAGACAGGTTTACGTGCACAAAAAACGAAGTGAACTTCCTTGAGCATGTCGAAGTCCAGTTACAACTATTTATGCCAGATCATTCGTACTTGTCTGTCTTTTTGACATCACCTTCTTCGCCACATTACAAGTCTCCCATTCTGTCCCTACAGACTAAAGACTATTATGTAAACCGTACGTGGACATCCATGACCGTTCATTCCTGGGGAGAAGCTCCACGTGGAAAATGGAGACTCATAGTAGAAACGAACGACAAGGGTACAATTTTATTATCCTTTCGACTGCCCATACCAATAAAAACACATTAGGAAAACTTTTAAATATTTCATGCATTGCTCTCTATGGAAGTGTGAGGTAATTTAATTTGCTTGAGATATTAAAAGTATTATACTACAAGCATAATTATCTGTGGTAGAATTAAAAGATATATTAGAAAATATACATGCTTTACTTAAATTAACATATAAGAAAACAAGATAATGGCTGGGGCGTTGCAGGTATACCAAATATAGATATTTGATCACGGAAAGAAGCGATTTCTAAGGTTCACTTAAAACAATGATTTAATTTGCATTTTGAAGTGACGGTGAGGTATATGTTATAGATTACTAAAAGTAAAAAAGTCTTAATATAAACACTGTTGGTCATTGATCCAAGTCTGTAGAGAGATTCAATGTTATTGGCATGTCAATACTGTTTTAGATGTAAATTTACTGTATTTATAAAATAAATTTAGGTCCTTGGAGAGATGAACGAGAAAACTTCTAGTGTTTAAAATAACTTTATAAAGCAGGTCATTGCTAACGTCTATATTGATATACGAGTAAGACCCGTCACATATAATGATGAGGAAGGGAATAATTTAAATTTAGATGTTCATAATTGCAACTAAAGTTGTGTTAATTACTATTACAAAAGGTTATTAGACTTTACAAGATATGTGACATCGTATCAATATTAATGATTTGAACAGATATTATCCTTGCAAGTTTTCATTATTAAATATAATCGTTAGTTTCCAAATGATGTTGATGAATTTTATTTCGAGTCATTAGTGTTAATATGTATTGATTATGTTCATTGTTCTTTATTCAAATCTTTCCTGTCACGTCAAAATTGTAGCATTTTATTCTTCATAAAACAACATGAATGTTACTGTATAGCACATTATTTACATAGATTCAATTTTGGCTTTAATCAATCCAGACAGAGGTCTTCCTTGAGAATGTTTACAAAACATCACGCATCTACACATATTATCCTTGATTCTAGTTATCTTAATGTCAAAGCATTGGCTTTGTATGAGGTATTAAAATAACTCATGGTGGTTGGAATATTGGTAAATCGTTAGCTGGAAGACTAATAGGCCCTCTTCAGAAGATACAGCTTGCTCAAACAGACATGGCATTAAGTTCAGAAAACAAGGTTACTGTCGTTATTGCTCTCTAGAATAAGAGACAGTGGCAACTTTAGATTCTCAGAAAACATTGAGTTTTAGCTAACAATTGAAGACGGTCTATTATATATGTCCAACGTGAGGCCAGTTTCATTTAAGTTGATGGATATTCTGATCAACCCTTTCCTGCTTGTTATCCAATTGCACAATGTCATTCTGCGAAATGACCTCGTTTCTACTTTTAGGTTTCGAGTTTATACTATATAGAGAAAGGTTGTTGTTGTTGTAGTTCCAGGGTTTAGCGTCATTTTTCAGCACCAAATAGGCTATACATGGCGGCCAGTAGAAAAAGATAGTTGTGCATGTAGTTGAGAAGGCACTGAAAATATATTTAATCAAATTATTCAAAATCTATCAAATCAAATGAATAATAATTGACGGATATCGCAGAACAAAATTGAACACTAATTTCTGCCTGAGTGAAAAATTACATATCAAATAATATCAGTAAATTTTTTTAAATTAGCCACTTAATGTGTGGGCCTTAGCGATAGTTTAATTAAAAACATATACGATTCCACATTTTGTAGGCTTTCATATTCGGATAGTTAACTGAACCTATCTTGATTTATACATTCATCCAAGAAGAAATGTGTTTGTAATATGAAGAGAGTAAACAGGTATCAGCGTGAAAACAAGCCAATTAGATGAATTAATGAGACAAAGCTTTTTTTACGTGGGGTGAACAAGGGGTTGCTCAGAGGGAAGAAGCGGTTGTTCATTTCCTAACCATCCCATAATTCTCTATGGTACAACTGCAATTAATTTCTCGAAGTTTTGGGAAACTCTTCATTTCATTTCGACTACCGGTAGTTGCCAGCATATTGAAATTACTGACATGAAAAATGCTAAGTTACATAAACTTTATCAAGTTTCTTTTGCTTGAAAGATTCTGCAGATTTCCAATTCAAATTTCTTCGATACTACATAAATCAAAACCAACGTCTTTCATTTTAATCAATATTTTAAACATTTGTGTCATGGTTCTTTCTACTTTCAATAAGTTTCTTTCTTCCAACTCATTGAAACATCTAAACCATTGATTAACACGTATATACATTATTAGTGTATCTGTTCCTGTGTTTTACATGAAACTGATTGATTTTCAGCGACCGTAGAAAGTGCTAAATTAAAAATGTATGGCACAGCAACCGATCCTAGGAGAAAAGCAGATGAAAACAAATCACACAGTGCTTATGATGGAAAACGACCAGGTAATGTACCATGTTTTCCACAATATATTTGAATAAAATAATATATTCAAAGAACTTTCCTTTAACACATCATTGACAAATGTATAAAATCTATGTCAGTATGACCTTAACTAATATATATATATATATATATATATATATATATATATATATATATATATATATATATATATATATATATATATATATATAAGAGTAAAACGATATAGTTCACTATTGTTTCTATTGTTTCTCTCTCTCTTTCTATATATATTTTAAAATTTCAAAACAGCATTAATAAGAAGGCAAGTTTTAGGAGATTCGAAAACGTGTATTTTTTACCAATATATATTATAAAATGAACATTTTCCGAAAATAAAGTGTTAGTTATTGTCTGAATACACCTTCTTTAAGATTTATTGTCATAACCCTATAATTTTATTTTCGAATGTACGCGTTGCATCTTCTAATGTTCATTTTACTTCTTCAGCCAAATGTATCGATTGCCAATCTAGTTTGATGAGCGATTACTCTTAATTTCATTTCTGTAAGATATCGTTTAAATTAATTTGATGTACACAATCAGTCATATATATATATATATATATATATATATATATATATATATATATATATATATATATATATCAACCATGTTTACGTTAGTAATTAAATAAACTTCGTCCTGCTTTAATATATTAAATAGGTTATTTCGTTTTGAATAAGCTACCTCTTAATGATTTAATTTTATACAATTTTTTTTTATCTTCTCTTACTAATGTAGCCTTTAGTGAACTAAATCGTTTCCTGAGTTTACCATTAGCTTGCCATTAGTAGTCATTTTCACTCTTGCCATTCAATTCAGTGTTGCTAACAAAATATGGGCACATCAGACAAATTGAAAATAAAATACAGAAATATAAAGCAAAATATTTGGAGTTTAAACTTTGTATTCTGTTAATAGAGGCAATGTATCCCTGATGGAACTAAGCAATATTCACGAACATGTTCAGATATAACAGTTGGTACCTCGATCTACACATTGAAATCAGCGTGAATTATTTCTAATTATGCCAAATATTAGATCTATATGATTAATTAACCTTCGAAATCAGATTATACTGGCCCGTACTATTCATTTACTGTGCAAATATATCAATACATCTTCCCAATAAGCTTCAGTTTTTTTTAAGTTCAAATTTCATGACGTATATAAGTTCCATTAATTTCCCAAACTTAATAATTAAAGATAATATTAAAGGACAGCATGTGCAATGAATTCCTGCTCATTCGATCCAGAATCAAACACAAAACATGTTCTCTGTGCTACGTTTCACTGACGGACTCCAGTCCAACATACCTATCCGACCTCACCCATATATTCAAACCAGGAAGATACTTACCCTCCTCTTCTAACAATCGTATGATCAGTATTCCCACTACGAAAACGAAGTCATATGGACAACGTTCTTTTACATACCAGGGCCCAGCAACGTGGAATGAATTGCCCACTGAACTTATACACAAATAGAGAGTTATCCCATTCAAGAGTGCTCTTAAAACTCGCTTATTTCGACTGCATGAACAGCCTTAAAGACCTAATAATGTTCCCTACCTTAAATATGTTCGGCATGTTTTTGTTTTTTTTTAAATTAAATTTCATGGTGTTGAGTTTGGTAAAAATATCATTATATATGGTTTTTTATGTTATAGGTGTTGTGTAAGGTTGTAAAGCGCTTAGAGCTTCTAAAGATTAGGCTGTATACAAAGTCATTATTATTATTATTTTTATTATTATTATTATTAGTAGTAGTAGTAGTAGTAGTAGTAGTATTGTCACTAGTTTCCCCTGTTTCATAAAAGCATGTATGTTGCATGCATAGTTGTTTCATGATAATACATATCAAGTAAGCATATAATTCGTTTATTCTATTTTCAGCTATTATCAGTTCTACGTGGAAGATTATCCTCGTTACTCTCTTAATTATGTTGATCACGATAGTGAATTTTTATTGGAACAAGGTACTATAAATGATGAAGATCCTGATATGACCGAAGAACAAATCCAGCCTCAATAAACCTGATGAAGGAGTGATTGCAGTCAGAGAAAAATAATTTCAATGTGAAATAATAGGCTTATGTCCTACAAAGACCTATTTATTTACTAAGATATATAACGTTGGAATCAGCTTAATGTTAGAGACCGAAAGTTGTTTGTTTATTTAGATAGTGTTGCGTGTGTGTGTGTGTTTGTGGGTGCAAACCATAATTCAGTGTATTATATTGTATTTCTAAATTTATAATATTACAGATAGACAATACATGAGTATGAATTTAATTTTCCGCTTGAATGGCACATTCGCTATACAAAAAGATGTATGACTCATCTTAACAGTTTCGATGCCAGTGTAAAAGTGTAGTAAACCTAATCGATTAATGTGGCACATTCACTTGTCGAAAATGCCTCAAGATTTAAAGATTGACATTTGCAAGAGAACACCAAACCAAGATACGCCATTCAATAATAATGTGTGTTAAACATCAGAATGCATTTTACTGTGCGAAATTTGTATCCGTAAATAATACTATGCCATCATCATTGTTCGTTGCATGCTTGAGTACACCTTTTCAATAAATGTATTGTTGTATATACGGCGGCTACCAACTTGAAGCAACCTGAAGGTGAACATATGCACGACCAGCAACTTGTACAGATTCTTGACCGAGCTTGATTTAAGATATTAATCTTATTGCTTCACCTAAAAATTTGGCATCAACTTTATTATAACGCGTTATTAGAAGGCACTAGTGATTGCAAGAACGTCTCTTGAACTGTAATTGGCATCAAGCTTAAAATGTGTTATGTAGCGTGCTTGAAGATGATGAATGCACGAATAAATAATTAAGAATAATGAGATGAGCTCATCATACCCTCCTAAGACAGGTATAACCAACTTTTATAAAAATACGAGTTCTCCTCTTACGTCACCCTTGTGCTTTTTTGCTTTTTGTTTTTATTTTGTTTGATATTATCATCTCGTCTTTCAAAGACTGAGCCATATAATGGTTTTCTTCAATCACGATGTTTAATCCTTCCGCGACTTTCGAACAAATGACTTTTAACAGAGTTTCACTATCAAATTATCTATCTGGACTATCACCCACACATCTACTAGCATTTAGACATATCGACCATTAAAGCCAATTCAGTTACTTTTATTGTTAAAATTTCAAAGCTTGGCACCTAAAGTAACAAAGTATTCCTGGCGATTTAAAATGTTTATATATGTTCTATCAAATTATCTGAAAATAGATTATTATATTTTACGCAAAGTCAAGAAATACTCGATTTTCCAAGTGGAATAATTTTGAAGGTTCACTGAAGAGGAATGTATTTATATATAAATCTATGGTCGTAAAGAAAGTAATATAAAAGTGAAAAAAACCAACACATTTTGTCAACAAATATTGTATTTCCTGGAATACAAAGTGACAATTTTAACAGAACAGAGTATTGCGAATTAAATCCCAAATAGTCCGAAAAGCTCAATCACCAGTCATAATTAATACAGTTCTAATTAATTTCCAATGATGTTTGTTATAAGATCCAGCGCTGAAAGTGCTGATGTGTTTATAATCTTAAATGTACTAATGTACAAGTGGACTGAAGTGTGCTGAGGTGCTAACAATCTTCCAATTAAATCATTATAATAATATATTCCAAGATTTCATTGTCTGAATTCACTATAATTCCAATTAAATGTTTATGTTCAACAATATTATTGAAGAGCACATTTTATTTCCAGTCCATACAAATCTGAATAAATAATTCTAGCCAAATCAGATACGGCACACAACAATACAAATGATTCTGCATAAAAGAGTAATGTCTAAATAAACATGATGATTATAATGCCCTCTACTTGACCAAGGTCACAATTAACATTTTCAGGAAATACTATGACAATGGAATTATTCATTCTAGAGCAATCCATGTGGTTCACAAGATAAAATATGTTACTAAGCCTGTAATAAAGGCTATTGTAAACATCATAAATACCGCTCATTGATAAAGATCTGAATATTTAAACCACGTTCCTAGTCAAATATTAACTATTTATCATTTGTTTCCAAAACAAAAACAACATTAGTGTCGCTAATCAGGAACACGGAGAACTTGATTTTGGACCAGGTCAGCTCCAAAATACAATTATACTTAACGTTTAATCAAGGAGAACAAAACTAACAATCAATACAAATTAAACATACATGACAATATAATGTTACGACACTGTTATGTTAAACTAAGTAACAGAAAAAGCAAAAACCCATAAAGTTTTGTAAAAGTCAACAAACATTTTACTTCCCCTAGAATATAAAATGAAACGTTAAAAGAAAAATTTACAGTATTGTGAATTAAATCCCAAATAGTCCTAAATGTTATCTCATAAGTTAAAATGTATATAGTTCCAACTGAATTCCAGTAGCATTCCAATAAACTTCCAACTTTGAAGGTGTTGGTGCAGTCTCGCACACGCATGTGCGATGAGCCTGGATTGTGGTGGTGTGCTAAGAGTATGTTTATGTATCACAGTAATATTATCCAAATATGTTCTTGTCTGAATTTACTATGAATCCAAATTAATGTTGGGTCCAAGAATGATATTGATGAGCACTTTGTATTGCCAGTGAATAATACTTTGAATAAATAACTCCGCCTAAATAAAATACTGAACACAACAGTAAGAATGATTCTGTTAAAGATGTTACAGCCAAAATGAGTAAAATCTCAAATGAGCAAGATTATATGAGAGCTAAGAAACACAAGCAGAACCAGGATGAGGGTCAAACGTTCATTTTAGGATCGTCGAAGGTGTCAACAAGCAAACTAATCTGTTACTAAAATTATGATACGAAATGTGGTAAACATCAGGTATAACATGTCCATCTTTGAGAAATACCAATGGCATTGACTCATATTAAGATAACGATCCTAATATTTAACATGCACTCACAGAGAAATATTTGTTATATATTATCTGGATTAAAAAATGAATGACCCTAGTAAGATATACAGTGAACTTAATTATGGAAAATGTCAGTTACAAGTTACAATTATGCATTACACGTAATGATAAAACATTAACAAATAATACAAATTATATATATATATATATATATATATATATATATATATATATATATATATATATATATATATATATATATATATATGTGTGTGTGTGTGTGTGTGTGTGTGTGTGTGTGTGTGTGTGTGATTTTTGAAGCTCGCTTTTTCTAGTGGAACAATAGCAGCCTTACGTGTAGACGAACGGAACTTGTAACCCTACTACATTTGTCGCCATTTTACACGCCCTTTTTCTTTGAACTAGGAAGGGTAATTATGTTACTGCAGATAATTTTATACCAATACGCATGTATCAGCAGAATATATACGGATACCGCTAACAAAATTGTGCAGGATGAAGTAAAAGATATGTTACTGTTGACATTTAAGGTAGGATTTGCGAGATACTGTATAAAGAAACATCATCAGCATTTCTTCTAAAAAAAACAAAGTGAATATTTTAGGATTTAGTCATTTATTTCTTAAATCAAAATCAAAATCAATTATCTGTTTCGATTTTTTGTGCAATTTTCTGACAATTCTTAAATTAAATCTGGAAATTCTGTATTGGTTCAAGTAGAAATTTCAGGATTAGTTAATGCCTTGACCAAACGTGGATATTTGTGGCTTGATGTTTGGTTAATCATGCTCATCTAAGAAGGAATGGATGCACGTGGGCTTTGCTGTTTTTAAGAGGATGAGGTTCTCAACTAATTTCAAATGCAATATTAAATACAACTATCCATTAATCATTTTGAAGCCATCGGTTTCAGACACAGGTTTAACCGTACTTGTCTGAAATGAAACAATGACAAAGTGGTATGATCTTTACTTCATAAGGTACCGCAGGTATATCGTATGCAGTCACATATACCAAAATGAAACACTTGATTAAATTTATTGTTAGCTACTTTTATTTCAGTTGTTCATATCACCCTCCCTAAAGTCAAACACAGAAGTATTGAGCCAACTCTGTATCTGTGTTTAGGTTAAAAACCTTCGAGTTCTTATTTAAATAGTATTTGATACTGGGTATTGGGCTCTATTGCAATTCAGACAAATAAATAAACTGATTGCACCAAAGAGGGAACTATTATGGTTTCAATACCCAACCTCTAATCCATGGCGGCACGTCGCCCTCCCCCCCACCCTCCGTTTCACCACACGTTAAAAGGTTATTTAGTCAATACAAGTCCTGCTTTAGTGTCTGTATTGTACCTAAGAGAGATAACCGGTGTAAAGAACTTTAATTTTAGAATAAAGGAGTTAAATCCCGCTTTGATATGAGACTTTCAAAGAATCCACAACAATAAAAACAATTGCAAATTAAATAGAGATACTTTAAATGACATGATCTGATTCTGAGTTTGGAGAGTGAACGATCCGGTCTATTGTGCTTCCATGAATTGTTTGTACCTTCGAACGGCCAAGTACACCAGGGGTGATTAGTTCATTTGTATCTATGCAGATGTTATGTGAGTATTGAATCGGGTAAAGAAAACTCACCTGGTTATAGCAAACTTTACAAAATCTTTATATTACTATATAGACCAGGTGTACTCCATCAGGTCGTTTTCAGAAAGCTGGCTAGAGAGGAATGCATGTTTCACAACTGGTTTACTTTCACATTTTGGCAATTATTTTTTGAGGGATGGGGTGGGGTGTATTTAGTTTTTGCTTTTACTAGTTGAAATGCTAGGAACATTGGTTGAATATGCTAAATCCCGATAATTACGTAAAGTGAGAAGCTCCAGCTTGGAGTCATCATTCATTTAGTTTTGTTACGGATTATAAAACTGTATTGGACTGAATTATTAAACTCTCGGAATACCACGTGTTAGACAAGTGGACAAGCAAAACGTTTTGTTCCTGGGTAAAGAACTGCTTAAGATACGAGATACGGGACAACTAAGTCCTAAAAGCGTTATATTCCTTTCAGCATTTTAACTTTTCAGTGCTGTGAAAGACGTGTTAACTATATATTCTTGTTTAAGAGGTATCTTTACATTACTCTCTCTCTCTCTCTCTCTCTCTCTCTCTCTCTCTCTCTCTCTCTCTCTCTCTCTGTATAATCCCGAAACTTATAGGATTTCTACTGTCAAACAATCTGATTAAGTAAATGAGCGAAATCGTTTGTGCGATTTTCTTCCGGCGCTACTGGAAGTGGTTTTTCTTCATTGACTACGCCTGAAGAAAGTAGTTTTATTGCGTGTCCTAATAATGTTCTTGCCGACGTAGACAGATTCGAAATTCTGATTGGAGGGAAACATGATGGAAGAAATTCTCAAGAAATCATTAATGAAATCTCTGATATTTATCAAAGATTATTTTGTGGCAGTGTCATGGACATAAATGTTTATCGATCTTTCACTAATGAAACCGTTGATGATTATCACAGTGATTAATTAAATGAATAAATAATAATATGATTCTATCCTGCGTTTGACATGGATGCATCAGTCCTGTAGGATGAATCTATACGCGATTATCAGTATTACTCTTACGACGCACGACAACCAAATCAGCGTGGACGAGTTGAATTACAAGTTCAAGACACAAGCAGATATTTCTTACCTGCTGAAGCATTTATCAAAATAGAAGGTAAAATTATAAAAAAAACAGATGATATCGAATACGCAGATGATGTTAGAATTGGTTTTGTCCACAACGATATCATGGCGTTGTTTGCCAATGTCACGTATATCATCGACGGAATAAGTATTGAAACAGTTCAGAAGGACGTCGACATTGCCACGACGATAATAGGTCTATCAAGATATTCAGATGATTATACAAGATTAGCCGGCCCGACAATGCTGTTCTAATAAGACAGTACTGACCACCCTGATAGCAGACAGTATAATATAAGACGACCAAGAAACTTTGCCAACAACGCCGATACTGATGCGTGCCCAGTGGTTCATGGTTATAATCAAGATTACAACTTAGTATTTGTATCTCGACGATCAATGTTGAAAGGTGATCGTAGAAGATTTTCATGCGTAATTCCACTATCTCACATCTCTGCATTTTGTAGAAACGTATGAAAAGTTATCTTTGGGGCTAGACATACAGTTGCACTTGTAAGAAAGGCTATCGACGATGCTGAAATTTGGCGACCTGCTTGTGATACTGGTAAAATAATATTAACAAACCTTTCGTTGTGGATTCCAGTAATGACTCCAACGTCTGCCGAAGAACAAAAATTACTCACATTTATGGATTCAGGTGGTAAATCATTGCTATCAGGGTTAATAGTGACCATGAACAGTTTTCAATCTAGTATTAATGGTTTATTTCAATGACATATAACATCACAGCAGGATCTTTCCGCACCACGACATATATTTGTTGCTTTTCAAGATTTTACGCGAGTAAATTCACAAACACGTCGTAATCTGATATTTGACAAACTTGGAGGTAGTGATGTTTCTTTACGGATAAACGGACATCAAGAACCAGCTAAGGATATATTATTAAATTTTGATCAAAATCATGTAGCGCGTGCATATCATCGAGTAATGACGTTATTGGAACGGATCAACACATACATCAAATACCACAATTTGATTTTATGATGCTGTATCCGATTTATTACTTTTTGTTGAAGCATCTTGATTTATCTAGACAATCTGTTGTTGATATTCACTTTCGAGCTCATGTAACACAACCTCCTGTTGATAGCTGGTCCACCAATTGTTCATGATGCTTACAGTGCAATCGCTGTTATACTCAGCGACAAATCGATGTTACTTGAAGGTATAGGTGGACGAGTGAGAATCGTTGATGCCCCCGTGGAAAACATGTTCTTAATCGCTCATGATATTATAATGTCATATCACCATGTTAGTGTTACTCTGACTCCTTGTTTTGATAATTCTATTATCGATGAGAAATAGGGTTTCCAAGTTCGCTTTCAGAGTCGCTTCGGATTCATTTTATATCAACAAGAATACAGGATTGCTAGAATAACTGCATATCAGCACTTGTGCTTCATGGGGTGAAAGGAGAATAAAACAAGAAAATACACTGAATTATACTGAATCCGAGGACGCTGAAATTAAGAATATTCATTGCAAAAAAATCAAATAGCAAATTTGTCATCAGCACAATCGATAGTTGATCCTGTAGCTGGACATACACAATTATCTCAATGTGCCTGACGATTCATGCAAAACAACTCATGTGATCGAATTATTATTGAACAGTTGTTCAGAAATAGCTGTATTAACACATACACACAGACTCGCAAGAGAAATAAAAGACTGAAATATTAAATCATGTACTTATCATAAATTCTTTCGATGGAAGGGACATATATGGACTCCTGAACGAATGGGAGAGAAATACATTCCAGGGAATTTTGTTTGGGATGAAATATCCACCGTTACATTAGAAAAGTTAAAAACATTTCTTGATTAGATATTGACACACAATACTACTGTAATAATGTGTGGAGAACATGGTCAACCACCACCCTTTGTTGATTGTCTCCATGAATGGCTGAGGAATTTTGTAGATTATTATGAAGAAATAACTAGTGATCATAGAGCACTTGATCCAGAATTAAGAGAGTTTTAGAAATTTATCAGACAACAACCGAACAAAATTCAAGGTGAAATAATGAGTGAAATAATTTCAGAAACTCCTACTAATAACTTTCGGAATTTATGAAGACCAAATGAGTTGTCAGAAAAAGAAAATCTTGTAGTAAATGATATTGTTTTAGTTCATGTCAGTGTTGTTGAGAACGCGTTAATTATGGACAAAACTCCATGGACGATAGGATACGAAATGACGATTCATTCATCACAAGGATTAACTATCTGTGATACAGATGTCTGGATTGTCGATGATCGTATCGAATGGTCAAATTTAGTTTATCTCGCAATGTCTCGAGTCAGAAAAATAGCTCTGCTGTGAAGAATTGTCATAGACTTCACATAAAATAATAATCAAACCGCGGGCAATGGCGATGATGTAGTAAGAAAAAAAAAATAGTTATAAATCATGTGGCAAAAAAACATAAGTGCGACATTGATATCGACACTGAATTTATCTTGACATTGAAACAACGACAGAATAATCATTGTGCGAGCTGTAGCACAGTACTTTTGAGGAAATATTCAAAATATCATCAAAATCAAAGTACCGTAAACAGAATAAATATTAATTTTGGTCATACACGCAACAATGTGATGCTGACCTGTCTTGAATTCAATCGACGTCGAGGTGCTAGTTTACAAAAGTGATCGTGATGGTAATTATGTGTCTTCAGGAATTACTTGTAATTGTTAGCCTTCCACGTTGAGGAGCAGTTGAATCTAGTCTGTAGATTGCAGATCCACCCGTACATGTTACCACGCTGGAAATTTTATACGTTGTAAAACTCCAAATAGGATCAATCGCTCTTTAACCTCCTGCACGTTCACAAGGTTCATATCAATACCTAACAGTAACATTACCTAATACTGGTTGTTTTGAAACGTCATGTCGTTGTATTGGTAAATGGTTGTGTTTTTTTTTTTTTGTTTCTTTTTGTAATCGCATTAAAAGGTTTCTTAGCAGTTGTTTGAGTAATTTCATTATTTAACGCAGCTATCACACTTGGTAATTTTGCAACCCATTCGCGAGATCTCGTATCTTTCTGAATTATTTCATTCGCATCTTGAGAACAAAATAACCGCTCAGCAAGTTTTCGATTTAATCGTTCAAAAATTGCCTGATCACGATGAATTTCAGTATGTCCTTGTCTGACTTTGACGTTGTGTTGCTTCGTCATCGATGATACCGTACCAAGAAATTCATTACCAGGATCAACTAGTAATAATTGGGGCGATCGCAAGGGTCTTCGTTAATAAATTCGTTCAAACACAAAAGAAACTTCATTTTCTGTTTCCTTATTTGTATATTGATTGACGTCTACCATTTCTGATAGTAACATGTGGTAAAAATAAAATATCTGCTTGATGAACTTCAATAGGAGTGCTGACATCAACATTTGCATGCTTAATTTGTTTAAGTGGTGGTAAATAAATATGCCATATTGCCTGTCGTTCTAACAATTTTTCAGTAACAGAACGTGTAACATTTGCTGCATCAGCGAGTTTAAAAATAGATGCTCTACCTTTCCAATATCCTCTTGGGCTATAAAAAATCGATTCCATTATTCCAAAAATCCGATTATTACTTACCGGTTCAGAATAATACTTTACCTCTCATCGCAGATCCTAACAACTAATAAGCTATTAATTCTCTGGGAGATTTATTGTTTTTAGAATTGAATGCATGAATTAGTTTTACGTGTGCAATATGTCGTTGTTGCAGTTCTTTACTGGTCCATTTATAGGAGCAGAGAAGGTGCGACCTCAATAAAAACATTTCGCGGTAAACAAAACGCGCATACTTTAAATACAAAACACGAATGACATGGATAAAGTAACAAAAAAACTAACCCAATTAGAGAACCTCAAGGTACATTAGAGGCTTAAGTTTCACGTTATTGACTTTATTTTGTTAAATTTGCGTAGTAAGCGTTTTTTTTTTTTAAAACTGACGTTCCAGCAAAAGGTCTGTTCACCGCCTCTGCTGCTAGACCACTTGGAGTGTCTACCGTGAGCATAGTACACACAAAGTTAGAAACACTTCCGGATTCCATTAGCACATGAACGTTGTTTCATAATAATTAAAATGAGATTTACTTGCAACACATTTACGTGTTAAAGCGGTCAGTATTTTGAAGTCAAGCTTCCCTCAAACATGCCTCATCGCACTGATATATATATATATATATATATATATATAGAGAGAGAGAGAGAGAGAGAGAGAGAGAGAGAGAGAGAGAGAATGATTTCCCGTTGTTAAGAAATTACACGTAAATATAAACGACTATCCTTCTTTATATAATAGTAGCCGAGTTTTAATAAGTACAAAGTCAATACAGGTCAAACTGATTTTCAGGAAATAATTGTATTTGGATTAAGTTTTTACATCTCCATGTCTAGAAAGATACCTAATGCATTATTAAAATAAAGTATTAGCTCATTCTTCACTTTTAGCAATGTCTCAAAAATATTTAAAAACGTGATAAACAGTTAAAATGGCATTCTTAGATGATTTGAAACGCAAATGTTTAAAAGTAGTTTTCTGTAGTTGCTTTTTTTTCTTTCTGAAGTCACTGATTTGCATCCTTTTTGTCAACTACCTCGCCGGTATATAAAAAAGTTCTACTAATGGTTTATCTATGATAGTATTGTAAGGTGGATGAGAGTTTTTGGTGGCCGAGCATAAAGAACATATGGCTAAGAAACTATTGTAACTGCAGTCTGCCCATGTCATTAGTCCCATCTGGCAAATAACCTTCAATGCTACCAATACCAGTAGCTGAGACTCTAGTAAAACATTCCACATCAAGCAAGGCCTCCACTGCCGTTATTATTTGTTAGCCCATTTGTTTCAACTCTAATTTGTTTCCTCAAAAGATGTATTATATTATCAAACATAGCCATAGGGCATTATATCTCAAATATTCGATCAAATGATGTATTTGCTGTGCATGAGCTCATTGAGCCCCTTTTAATATCACCATGTCCATTTCTGGCTGCCCTTTTCCATGTGACCTTGGGGTCCGGTCCAACCGTCGCAGAAGAAACAGTTGGACCAAACATTCTAAATTCTTGAAAACGTGCTAGTCAGCCATTCCTTTAATTTCTCATTGCCATGTCCAGTCATCCTGTTTCCAGTATTTTTTCACACCCAATTCATTGACCCAAAATGAGGGATCCTACTCTATTTCGAGTGAATGGTCCAGTAACCGTCCTTGTTTCGTTGCTAGATCCAGTTCCAAGTGTTGCTCCTACTCCACTATGGGCATCATTCAATGAATCACCATCGTCAGAAAGGTTGAAGGGACCAGCGCCTGTATTAACCCCATTTCTGCCACATCTGATTCCCATACTTGATCTCCCGCTACTCTGTCATCTAAGCAAGCAACTGCACCCTGATCAAAAAGATTTATTCGCCTTGAATTTCCCCTTGTTTCTGCTTTCTTCCACCTTCTCCAGTCATCGCTCAACTCCTGCAATGATATCTATCTTGCTTACTCTTATGATTGTCAGCTTTCCACTTCCAGTTTAAAATGTATGTATTGATAATCTGTTTATTAACTTAGATCGCTATAAAACATCATACATGGCATTTTGATCTCACATATCAAAATGTTAATTCTCCTTGGATAGTATTTCAGACATAGTTATGTAATTTTTGGATGAGCTTTTGAATAAATGTTTGCAATTATTGGTGCGTGTATTCATGAATTTGCATGTGCATGTGCCAAAGAAAAAACACCAACCTGTGTGGACGGCTATAAGACATTCGCATGTTGGGCAACTATCGTCACCACACTTGTAACCAAGCGTGCATTTGTCAGGACAGGAGAACGCTGTTGCACAGGTGACTTGCTTGGAAGTGTGGACTTCGGTAACATGTAATATGCCAACCACTAAAAAACAATGAAAACATTACATAAAGAACAATTGTATATGGCACACAATAGTATTAAAACATTAAGCATCTCTATTAAAAACTCAATGCAAACAATGATTTCCCCCTGCTATTACAATACTCAGTGCGAACACGCATCCCCCACCCTGCAGAGGCAATCTAAATATGTTAAACTATCAGTAGCACTTACTTTATTTTCAATCAATCATTATATTTTCTATAATTATACAAATTTCCTATTCTCTTTGGAATGAACTCAATTGCATGATATGTTTAGATATATTTAAGGAACAAATGTGATCCAGTGGGTTTCCTACCAATTGATATGCCATCAATATATCTGCAAATATTAATTAGGTTCACATTATTTGTTTATTATCTTATGATTTGACAAATTTTGTTTTATATTTTTTAAACTTTGTGCGTCTATTTGTATCAGCAGAATATTCACTATTCGCAAAACAAAATTGTCTCAGCACACAAATGACAAGATCTCTTTTCACGCGGACATTGTATATCATACATTTCATATAGCAAACATTTTACTCAAAAAGCTTGTGATGATAATATATATATATATATATATATATATATATATATATATATATATATATATATATATATATATATATAGACAGATAGATAGATAGATAGATAGCTAGATTGATAGATAGACAGACAGACAGAGATAGACAGATAGACAGATAGATAGATAGATAGAGAGATAGATAGATAGATAGATAGATTACCTTGCGGATGGATACATACATTCACATGTTGGGCAGCCGTCCTCACCACACTTGTAGCCGACGGTGCAACCAGCGCTAAAGCTAAAGGCGCTTGAACATGTTACCACTTTGACTGGGATGACTTCTACTTTGAGTGGCTGAACTGGATAGAACGAGAACAAAATTTCTTCATATATTGCTGAGAACAAACGAAAACAGCATCCATGGCATTTTACTTATATGCATTTATTAACAATATGGGCTAATAAGAGAAACAGACTTGGTAATAACGGTGTAAGAATGACTCATTTGTTTTATACAGGTGCGACCAGAAGTCAAACATAAAATGAAGTAACGGAAATTCCTTGCTGACATTTGCTATATGCTTGCACCGCATGTATGAAACGTAAGTTTAAAATCAGGATCACGTTAAAAACATTTGATGCGTTTAATAACTCAATGCTATATGATTTTGAATGAAAACCTTTACCTGTACCTAACTATTTTAGAAAGAAGCTAATGAAAACATTACAGGCTTCATTTTTACAACATATGATCTATTAATCGTTCTAAAAATTTAATTTTGTAATCTTTAGTAACTCTTAGTCTACATAAAAGTGACGTTTGATTGACTTCGTTTTTATGTAAACGAATTTTAACACGGTAAACGATGCAGCTGAAAGTAGATATAACCGTGCCAGCTTGGCAATGTCTGCTTAATATAGTGGCCATTTCAACATGATGAATTATACTTATTAATCTTGTACATTTAGGCCAGGTCAGCAATGTAAAACTATTGTTTGTTACAGATATATTACGTTTAATTCGAAAATCGTTATGAGGTATGACACTTGTCCCTTTATAATCTGCCTAATTTCATTCCACATTAAGAGATATTTATGGCAGCAGCAGTTTGGACATTTCATTTTTTTAACATTTGACCGTTGATATAATCAATTTGTAAAATCAGATCTCATTTTAGGTTGTGATTTGTTTATGGACACTCCATACTCCATACTCACGTTGTAGACATACATAAACACTCGGGACAGTCGTCGTGGCCGGCCGATCTGAGTTCGTATCCATGCTTACATGACAACATACAATTTACTCAGGCAGTACATTCCTGGTATCGCGCTGATGGCTAAGTTGGTACCAAAGAATTAGAAAAATAAATCAACACCGTGGATATGATATATAGAAGAAGGAGAAGCTGATGATGGAAACGACGTGGACGAAAACCAAGATTGGTTAATATGCAGTAAAAAAGAAGAAAGAGACGTTGACATGAAACACATTCTACACTATATCGCAGTTATTCAGGACGTATGCTCTCGATGGTAGATAAAATGAAACAAGCTTAGGTAAGAAATATCCCTAAAGAAAATCATGTGAAAGACAAGTCATATTCATCGATGAAAAAAGTATCTGATACTTTAAATATGATTAGAATGTGTGGACGTCGCTGCCAAATATACACCTTGCATTTTCATTTTCGTTCATGCTCCACCGTGGTGGAATGATTAAGGATTGGCCTATTAATCAAGATTATTGGACCACACATTTTTTCAACTATGATAGCTACTTATAATTTATCATTTATTTAGCTTTATGGGGGGTTGGGGTTGGAATACAACGTTACAATGCTCGATTTACAGCACAACAATAACGAAGCCCTTTTGATGGTATCTTGCAAGATTTGCGATGTGATGCTGCCCATTGTATGTGATAAGACTCTCCTTTTCCAATTCTGTTTAAACAATATCGTTCAATAGTTGAAAATGCTTACTCAGAGTTAATATGATTCAGACACACTTCGTGGATGGCATAATAACAACAATTGGACATTCATTGTTAAAAGGTAGTTTCTAACAGTTGTTCTTAAAAAGCAAGGCAAGGAATATAACGTAGGCTATATAATAATAATGATAATAATAATACTTATTCTTCAACAATTTTGGCCACTGGAGCATATTAGAAATTACAAGTAAATATAATGTGCCATGTGTAAAAAATGTTAATTATGGTGTACATCATGAGTATACATACTTAATTTCCTATAATCAGTGCAGTGTACTATAAAGATGTTACTACCTACGTTATTCACCATTCATTTCAGTTATCAAAGATTGTCAAAGATGAAAATGTATTACTACGACTCATGAGGGATCCACATTTTGAAACAGATGGATAGAGATAATAAACTTCATTAAAATATTTATTTCTTATATGTCCATAAGCTGGACAAACACAAACAAAATCAAATTCATCTTCTACCAAATAAACATTTTTTCCGGCATATTTCACATTACCTATTATTTGTCTAATTATTGGTATGCTTACTTGTCTATATTTTCAACGTGAGCGCGGAGTACTCAAATTTAGCAAGTAACTTCCTAAGAAGACAATATAATCCACACGTTTTTTTTTCTGGTTCTAATTCGGTTTTTGTAATGCTATAATACACATAGTTATGTGAAATCTTGCTGGCTGTTTTACTTTCTGTGTTTAATTTAAAGACAATATCGTTCAATATCATTATTATTATATTACCCACTCTTAAATATAATTCTTGTGAATTATATATATAAATATATATATATATATATATATATATATATATATATATATATATATATATATATACCACCAATGTGTCTCAATAAATTTCTCTACCTCAGATGTAACGTGAGCATATTGTGAACATACCATATTATTGTTTTATTCATATTTTCCTTTTTATTATTGCAACTTTTCAATAAATTTAATATATCGTTTATTTTGATAGGCATTTCCAACCCTAACAATTCGCAGATACTTTATTAATTATATTATTCACCGTGTATGAAAAATGTATTAAGTTTACCATGGCTTGTACACATACAGTGTAATAAAGAAGGGGCTATACCCTCCCTTAAAACGTCCAGCTACTTTGGTTTTCTTTACAGCACGGTCTAAAGAGAGAGTGAGTATACGCAGATGTGGTTTGTGTTGTGAAGTACTTTATACGTGATTTTACTTACTGGCAAATTAAAAGTGACTAAGGCACCATTAGCAGAAAGGAAAATTTACATGCCCAGGCTTCTAATGCATCAGAGAGAGAGAGAGAGAGAGAGAGAGAGAGCCGGATGGGTGTAACACTGCGCAAGTTAATATATCATTATTAACAGAATAACATATTAGTGTCCACTTGTGGCACGATCCAAAAGGTGTCTACTGTGACTAATTGTTTTTTGATTGAAATTATTTAGAATTTCGAACAGTATACGTCGAGAAAGCTACTATTAATGTACTAAAGGAATGTATAACTATGACCTAACATTAATAGGTTTCAACAGTTCAATTAAAAACTTCGGTAGAAACATCCTAATCAGTGCCACTTGATGCAGTATGTAAAATATTTCATGGAAACATAAACATCTTTCGGTTTGTGTTTAAATATGACCTTCTATATGAGAGGTATCAAACGGTAAGACAAGATGATATACTAGTATGGATGCATGGAATATATAAGCACTGAGACAGATTG
The DNA here is from genome assembly GCA_028554795.2 of Sinohyriopsis cumingii. Classification (NCBI taxonomy): domain Eukaryota; kingdom Metazoa; phylum Mollusca; class Bivalvia; order Unionida; family Unionidae; genus Sinohyriopsis; species Sinohyriopsis cumingii. The sequence goes on from CM068831.1 coordinate 28,986,092, forward strand.
CATCTACTCTGTTAAATGCAAATCATGATCTTTTCTGTTAAATTGATTTTATTTTAAAATAATATTGCCCTGTCAGCAAGTTTGTTTTCATGACAATGTATAAGGTATGCTAATACATATGTGTATGGTCTTTTCTTGATGCATTAAATATCGCCATTTTTCACCAGCAAGGCCCGCATTCTTAATGGTACTGAATCTGTCAGCATGTTACATAAATGCAGAATTACAACTATTAAGGTATTTTATATGGTCTTATTAGTGAATCAACTTGCACTCATCTACTTTGTGCCGCCAAATGAAAATTTGAGAACGCACATTGCTTTCTGTCCATTTCGTCTTGTTTTTTTTGGAGGGGGGGTGGGGGTAGTAAATGAACCTGAGAGAGAGAGAGAGAAAGAGAGAGAGAGAGTCCATCGAGACGACCAGGACCACTTTAGTCATGCAGTGTTTTAGGGGGATAGATAGGTTTGTGGGTACGCAGGTGCAGAAGATGCAGACACGCACCATGCATGTTTTACTGCAGTGTCAACAGCAGATAATAGCATCACCGCATACAAACAATATCAAATGACTCAATACAGTTTTCTGCTAAAATGTCTGACTGGATCCATATGTAGCCATAGCTTACCGCCGCATATTTTGATCCTGAATTATTGCCAGTTAAATATATTGTGCCTATATCAGAAATGAATGATTCTTTATGTCCGCATGCGTTACGTTACAGTTTATACCGATGATTCGGGTAGGCCTAATGTTTGAAAGTGTCATTTTGTTTAGTTAGATTCATGCAAGCAGTTGTAACTGTACTCCACCGATGGGTAGCAAATGTTACAGCCATTCGCAAGAGTTTAGCCCTTGTTTTATAAAAGATGGTCGGAATTCGCACAGCTGCATTGCGACGTGTTGCGGTACCGTTGCGTTACATTGCGTTGCGTTATTGGTATGAGTGTTATTCGCAACCGACCAGGGACAGTACTGAAGATATGGAATGTAGATTATTTCATCTTGAACATATACCTAGCCTGCATCTATTAATCATTTGTAACTTGTCATTGTTGGCATAATTTATATAACTCCCGCTGCCCACTATTAATAAGTGGAGACACGGATGTTAGACCCATCCCCCCATGTCATAAATCAGTGGAATCATCTTTACTTCTTGATTAAGTTAATATTAATTAAGGAGAGTTGTCAAAGTGCGACATGAATGTGTTGGAGAAGTTGATATTGACATACAAATATTCTTCTACAGTGGCACATATGTCTAGCACTGCGGCAGCAAAGTACCCTGGTGAGCTGACTTGTTTCGTTATTCGATGTCCGGGCATTTTATAACTACTGCTTTTCGAATGTTGTGACTCCTCATGATACTTGCAACTTTCTCGCTCTCTGTCTCTCTGTCTGTCTGTCTGTTTCTCTCTCTTCGAGTCTCTAGTCTCGTTCACTTAGATTTCTCGTATGCTCAGATCTTTTCATCACAGAGTATATATATATAAAGATATATATATATATATATATATATATATATATATATATATATATATATATATATATATATATATATATATATATATATATAAAGAGAGCTAGAGAGAGAGAAAGTAACTTTGTGTAATCATATCATTACAGTCAAATTTCATTATGACTGATCTCAAGATATCTTTCGATACCAAACGCTGATGTAGTCTCTCGGTCAAATGACGCTGTTTTTGAGTACGCGAAGCATAGGGTCATTTCTCCATCACAAGCCATATTATGTCTCCACATCTCATTATCAAGCCAAATCGTTTATCTAGGTTTAGGGAAAACTCAGTTTTGACGTAACAGGGAAACTTGATTTTGTATACCAAGCAATTACATGACGGAGATCTCACAAAGCCACTCCATAGTATGATTAAACGAAGCTATCCAATGTTTCAGAGATAAAGTGCATTTGAGTGAAGCAGATAAACATGTCACTGCCTTGAACGAGTGTGTGACCCCACAATCAGTCTTTTACTCGTCAGTATATAGTTTTGCGACATTAAATGAGCCATTCAGATGCTATTTTATTCAACTGAAGTCTCTAAGAATAGCTTTAATTACAGTTCTGATATTTGTTTCAAATGGCTGTTGTCAGGAGTGAAATTTTTCACGTGATAGTAGTAAAATGTTCACATCGGATGGGCCATTTTACAACATTTCGTCTTTAAAGTCAAAAGGTTTAGAATGGTTAGTTTAATACCAGACGTAGAATGCTTCTTGTTATTCTGCAATTATACTGTTAGAATCATCATAGTTAACGTAAGGATAATGCGCGACCACAACGTGTTGATTACGAAGACTATTTGGTCAGTGTGGAAAAGAACATTTTGCCATTTTTGTCGTTCCAAACGTATTTTGCCTTCTGTTCATAGTCATAGCCAAACAACTCATGGAATATTTACACTGAACCTTTCGCACATTCATGCAAATGGTTTTGTCTCGATCATAGTGGTTGCTGGACATTCGGTGCCTTATTCATAATAATATTTCGAAAAAAAGTATCCGTTGTATTCTGAAAAATTATGACCCATAGCTGTGTCACATAGACGATAGTTCCCGTATCGGTGTATATCTTTTCGCTCCAAGTGTCACCGGTAGAGTCTAAAATTAATTCAACAAAGTCAGCAAGAGTGTTATAGACCCGAAAAAACCTGTCTCGGCTTCATGGAATCACACTACAATTGGAAAGTTGTTGAAAACAAATATTACTGGATGCACGTGTAACAACCATACTGTGCTACGGAAAACGTAGTGATACGATTTCTAATATCTTGTTTATATTAATAGCCAGAAGAGATCCAGTCTACCTTATGGTCATTCTTCTTTGTCTTTAGTAGTTCTGCGAGTTTATTATCATATTTTGGAATGTAACTATCATGATGCTTGAGGTCTATGACTTGGTCACAAAACGGCATCGTTTCTTTCCTGGTTAAACGTGTGCCTTTCTAGTATTCGTATACTCTATTTGTCCGCAAGTAGAACACAGACTCAATATTTAGCAAGCACTTTGAACTGTTGCTGTGGTTGCTTCTTACTACATTGTTCTAAAAGGACTGAACTGGTAAAACATTCACCCTTTTGTTTTCGCTCTATTATTTCCGTTCACGGTTAAACGTTTTCTTCTTCTCCTATTCGTCTTCTCTCTTTCACTGTACTATTCTTGATGCCCCTCTTATTGTCGAATACTAGCTGTTTCAATTTCTTTCTAACGTCGCAAAAACTCTACAATTCTTTCTTCTATTTGGTTCTGAAATCACCAACCACTGGTAATATAGAAAATGTTTTTTAAAGTAGTACTACCGTCGCCAGCCTATTGTCTGGACTGCCCAGCATCCAAATCTAAGCTGTAGTCATCTTGAAGAAGAATACTACCTTTATCAGTAGTGGCTGTCGTAGTAATTGTACTATCACTAAAAGTATTCGCTAATTCTGCAGCATGCGCAACCTCATATACTGTCTTCGGTTTTCATCTGCATGTAATGTACTTGTAACCTCACAATCGGATTAAATTTTGTAATATTTGCATGCACATTCTGCTATGTTCCCACCATTTCTCAAGAGACGATGTGGCTAACCGTTGATTCCTGTACAATTGTATCGCCGATGCTGTCAACCCAGACTATCCAATGTATGTGAATAGATCGTGGGTCAAGATCAAGGTTACCCACACAACAGCTTCTGAAGAAAAGAGTGTAAGTGGAATGTCGTGGTTGTCTCAATACAGTTTTGAAGTATCAACCCTCCATGAAGAAAATATTTTGGAGAATAAACTTGACTCAGTGAAGAATCCCTTCCCATGTCCACCCATATATATATATATATATATATATATATATATATATATATATATATATATATATATATATATATATAATGTTTGTTTTTGTGCATGTTTTTGTATGTCTTTGTTTACAGCTTAAACGTAAGACCCTTCTCCGTTCTCTCTTTTGTGTGACACTATGAGATTGTGTAAGGTATTTTATGTCAATAAACTCTCCTAACATTGTGAGATAATACGGTATGTTTGTGTCAATGTGTGCTCAATTCGTGACCCTGCAGTGTTGCCCATTGGTTAACGTTCCTAGATTTACCTTTATGACCCCATAAACGTTACCATATTTCCATATATATTTATCATCATATGAACAGCAGATGTCCCATATTGCTACTTGTATCGAAGTCATATCCTAGGATAGCTTCTCAAGAAGTTGCAAACAAAATCATTCCATCTTGCTGCTCATGTGAGAGAGAGAGTGAGAGAGAGACATTTTGCTGTTGTTGGGTTTAACGCCATTTATAAGCATAACATGGGCTGTAGATGGCGGCTAGTATAACTGGTGGAAAAAGAGCCCAGGAAAACCACGTTAAGGACCATCGACCCGCGGGAAGATACTGGTCACTTTCTCACATACCCACAATGGCCAAGGCCGAGATTCTAACCCTCTCGGACAAATTGGTAAAGTCGAAAGCTTTAGACCACCCGAGAGAGAGAGAGAGAGAGAGAGAGAGAGAGAGAGAGAGAGAGAGAGAGTGAGAGAGAGAGAGAAGAACAAATTAACTACATTCGAAATTAATGAGAATTCAATTTGCGATGCATCGACATAGGATGTTGATGGTGATTATGTGTCCGAAACCCTATGGTTTCGCTAGGATTTCAAAAGAAGAAGTTTAGAACCACCAATATTTATAATGTTATGGTATTAGAAAAATGAAAAAAAATCGGAGTCTATAACCCGAAACAATGATTTCCATTTACCGTTATTTAACAACGAAACGTTAGCAATATAAGCATAACTTATGTTTCAAAGTGAAAACCTTGGTTGCTCAGTTGCCAAAGCGCTAAATTTTTAATCAAATGTTCGTGGATTATTGGCCCCCTTAGGAATCTACTTTGTGCCTATTAATATGCTACTCCAACGTTAGGTCTCTTGCTAGTACATTTAGTAAGTTAAATGAAATGCATTAACAGGGGGTAAACTATAGGAAACCAACATTTAAGGAAAAATAGTTAACAATAAAATACGTTTGATAACAAATTTAGAATGGACCCGCTCTTTCTCAAATCACACTTATCGTGTATTTATGGCAATAATAATCTTGTTCACAATTGTGATTTTTGTTTTAAAAGTTTGATCCTATTTCTCACAAGAGGCAGAGGGAGAGGAAAAGAGTGAGAATTATTTAGAATTCACGAGTCTGTGTTCATCGGATTATACCTTTACTCAGAATTCATTCGCTCCCCCTCTGACTACGCTTCATCAATATCGGCAGCATTCGTGATAAATGGGCTACATGAATATAAAACACAATATTTAATATGTCCGATTACGATTAGTCTAACTGCGATGTGATGCTCGATATATCAATCATGCCTTAACTTTAATAATTCCGCCAAAATTTGCGTTTGACTCAAAATAATCATGAAAGTTGTAGTTCTCACACTTTGAGTAGTTATCTTTAATAGTTTATTAATTTTAATAGTATTGCCAAAATGTAATGAAAATGTGGTTTTCTATTCATCGGACAACTTTAGCAATTTGATACAAACACCTATTAATATCAGCAATCATATATTATTCGATTATATACAAACAAATGATTAAAAGTATACATAAACTTAAGTTGACGAGATAACGAGACGAATCAATGATTATTTCTGCAGCTATCAAATATTGTGTAAACATAACTGATATCATCTACTCAAAGCAACGTTAAGGTGTAATACTATTTTCCCACAACACTCTACCTACTAACATTTGCTGATGTATGATATGATGAAGATTAACAGTGATGACACAGGATTGAACGTTGTTCAGGTCAGGAAAAGAGAACCAGGTTGCTTTGTGAACAAGGTTATCATATCCTTTTATCTTTTGTACATTCAACATGTGATACCGTTAATTTTATTATCGGATTTAGAATGCTTTTCGTGAAAGTATATTAAGCAAAATATTATTCCTGATTAACTTCAGATACAAATGGATCAGATGTAGATGGCAAGCCAGGTTTTGGTTGATTGTAATATGGAGACAAACATCATTTTCCTAAATATTATGTCATTGTTTGCTCTTCAGTGTAGTCATGCATATGAATATTCACCTCTGGAACCCGGGGAGTTTTACACGAACAGTTACCTGCTGGAAATCAGTGAATACGACTTAGATTCTGTGGAGGACATTGGCCGAAATTACAATTTAACCAAGGAAGGAAAGGTATAGGTTCATAGAAATATACATCTAGGCATATATGATTGTTGCTGATCCTGCATGTATTATTAAGAGTTCTTTAAAAAATTTGGTATGTCTTTTTTATGAGCTATTGAGCCAGCCTAAACTATATTTGAAGGTAAATGTATCGCGTATTAGCTGGAAATGCATCCCGAAAAACTAACGTACATTTTGTTATCAGATGCAACCTATGTTTTGGTAAACTTTAGTTTTCTCCGATGTACATTAAGGTTGTTTGATAAAGTCAATTACGTATAACCCCCATAGGAACATAGGAGAATAGTATATAACCTTACTGCAAAATATCATACTCAAGCCATACATATATTGCACATTAGTTAAGTGCAAAGGTCTATCATATAAGAAGCCATCGTGTTGAGAGAGAGAGAGAGAGAGAGAGGATGATTTAATAATTATTTGTGAAAGGAGTATCTAAGAAAACTATACGATGAAGGACTTAAATAAAAAAAATTCGTTGATACGTTTTACTTAATATAGTAAAGAGACGCAAAATTTTGAAATGTGAAAGTAGAATTATTACCTATCTAGGCTACTTCTCAGTTTCTAATTAGCTAATAGATTTCCGAACGAATATGCTGAACATTTTCACTGTTAGTTATATTTATTTGCCATTAAATATTGATATTTCAAAGTATTTGGACGTAAGTAATAGCATTTCTTGATCACATTCAGTCTAGCCTCTCCAAAGAATTTACACTCAAAGAAGGTAATCTCACAACACATTATTTAAGTATTTATTTGGTAAATGATCTTTCTTCATATGGAGTCTCATTACGTCGTCAAGTTTAAACAGTTAATTTATTGTTTGACATCCTAAATTTCAAGACAGGACATCATGCTTGCATGTAAGGAAATTTGATTCAATGTTATTCCAATAAGATATCCATTTGATACATTTTGAAATTTTGCCCTTTTCGATGACTTTCTACAACATATAACCAATGTTGCCCCATTGGGTGATTTTTAACAACAATTAACCATTCATGCTTTTGTTGATCTAAAAGGAGGATTTAAATTATATTCCTTATGCTAATTATGTTATCGTTATTTTCTTATGTGCATTATTTCATTTATAGACAAAAACGCCGTAATAAATATTTAAGAGAATATATTTTCCTTTCACTTAATGAGCAATACAAAATGTTAATCATACGTGTATTCAAAGTAATATGTAGTGGATGCCGGATTAATTTTGCATATGTTTATTTCATAGATCAGCTAGTTTCATTACAAATAGTTATGATATTTTCATATTAGATTTGTATTTTTATGTCCCTATATTTCACTATCATAAGGTATGTATTGGTCTAGAACTGTGGTCAAAGGATGTTAACTGCAGATCCAAAGGCATTTAAAGTGTCTACTCGTTTCAGCAAATTATTAGAAACACGATTCCTTGTATTTCCAAATTTCCTTGGTTTTGTGAAGACAAATGAAATATGCGTATTATATGCTTATGTGTGAAATATAGAGACTTACTGGCGAAATAATTCTCATTTCCATATATTTTAACATGTGAAACTATGTCATTTAAATTCAAACGTGAACATATAAGAATTAACGAGTACCATGTCAGCTAGAACAAATATAAAGAAGTTATCTTACATTTCAGATATCAGAGTTAATCTTTGATAAAGTATTTTGACCAAACCCTGTTAGCGTATCCATGAAGGTTTTTCCCCTTGCTTCTGTGACAACAACAAACAAACCGCTTTGATACATTACTGAATCGGTCTTCGTTTTCAGATCAGGTTACGAACAATACCAAGTGACAAAAAATATTATTTAGTGTGACAGATTCAGTCTACCCAATCCTACCTTTTTCTTATGTCACTTATATTTTTATAATCTGGCTATGAAAGTGAGGTGAATTTATGAAAAAGGTTCGAATCCCTGCTGAGTCATATCAAAGACTTATAAAAATGGTACTTGCAGCTCGCTCGCTTGCCGCTCAGTATTAAGAGGCTATTTTAAGGACTGGTCGGCCTGGTGTCAGGATAATGTGCCTGGGGGAGACATGATGCTTCAGGTCTGCGGCATGGTGCCCCGGTACCAGACATCAACATTGCATCATTCACAAACACGCAGTTTTTCTCTTGTAAAAATCGATTTTGGCGTAAGCTTAATATATAACAAAAATAAAAGTTTCTTTTCCTACGTTAATACTGGATATGTTGCATATCGTCAAAATTTCATGTTTTTGGTACCACACGATGAAATATGTCCGTCATTAACATAGGAAAAGAAACTACCCTCTATATAATGTCTACCATCTAAAACAAACTGTGAATAATTGAAGTGTCATGCCCCATAATCATTACTGTGGTTTTGCTACAATTAATATTTAATTTCCATGTATTGCAGTATAATATAGGACAGCTTAAAGTCTCCTGCAGTTTTATTTCATCTCCGCTATTATGGCAGTAACGAATAATCTAAACCTCGCAATGCATTGTCACATTCACGTCTAAAACATTAATTAACCCCTCCACTGTTTATTTATTTTTTTTTTTTTTTTGAGTGGGTAGCACGAAAATGATTATAAACAATTACTTAATAAGGAAAAGGTAATGGATAGATATTCTCTCTTGTCGAAAACTCTTATTACCAGAGAGAGAGAGAGAGAGATGTCGTTTGCTCACCATTTGACTTGATACATGATTTTGCACTCATCATTTGTTACAGAGTATCCTAAATATATATATCGATATTATATTTTATTGGTGTTTACTAATGATCAACTTTCCAGTCTGAATCAATCGAATTTTGAATGTCACCAACATCATCATACTGAGTGAGAGGATATAAGCTGCGTAGTTTGGCCGCCAACCCAGCGTTTAAGTCAAGGAAAGCCTTGCCGTCCTACATATATTGTGTTGTTCGGGGTGATCTGGGAGGGGTAGTACCTCTGGTGGATGGGCATGTCGTGCTCCTTCGGGAGTAACTTGTCCATCTTTGGTTCTCACCAGGCGTTCAGCCCTCACCTGTGGCTCCAAGTAGCGGTAGTATGCGCAGCGGCCACACCACGGGCAACGGCTTCGACTGGCCGGCTAAACCAGGTAGAGGGTAGCCGACGGGCCTCAAAAAACCATCGGTGACTTAGGAGCTTGCCTATCCGTGCATGCAAAGCCAGATTCGGCAGACTGGGCGGAAGAGATCAACTGAGTGATCCAACGGCCACGAAGGCGAATCAGCAAACGTTTTGTGGAGAGCGCAGGGTATGACAAGGCACGGAAGACGTCATAGCCATCCAATGCAGCCGAAGTAGTCCCCAGCTGTGACGAATCTTCGTACCACTGAGTTCCAACTACTAAGGCCGAGTGAGACTGTCTCTGTGCAAAGGCTGTTTCACTGTAATCTCCTTCACGCACAGGTTATGTTCTGCACCTATCAGTCATCTTCATCATCACACTCATTGTTCCTTACCTGCACCTACCAAAGTCCTACGGCGATGGGCGACTGGCGACGCAACAGGTGGAGATGACCACTGGGAGTTGTATGTAATCAGAGACCTACGTGCAGTAGGCGGCCCTTGGACAAGTGATCGTTTTGCTCTGCACCCAGGGCAGCAGAACAGTTCGGCAGCATCCAGGGGCGACTGAGCAGACCTTTTCAGGACGGCGCTGCTCACCCTGAATAGGGAGAGGCCTAGAAAAGGTGGCCTAAAAAAAGCTTGCCCTAAAATATCTGGCCAGATCATCCATATCCGCGGTCGAAATAATCTAAGAAAAAAAACTTATTATTGGAGCATGGAACATCTGTACTCTCATGGACCAAGAGAACGTAGCAAGACCACACAGGAGAACAGCTCTAGTTGCTAAGGAGCTTTCACGCTACAATATTGACATTGCAGCCTTGAGTGAAACCAGGTTCGCAGAGGAGGGTTCTCTTACTGAGCTAGCAAGCGGCTACACATTCTTCTGGAAAGGAAAAGCCCAAAATGAGGACAGGATCCATGGAGTCGGCCTGGCTATCAAATCATGTCTTCTGAAGCAGCTTCCGGAAATGCCTGTTGGTATCAATGAAAGGCTAATGAAATTGCGAATACCTATCAGCCACAAACGCCATACAACAATCATCAGTGCCTACGCCCCTACCCTATCGAGTCCAGCAGAAGCCATCGAGCAGTTCTATACCGACCTCAGCTCTGTACTTAGCTCAGTTCCAGCTGACGACAAGATCATACTACTGGGGGACTTCAACGCCCGTGTTGGCTGTGATCATGGTCGATGGAAAGGTGTGCTTTGCAAACACGGTGACGGCAGAATGACCAACAACGGCCTGCTTCTACTCAGCAAATGCGCAGAATTTAACCTCCTAATCACAAACTCAATGTTCAGAATGGCGAACAAACACAAGAACACCTGGCTGAACCCCACATCTCGCCAATGGCACTTAATCGACTATGTAATAGTCCGCCAGCGTGATGCCAAGGATGTCCTCATCACCAAGGCCATGCGAGGAGCAGAATGCTGGACAAATCACAGACTTGTCCGAACTATCCTACAGCTGCACATTACCCCTCATCACCTAAGACGTCCTAAACGTGTGCGCACAGCCTTCAACATTGTCAAACTCCAGCAGCCTTCCACCAAGCTCAATTTCCAGAAGTGACTAGATGACAAGCTGTCAACAAACGGACCGATACGTGGAAATGCCTCCGAAAAATTGAACAAGCTCAGGAACACGATAAGAGAAACAGCTATGCCGACCCTGGGCCCAAAGAAGCGAATCCATCAAGACTGGTTCGACGAAAACAACGATGCCATTGAAGATCTGCTTGCCAGAAAGAACAAAGCATTCATGGACTGGCAGAATGACACAAACTCCATCAACAAAAAAGACCGCTTCAAATCCTATCAAGCTGAGGCTCAGAGGGAAATCCGCAAGATGCATGACCATTGGTGGGAAAAGAAAGCTGATGAAGTGCAAAGCTATGCTGACACTAACAACTCCAAAGAGTTCTATAACGGCATCAGATCAATCTTCAGCCACGCAAAGTCCAGCTCTGCGCCCTTGCTCGCTGCAGATGGCATTACACTAATAAAGGACAAGAATGGCATTAAGGAAAGATGGAAAGAACACTTTAGTCAGCTCCTAAACATGCCCTCATCAGTCAGCCAATCTGTTCTTGACCAAATACCCTAGCAGCCAACGCACGACCAAGTGGATATTCCGCCAACGATGGAGGAGTTGAGGAGGGCCATTAAACAAATTAACTGTGGCAGGGCACCTGGAAAGGATGGTCTCCCAGCGGAGGTGTACAAGGCTCTCAGTGAACAGGCTCTGAAAGCATTCTACGATGTGCTAATCAGCATCTGGACGGAAGAAGAGATGCCAAACGACCTCAGGGACGCATCAATCATGACCGTCTATAAAAATAAAGGCACACGTGTGGACTGCAGTAACTACAGAGGCAAATCCCTGCTGTCCATAGCTGGCAAAATACTTGCTCGCGTCATCCTCAACAGGCTTATTGCGGCAGTGTCAGAAGATAACCTCCCCGAGTCTCAGTGTGGTTTTCGCCCAGACCGCAGGACCGTTGACATCGTCTTCGCAGTGAGACAAGTCCAAGAGAAGTGCCTTGAGCAGAACATGAATCTGTATGCTGTCTTCGTGGACATGACAAAGGCTTTTGATACAGTCAACAGAGACGCACTGTGGGTAGTATTCAAGAAACTTGGTTGTCCTCAGAAGTTTACCAACCTCATTCGGCTCCTCCACGTTGACATGACTGGAGAGATTCTCTCAGACGGTGAACCCTCTGAGAAATTCCCAATATCTAATGGTGTCAAACAGGGCTGTGTACTAGCTCCGAAACTCTTCAACCTCTTCTTCGCAGAGGTACTGTTCCATGCAATCCGTGACCTTGACATTGGCATCTACATTAGGTATCACCTGGATGGATCAGTGTTTGATATCCGTCGCCTAGCCGCAAAAACAAAGACGCTAGAAAAACTCATCATTGAAGCACTCTTTGCAGATGATTGTGCCCTCATGGCCCATGAAGAAACTCACCTACAGGCAATCATGGACAGATTCTCTGAAGCCTCCAACTTATTTGGACTCACAATCAACCGGGGAAAGACAGAAGTCCTCTTCCAGCCCGCCCCAACCAATGTCCCCTCACAACCCTGTATCACCATTGGCAACACGCAGCTGAAGAATGTGGACAGTTTCAAATACCTTGGCAGCACAATATCTAGTGACGGCTCCCTGGACAAAGAAATCACTGCGAGGATCCAAAAAGCAAGTCAAGCACTCAGACGACTTCGAGCCAAGGTTTTGCAGCACAAGGACATACGCCTGTCAACAAAGATGAAAGTGTACAATGCAGTTGTCCTCACGTCTCTCTTGTATGGCTGTGAAACGTGGACACTACCGAAGACATATCAGTCAGTTGGAACAATTCCACCAGCGTTCCCTGAGATCCATTATGCGGATCAAGTGGCAGGACCGAATCACCAACCAGGAAGTCCTTGACAGAGTCAACACAACAAGCATCGAAACCAAACTAATCCAGGCCCAGCTTCGTTGGACTGGCCATGTCATCCGCATGGATCAAAGCAGAATCCCAAAGCAGTTGTTATATGGCGAGCTAGCACAGGGAAACCGAAACCAAGGCCGCCCTCATAAGAGGTACAAAGACAACCGCAAGATGAACTTCAAATGGACAGACCTCCAACCCCGCCAGCTGGAGCTCGCTGCCTTAGACAGAAGCCATTGGTGAGCGTTGACCAGAAAAGCCTTTTCCACCTTTGAGGATGACCGCCGCCAGCGTCTTGCTGCAACTCGGGAGAGACGTCACAGAACTGTATCACCAATACCACCAACCACCGGTGTCCCATGCCCCACCTGCTACCGCCTGTGTGCATCGGAATTTGGACTAAGGAGCATCCACCGTTGAATGAGATCGCACAACTTGTCCTCCTCGACTCGAGAGACTACCATTATTATTATTATTATTACACTGGCAAACAATCCGTGACCTATGTAAGCTCCGGATGTATAACATTTACTGAACATCATCAAGGCTAGCTGTTGCCGGCAAAGACTGCCTAAACGTATCGCGACATGGCCGAAGATGGCAACCTCTACGATATAACGAATACCCATGTCAGTAGAACCTCTTCACAAGATTGTGAGCAAGTTTAAAGATGAGTGCATCGTCCAGTCAATTGATTAATAAATTGCCTTTCTCCCTATATGTGCATCATTTTGCTTCCAAACTTCACATATTATAAAGGCCAAAGGCATTTTGCAGACGATAGGAAAATGTCTGCATGAGGCATATTCAAGATAAAATACGTTTCATGTTGAGTATCAACGTCCATAGGATGACATTCTAAGGAATACAAATAAGAAACGTAATTGGGCCCACAAAACACTATACGTGGTTCAGAGCACCATATAATCTTCCAATATTCTACGCGTAGAGGATGCCGACCTTACCGCGTCTTACCAGCACTCCGTAAGTTTCTACGATTTGTGACAGTATACTCATGAAGACCTTTTCTATGTAAACCCGCAAAAGTTTGGACCACTTTGCAGGACATACTTGCAGATACCTGACAAAGCCTCTGCGATGCAAGAGGCCTCTTTGCTGGTTTAGGATCCAGCCTCCTTGTAACAGCTGGTGACATGTATCTCAGTCAACACGTAAAGTGACTGTAGTGTCCCGCGCTTGGCGCTGTCTCATATCAAAACCAATATGTTGGACTAACAGAACATCGTCAGGGGTTCGCACATTAAACTGAGGCCTGAACATTCTATGCGATGTTGGTTGATACATCAGCCACATGGCCTGTATTTCCATACTGATAACATCTTGTGAGACAATAATGGCTTCTGTCAGCGTTGTAACCTCAGTCGCACCAGTCCGATAATCTAGCTAGCTGTTGCAATCATTGTACAGAAGGTAAATTCAAACCATTTATTTATACAAATGGAAGATGCTGAAATAGTCACACCAATTAATAAATGGGACAGCGACATATTTTCCCCATTATATAATTAAATTTTATGCCATCTTTGAGGGTCTCAGCATGTTTTTGGGTTGTACTACTACTAGGCCCACATTGGCCTTTGGCTGTGGTGGATGTCGATAGTAATATTTCATGGCACAAGAGTATGTAGGTAGCACACGACATTCAAATGGTTTAGTGTGACCTCTCCAGTCCTGGGAGTTTGTCGTGGTCCAGTCTAATATCAAATCTTGTGCTCCGCTCGAAGCGGTTGGTTGTGTCTCAGCAGATGCCTTTCCCAGGGATATTTACTCCAGAGAAACCGCAGCAGATTTCAAAGTTTCAACAATGTCAGCAATGCATTTGGGCATATCTGGGCTGGGATCGTAAAATGATAGTTAATATTTTGGCCCTGCATATCGGACAAAGTCCGCGGAAAGCATATTTTATAACTGGTGACCCGCATCTCCTTGTAGTCCCGAAATGAATATTTTAAAATGCACTAATTAGAAAGGATACAACAGCATTTTGATGAATGTACATCATCGACGCTTCAACTTCCAAAAGATTATCAGCAATGCCCCCTAACCTCATTCGTTTCTCTGCTTATTGGCTCATCTGGCAGGGGAACGACACTGCTCTACCTATTGACGCGCTGGACTAAATATAAGAAGCTCTACATCATAGCGCCAAGCTCCGAGAGTAATAGACGCTACAACGTCCTGCAGAACATAAAAGGCACAGCATCTCTGCTTAGATTAGATAGATTCAGCTCTAGGTGTGAGAGCAAAAATCGGACTTAGAGGCAAAACACGTGTGACCGTTGAGTTCCTCTTGCCGTTTATCCTCAATTTCGAAGAAACCACAGGCCCTAATGACCTAGATCGTAACCAAGCCACCTGCATCGTATGCGACGACGTATTAGCTTACGAACGAACGAATCCAACAAGTATGTTTAGCCTCAGGCAAAGGAACAACGATGTATGGCATCTGCCTCAGAATTACGTCCGTATGTCAAAGATAAATCGAGACAACGCTAATATGGTCGTCCAGCGGATGGTGTACGGCACGTACTGAGCTGATATGAGTTTCGTTGTTTATGCGAAGACGCATCGCCACCATAGATTTACTAGCACATACCCATGTAACATTTAGAGCTCTGCAGTACTAATGCAATGCAAACAAACCCGTCGCAAAAGCCTCATTTTAGCATGTTAGCAAAAGTAGCTGACTTATCTTCACTTGTCAGTCTCGCTGTTCAGTTACCTAATCAGCAAGTGTAAATTAGGAAAGCCGCCATTTGCCTCCGACAAGCTGACTATCGCGAAAACAAATTGGTTATTATAAATATTTACAAATATTTGAATGTTTCGTCAATTGTCTCTCGACAAAAGTGTAAAAGAGTCAATGGAGTCGATATTCAGATCATCTCAGTGGTGAGGTAGATTTATTCCTTTCCCGAAAGGTAGACGAAACGCGGTTGGATTTAGACATGTGATCACACGCATGAGACACAATTGATGGCAATTACGACGTGTTTTATTTTGCGTAAAAGGTGTGAAAACCATGCCCGCCGATAATATAAAAACAAACTATAAGAAAATAGAAATTGAATTTTTTTTTTTTTAATTGAACGTTTCGATAATATGGATGGAGGACCCCTAACTTGCGGCCTTCAGTTTACCTTTTCTTCTTTAGAACGCATTGAATCTCAGATTGCATTGTTTCAAAATTGAAAAAATGTACGCTTCAATTTTGGTTTGTTCCAAAAATAATGCTTTATCGTCTCAGTATTTCAGACAATTGAGTAACCCTTTACTTTCGGTCATTGAGCTGGGTGTGGGAATAAATTTGAAATTAATACTAAAGAAATACAAAAAAATTCCATGGTTTCGTATATTTATTTTCCTAAAACATTAAGCTTGTACTTATATATTCACATCAACATGCATGACTATTAATCGAAATGCCATCTCATAAACAGGGTAGAGCTTTAGAATTACGTACAGCAGTGTATATCGAAACAGAAACTATTACACTTTTGTTCTATATTTATAAATCATTTACCTCAAAGGAATTAAAAGCATATGTCAGTTAAACTTAATAATATAAGACTGGGTAATAAACGCATTAACACCTGGAGTGAATTTTCTTCCTTCACATTAAAATGATATCATGCCACTTTAACACTGATTGCATGATGTAACGAAATAATAAACGTACACATTATTATACGAACTTGAAATACTTGGTAATTATATAATTTTAAGAATAATAAAAATCATTCTGATAAACATATAACTAAAACTGAACAATATTTATTTGCCAAATACTGAAGGTTTGTCAGAAGTTAACACATCATTGTACCAAAATAACCGGGTTGGGTTCGTATTTATAAGACTGCTCACTGACAAGACGTTCCGTGATGTAATGATTTCGACCTACGTTGAGGTATTTATGCACAGACGACATAGCCCTTTATCGTCTGTGCGCTTGATGAATATCGGTTTTTTCCATCGAAAGAAATTAGCACGTGCGGCATAGGATGAACCGAACTTACTGTTTGGAAATATTGCACAATATACATAATTTACCTTTCAGGTATTCTTCTACACAAAATACGAAACCTGAGCACACGTATTTAATCAATAAAGGCATTTATACAGTTCCGTACCAGTCGTCATGTCAGGTGATTCGGTAGAAAGAGCAATCTATTTACTCGCGTATGGACACTTTTAATATTACAGACTTATCTAGGCTTCTATCCTATGTGATGGGCATGTGGAACACTGTCAGACAATTTACCCAGTTTGCAAATATAAGGAAAAACTTCTCTGACATGCATTAATCATAATCACACTCAAGCTAGACAAACAAGGTTATGTTATTTTCTCCGTTAGAAAGGTAGCTGGATTACCTTTGTTTGAAGATCTTGCCATTTGTAGATATAGGGTCTCCAGTTCCATAACTGCCCCAAGCAGCATTGGGCGTCTGCCTATATGTTTCCTTGGTACAAGGGTGGGGCTATCACATAAGTTCGGCATGATATAGTCATTAATTCGTTAAAAGTGCCCGCAAAAGCAACTAAATTAAGCTAGTAAACTCTCTTTGACAAGTATAGGATCAAAGCAACTTATCAGAAACAGCTTAAGAAATATCATATTTTTTTTGGGTATCTCATGTTCGGTCATCTTTACTCTTCAACCACTGTGTCTGAATAATATCAATAACATCCACAATCTTCACTATATATATATATATATATATATATATATATATATATATATATATATATATATATATATATATATATATATATAGCGAAAGAGATAGGGAGAAGAGCTAGCGGGAGAGAGAGAGAGAGAGAGAGAGAGAGAGAGAGAGAGAGAGAGAGACAAACAGACAGTGGCATATATACAGAGAGTATGATGGTCACAGACAGGCACAAAGAGATCAGTACCCTACTTTCATAATAAAAATTAACAGGTGTATACTACATCCCCAACGTTAGTTCTCCTTCACAAGATTTCCCTACTAGCTAAAATCTACATCTAAATCATACCATCTTCAAAAATAAAAAAGTTTAAAACATATGTATTTTTATAAATCATGTATTGGCTATGATTAACTTGCCAGCAATAAATGTTTAATAAATATTGTTAAGAAATAGCAGATATCATTTCAAATATAAAATATAACAATCCTACTCTGATACGTATTGTACTGGAAGACT
Source organism: Sinohyriopsis cumingii (assembly GCA_028554795.2). Classification (NCBI taxonomy): domain Eukaryota; kingdom Metazoa; phylum Mollusca; class Bivalvia; order Unionida; family Unionidae; genus Sinohyriopsis; species Sinohyriopsis cumingii. The sequence goes on from CM068831.1 coordinate 29,004,061, forward strand.
CAGAAAATGAGAAACCGATTGCATTTGCATTATAAATAATTCTAAACGAAATTGGCTCGTTATAACATAAAGTATTAACGCTGACCAATTTCATGTTGTAAAATTTAAAACAAAACAAACGAACTAGAATTTTCCTATTTTGTTGCAAATCAGAAGGTTATGAAGAATATGCATATTATTTTGAATCGAATGACTGAAGAAATTAAAATATGCTGAACGGACGAAACTGTTAATGCAAGAATGTAATCTAAGAACGTAACTATTCCTTAAACAAACAAGGATTGTTATCTTCCTTGAAGGATATATATTTCTCGGATGCAAATGATATGGAAGGTTACGAAAAGAAACAGTGTTATGTAAATGTATTTGACGATGATAGATGATTGATAACAATACGCTCTGGCAAATAGAGTGTAAAAATAGATGATATATTTTACACAGTTATATATGTTAAAAATCGACCAAGGATACTTCCCTGATGAAAGTTTATGGAATTGTTCTCTAATGTGTATATCATATACTCTGCCACTGTGTTTATCAAACATTATCCATAAAATAAAGGTCTAATCAAATCCTGGAGACAAGACTGTGGAAATATTTTTACTCCATAAGGAGACGGAAATATGTATAGATGTTACATAATCTTGTCATTAAAGAACAGTACTGAAGATAATTGGGTATTATAGATAAATTGATTTAAATCAAATTGTAGCCAGTCACGCGAACAAAATCATCGATGGTATGGATCAATTGTTTTGTTTATTTGATTACAATAACACATGTTAAAATTCCAAGATCTAAAAATAGGTCTGATTGATTCGATTTCAAATTACAAAATAAACATTGATTGGATTTCAAACTACAAAATAAATTAACATTTTTAGATATTATTGTTTGATTTACGGAAACAATTTTAAGGATCTCTCAAGTATAATGTGAGTAAACTGGAAGATCTAAGAGGAAGAAATAAAACGATAATATTTGCCGGAAATGTGATAAATCTACATTATAAAGAAAGTAACATGCTAACAGGAAAAAGAACAATAAAGAGTAATATAAATTGCAAAAGAAAAATGTTAGCAAATGGAAAGAATAATATTATTCCATAGTTTTGAACCCACAAAAACAATATGTCACTAAAATAATTGCCTGCAATATTCTAGAATAAAACACAAAGCCTGGTAGTCTCAATGGAGAAGTGTGACAATTGTGATGCTAATATGCATGGTCACCGACTGAAGCGTTAGAACATACTGTAGAAATTTGCGAAATGACAATAAAACCTGCTTTGCTTTGGCTTGTGTAGTGATGCTAAAAGTGAGGAAATCATATGCTTCTAAAGAATAAGTTAATACATTGTTAAAAGGGTATACGAATCCTCTCAGCTGTTTCTATGTTTTGTTCTCTACCTCTCTGGCATCTTGCAAATTGTTATACGCCATATGTTTCACTTATGGAGGGTGTGTCATTTGTATAATTTCTAGCCAGCTTCGTAATCATTTGCCACAATACAATATCATAATTTCTTACCAGGTCTGTTTTTATCTTTATTTTCTGCTTAGTTTTAACGATTTACCGAACTTGAAGATGCACGTGCTCATTAATTTCAGATACTAGATGACCTTTACTTATTTCGGAAAAATGACCAGGCTGAACTGGAAAGGGCGATACAAGACCCTCTGCAGGATCTGCAACAATTTCGTGTTGCAGTTGGAAACAAGGTTTTGTATTGACTTTTAGCACAAACATACTACCGTGCAGTTAGCATTATTTGTACTAAAACAAATCTGTAATGCTTAATTTACATGGACACTTCCGATTTTGTTTAATGTATACTTTTACCAATACGGATAGATTCACATTTCATGCAATTAACACATTCATTCTAGATGGTTTTGGTAGAGAGAAAAAATCAGTAATTAACATTATTCGATATGTTGTACTAGATCTCCATTGGAATTGGTAACCATTCTTTGAACAGTGATAACCTTAACTCATGCATTACCTTGCTAACCTACAGAGAATATTTGTGACCTCTAGCATCCGAAAAAGAGTGACAGAATGAAAGTATGTCACGAACAAATATAAAATGTCCGAATAGGAAGACGAAACTATAATAAGGTAGAAAATGACCTTCAATTAACAACGTAGAATGTACAAGCATCCCGACTGGATTACACACATATACAAACTTAATTGTACCCTCTACAAGGCAAAGATTTTATAAAATTGTACAATCATATATGATTACTGTCGGTCACCGTACAAAAATAAAGACCACTACAGCGGGATTGGTTGTAGGTATGTTATACTAAAATAATAGTTTTTTTAATCCAAGATATAACCAATAATCAAATTGAATGTGCAAAAAATACCCAAATGGATGCAATTGTTAAGTCATATACAGCTGTTTTAAGATTTAATAAGAACAAAGAATCAATTACAAATATCCAAAGATCATTTTGTTGAAATTTATATAGAAATTTATGTTGGGGTCTCCTAGATTGTTCGAGAAAGCTTACATGTATTGCCACTGTACTAACAACACAATTATAGAGGATTTGATATGAATTGTTTGAGTTTGGTTAGATTTGGATAGTTTATGTCCCTTCATCGGTTTGCAATTCCTATTGCATGGTACCAAGTTAGGACATAAATGAACATATTAAAATGTTCGTGCCTTATATGTGTTTTTCCTCTTTATTTAATAAAGGTAACCCACATCGAAAGACAACTGTCAATGGAATTTGATATTCCTCAAACGAATGTATCTAGTGCTATATTCATTGAAGACATTCTGCATACTGGCAACCCTTTTCCGGTAAGAAATTAGCAATGTTCACATGTCATCATTACTGCTTTCATCCCATGTCTCAATGTTTTCATTGTGTTTCTCCTCTTTTTAGCTGCGTGTCAGATACAAATGATAACAGAAAATGTTCGTTTTATTCCCATTACACATAATGGTATCAAGCTGCACCATTTTTATCCTACATGTCTAATACTTTTATTCTACATCAAGTGCTAAAAATGACTCTGCATGCGACTGTTTACAAATGTATTTGTCCTCTGTAGACAGTAGTGGTCAACATGCTTAACACAAATATTTACTTCTAAAATGGGTATTTCTATCTTTTCTTCCGATTATATTAATTCCTGCTTTGTTTCTTGACTTCATGCATGTTAATCTTATGTAAGTGGCATTTATGATACAACAGGACGTTTCTGGTATATACTATGATCTTGGCATCGAAGACGCTTGGTCCCGAGGCTACTACGGCAACAACGTCACAGTTGCCATCGTCGACGTTGGGATGGAGATGAGTCATGAAGATCTTGATGAAAATGTGGTGAGAGTTGCGTGCTTAAGTCTCGTTTTATTTTGGCTTTCTACGGTTTGATAAATCCGAAACATATATTGCTTTCTCTCTTGGTTTGATAGCAACTGTGCAAGTTATTTCATTTAAGATTATAACAATTACGTATGATAAAAAAGTTTAAACTACGATGTCATCTTGTTTAGGTCATGTGTTTTATATCACTGATCTTTAAAATAATAAAATAAACTAAAGTCAAACAGTCGTACATATAATTATATTGTTATAAAAAAATATACAATATATCAATTTGAAAAATTAAAAACTTAAATTTCTTTTGAAAAATTATACAGTTGTATATAGTGCATTGGCATTAAGGCCATTAGGATACAAAGTATCTAACTTATGAATCCAATAAGTTTCTTGTATGAGTCTATTCATGTCACCATGCACAATATATATTGGCATGAAAGAAAAATCAAGTAGAGAGTGATTATTGGTCTTAAAGTGTGTTGAAACATTAGAGGAAACTGAGGATCTCTATACTTTTGTATATGAAAGCGATGATTATTCATTCTCTTAGAAACTTGTTTTAGTGTTTCTCCAACATATTGTGTTGTTTTATTATCCCAATCATATATATATATTGAAATGCTGACTAGTAGTCATGACCCGATGCTGAAAATCGTTTAATATGGATAGTCAACTAATTATTGTAAAATGAATGCATTAACCAAGTCAAGATATAGGGAGAGTTTCATAACACTGGAAAGTATATGCTTTATAAAAGCAAATGAAACAGCCCGCAATCTAAACACTGTGTAAAGTATAAATAGACTAATATGTTCAACCTGCTTTCCTATGCTGCATACATTCTATGCATTCCGTTAATGTATATGATCTTTGTTTTTTTTTTCATAATCCCGGAAACAATCAAAGAATCCTAGTCTATGTTATAACTATGTAGACAGGAACAACGATGCCTCCAGTCCAAAAGTTACGTCTTATCCGGAGGATATTGATATCTCGTTAGTATTTACCTTATATATTTTCACGAATAACACTGCAAAGCCTTGAAATATTCATCCATTGCTAAAATGAAACATTTTGTATATAATAGTTTTAATAGTGCTAAGCCAAAATCATCTTTACGACTGGAATAATTGATTGGTGAGGTATTCATTAAGTGTTTTATTTCAATCTTGAAAAAGCTGCTAGCTTTTTACAAAACCTTTTAGTGGCTAGATCTTGCGTACTATGAAAGTCTAAATCTATTGCATATTAACATTATTACTATTTCTACAACGGCTTTCATTATAATGATCAAGAAGACTAGGAATATTATTTCTAAGTATTATTATTATTATTATTGTTATTATTATTATTATTATTATTATTATTATTATTTTAGTAGTAGTAGTAGCATTACACTCTAAACTAAAAATGTTTTCAGACATGGCACAAAATGCGCCGGTCTGGTTGCAGCAGAAAAAGGAAACATGTTTTGCTCTGCAGGAGTAGCCCCGAAAGCCACGCTTGTTTGTAAGTTCAGCTACACGTACTAAAGATGTATGTTAAATGTATATGTTTAGTTCCAAATTAGACGTTATCCGTTTCAGAATGATATCATAGTTCCAAATTAGATGTTATCCGTTTCAGAATGATATCACAGTTTGGCAGACCCTAAGCACATCTGAAAAATCGAATAGATTATATATGAAGCATATGGTGTTACTCTGAATACTATTTACTTCATATCTGTAGTTGAAATATGTCTTTCAAATACCTTTAGATATTGAATGGATGCAACTGTGCCGCTTGTATAAAGAATGGCAATTTGACCAAAACAATTAAGGGGGAAGGGTAACCAATGATCGGTAAGTGTGCAATTGATCTGATGATTTGTTGATTGTTTGATTGATATTTCGACAAGAAGGAGATTATAAAATAAAGCATGTCGAAACATTGAGAGGCATTTTTTCTTGAAAATTGGTAAAATATTATTTTGCGGAGTTTTCGATTTTAGAGCGGTATAGATCTGCTGCATCCAAGTGAATACGGTTACAAAGCTATAACCTGATATAAGATTGCAAAGAGGTATACGGGTGTAATTTACATTACGTAGTTGTGTGACATGATTGCATATTGATAGGTGTGTCATGTATCTCTGCATAGGTGATGGTTTGTAATGTATGTTCATGAAGTTCTTGCATGCTGTTAGTTTGCCTCATTTGAGGAAGTGTTTCCAAATGTTGTGTCGCAGGTGTCGTTGTAACTATTTCGATGTTGGTGACAGTAACGATTAGTTTAGTAACAGGTTCAAAGATTTTCCTATCACAAACGCCTACAGGAGTTTGAAGGATTTCCTTTATATTTGCACGTAAGAATTAGTGCAGCTATCTTTTAGGTTAAGCCTGTCTTATTCATGTATATTGGCTCGAGATCAGGTTCATTGTAAAAGTTTTGGTTAAAGGTGATCTGTATCAGCATATGATCCATTCCTTTCAGCAGATATTTTCATATTTCAATTTTGCATCTCATGTACTTTTAGCCTATGCAATAATTAGAGTCGCATGACAGGCAATGATTCTTATGATTCTTTGAAATGCCTGCATAAGTACAAACTAATTTATTCATAATAATTATCAGTTCCTTATTATCACTTGAAAAGAGGTGCATCCTTCTAAGTTTCATTGTAACACACATACGACTGATACTGGTTTCCGATTCCAGTATTACTGCATTATCGAAGCATTATAATTGGTATTATTTTTCCAATACTCGTTGTACGAATAGTACAAAATATATATGCCAGGGTGGATATTATCTGCCTTTGTGTGCCAAAAGCAAACTAAGTACTTACGTGTGCGTACTTTTGACCACAGCACTCTCTGCCCTCGTGTGAATGAAGTTTAAATTACTGTTGTTATTAGCTTGTAATAAACCATCAGATCCTGATACCGTACTTTTGACAAATCAAACAAAACTATCAAAAACGGACAAATGTGAATGTCATGAGAGGCTTATTTGGTGTGTATCAAAGGCTATGCGTCTTCAACAAAGCACCTTCTCTCCGCATGGTTAATGTACTACTGTGTGTGTGCATGTGTGTGTGTGTGATTTGAAGTTTTAACGTAACTTTATAAATTGTTCAGTCATTTTTCTACGATGTCTGCAGTGTGGCAATTTATAGTGATGTATAGCACTGGGACATCATGCTGCAGACATGTAGTATGATGTCCCACCCGGCCACATTATCCTGACACCAGGTCAACCAGTCCTAACAATAACATCTTAATGCTAAGCGCCAAGCGTGGCAGCTGTTCGTACCATTTTTATAAGTCTAAAGTATGTCTCGGCCGGTATTTGAACCCGCGACCTTCCGCATCTGAGTTGGACGCTCTGACCACTAGATCATCGGAGCGGTAGTTTACTATCGTCATAGCCATATTCAAATACAAAAAGAAATCATGGCAAAGGTTACAGCATAGATTCGGCTTTTATAATGTGTCCATGATCATCAGTAACTCCATCTTGATACACCCGAAAAGAGCACATACAAATGTTTCAGTCCAGCCTGATGATTGGTTCCCTTTCACACAGCAGATGCATTTATTGTGTCATTTTTTGTGGCTTGAAACTCAATCTGACCTTTCTCAAGCAGCGTATAACAATACGTATACATTTTTTTAGTTGAAGATATTCAAAAATCAGATCATCTTTATGTTTGCTTAGAAGTAAAACGAAATTCAATCATAGAAGGCCAAAACGTCCCCCAATTTAAAATATCAAGCATTTTTAGGCAATTGCAACAACTGACCTATTCTGATTATTTATCCAAACGTTGAACTTATATTTTTGCTCTACTTGATTTTAGCACCTGTTTACAATTGTATTGTCTAACAGGTTAGCATACTCCATGCACATGCACACGATTTGGACACGGTGCGTATATATGTACACTAGTATTTACTCGCTCATGTGGTAACAAATGCATTTATGTATTATGAAACCTGGGCATGTGTTATGTACATTTAATTACATGTTTGTTTCTTAGTTTTCCTTGTTTAAATTTCATTACATGCTATTGTAATGTAACACTATATGCTGAACTGGTCCTCGTCCAAAACTGAGTTCATTTCTGCTTGACCTGATTGGCTTTTAATGTTTTGTTTATATCATTTTATGTAAACAACTAATAATAGCTTTATTATGCTCTATGCGTATGCGCTTAATATCAGTATATGTATTCAGGTAAACAGGAAGAAATACATATATTGATTTGGGTCAGGGTTTGGGAGTTTCCTAAGTGAATTTTACAGGTTATTGTTTTGTAAGTAACCAAGGCTCATCAGATCATTCTAGAAGGTTATTTTCCATTACGTATTGGTTCTTTTTTTAGAAAATGTTAATTGTGACCTGCGATCAAGTAGAGAACTATATACATTGTAACTGTGAGGATTTTACCATTCGTGATTTAACATCTAGCACCTTCAAGTTGTATTATATTGTAACCAGTTGGGGCTGAATTTTACATTCTTCAAATGATTTAATTCAAGTGTTTCTTTTTTCTGGAAATATTAACGTGCTCTGATAAAAGTCTTGGAATTTATAATATATTCAAACATGGAATTATATTACTACGATTCAAGAAAAGATTGTTGACGCATCAGCATTCCATAATCTCAAAAAGTAACGTAATCGCCTTCAGTTTTGGATGTATTCGGGACTTGTACTGAGTTGTATTCAGGACTTCAGATTACTAAGACTTGTGTCTGATCTAATTCTTGGGTCATATTGGGATTTAATTCACAATACCATCAGTTCCTTTATTCCATTTTCACTCTGTATTCTAGGGAAATAAGTATATTTGTTACATTTTTCAAAGCTTGTTGTCTTTCACTATTTTCTGTTACTTATTTTAAGAGCATAGACTCGTAACATATGCGAATGCAATATTATGTTCTATTTGCATATTTTTCTGCACGTTACACATTAACCTGTAAATATGTATACTTCATTCGTGGGAGCAGATCGTAGGCTGATTACACCATCATAACACAACACACAACGTCAACAATATTATTAATACCATTACTAGAACAACAACAACTAGCATCTAATTATGGAGATAATTTAATTCATGACAGCAGGAAATACACCCCTCTGCTATCCAGTAATATCATTGTCGTTTTATCGTTTACTTATATTTATCATTTTTGGAGAGGACTATAATATATCCTCTGTCTCATGCGGAATTTGTAATCGTTGTTGGGGATTGCTCTTTTATAGTTTGTACATTTACGATGTATTATCTGTGCCAAGCTGATTTTGGTGTGGTTAAAAAATAATATATTGGGCTGAGTATATCAGAGCATGTGTTTGTGTGTGTGTGTGTGTGTGTGTGTATATATGTCTGCAAGAGAGCGTGTATGAATATTAGTGACTGTGATATCTCAGTGCATGGGTAAACTATACATACATAATATAAGTAAACGATAAAAAGAGTGAGTATCGTGGCTTTTCTTCTTTTCTTACATTTAGGTTTGAAGGTAATGTATAATTAGTTTTTCTTTTAACAAAAAGTCAATTCACAGCTGTAAATTGTTTCTTACAACTGATATCAAGCTCAGCAATCCCCAACAACGATTACAAATTCCGCATGGCACAGAGGATATATTATAGTCCTCTCCAAAAATGATAATGTTTACGAGTATCTTTACATACTTTAAATTCCGAAACATTCCAAAAGGTTTTCTCATAATGCCACAAATGATGGGAACCGTAAGTCTATGAATTGATCAAAACTATTCAGCAACGTATAATTCTTAAAATAGAGGTTACAGATGTTCATTGTATGCATGTCATACGGAAAACGTGATCTTGCCATCATTATTGTGTTTATTCTTGTTTCCCAGTAAGGTTGATATTATTTTACGGATTTGTGTTTACTATTTTATAAATAGATTTTAATGCTCACACACATTAATAAAAATTATACTGCAGCCACTTGCGAATGCATGCAAAAAGAAAGACAAATCCAGTGCTGGGAGTGTGCTTATATATGAATCTCTGAAAGAAAATTCGCTCATACTTTCTCTCTCTCTCTCTCTCTCTCTCTCTCTCTCTCTCTCTCTCTCTCTATATATATATATATATATATATATATATATATATATATATATATATATATATATATATATATATATATAAATCTCTGATAGAAAATACGGTCATACTTTGTCTCACGGTCCAAAATAGAGATACTTGCAGACATTTATTTGAAGTCATTACATACATACGTACATACATATATGCATACATACATACATACATACATACACGCATGCGTGTATCCATCCATTGTCGCGTACATACGTACATATATACGTACCTCGCCAAGACATCATATTAGTCAAGCATAGGTGACCAAACCGATAAAAGATACACATTTAAGTCGTATATACGTTTTAAGTTAATTGCAACATTATATATACGTACCCATACTGTGCAAAGTGCTCACATACGAAATTTGAACACTGCACATGTACACGTGTGCCAAGGGACAAGGCAGGATACAGGACTTCATGGTCCCATTTATTGCATCAAACAGTCAGGGTTGAAATTATCTAAAAGCATCAATCTTTTTATGTAATGGTCTCACTCTTTACAAAATTGAATGCGATTATGCACACAGCGCTTGGATATGTTTTCAAAGCATATTTTCTTGAAAATTTAGCAGAATTTTAAAAAATGTAAAAGAAGTCAAATATTTTATACAAGCAATATGCATTCAAAACGACACTATGTTGAAATGCCTAAACCTAAACTGCACATAAAGCTTTATAGGATCACAACCTTGCAAGATATCGGACTTTTGAGAAACACATGACTGCCATAAAGATCAAGTTCTTATTCGGGTTAACACTTCAGAGTCGTCTGATAACATATTTCAAAAGGAGATCACGCTTTACTTTGTACTCAATCTGCTATTTAGTATCTAGGATAGTGTTTCCAATTTTGAGCATGTTTTATATTGCTCTCATATATGTTAAAGGAAAACAATGTTAAAACCTTACTCAGAAATATTATATTGTTTATCAGGGATGCGCTTATGTTGGTCTGATAATGTTTCAAAAGGGATAAGTTCTTTTCAACAATTCTAAAGAAAACAGATTGCACCACCCATATATCTATAACGGTAAATGTAAACGCCGATTTTGTTATAGCGCGGTCTGCGGCACATTTCACGCCTTGCTAGTACTAACTCTCATAATTGACTGAAAACTGTATAGTTTTAGGAGAGTAGTAGCATTAAAACACAAAGATATCTGGTTAATGCGTAAAGACTTTCCCGTGTACCTGTCACTGTATTTCCCTCGAAAGTTATAACAAGCTAGATAATCTAAAAGAGCATTCGAATGGTCCGAAACCTCGATTTCTATGCCATAAAGCGGGCATGTGTCGGTCCATTAATTATTTACCTCCGTAAATAAATATGTGACTTAAGATATTACTTATTCTCATTACTATGTGCACCCAATGTTTCAGGTTACTTTCCTGCTTCTGTTTTCTTTGTAGTTGATTTTTGTATTGTATTGTCTTGTGTTTGTTTTTTGTTGCTGTAAAAACAAAATTGGGGTGGGTATTTTATTTAGACCTCTTTCCCTTTTTTCACATAATAAACAATTGCGTCTCGTAACACCAGAGTATGGAATGAAATATGTAAAAAGTGTCCGAAGACAACAAATACCCATAGTTGATAGTAGTGATGAGGATGATGACGGTCGTAGTGGTGGCGGTGGTGTATATATTGATTATTTTAAGTGAGTGCATAAGTAAGTATAAGTTATCATTTTACAACAGCAACATATTTCAGAGGTAAGATGAAAGAGAAATAATGCATGAATAGTTTAAGGGAAGTGATGTGTATTTACACCGAATACAAAGTAAGTCTCAATATATTCTGCCACACAATAACGTAAGATTGATTCAGAATAACACGTCATAATCAGTTCCATATAAAGTATAACTGTCTGATGTTTTATGTTGAGACCACTCTTTTCTATACTTCTTAAGTAATGCAACCTATTCACTCAAAAGTTTAAATTTTAATCATGGGAACTATATATATATATATATCGTGTACTTAGGAATGAACTTGGTTCTCAGAATACGTTTTAGGCATATTTATGTTAACTCTATTTGCTTTAATTAGCAATTAGTGTATATTGAAATACATTGTAATCAGTTTCATTGGTAAAATTTGGGACTGTTAATGCAAGCGTCGGGGGTTCTACATCCCTCTATGTCAATTTGGGCCATTTGTCTTGGCGTGTCCTTGGCACCTGTCAACTATATCATTGGCATTTGATGGTCTATGTTATGCCTAAGTGCCGTTCAATTACAAACAACTAAAATATTTCATGGCAAGCAACAAAAGCAATAAACGTTTGATATAACTGATCTTCACTTCCGACACGCCAACTAGAAGCTGCTGTTGCTCAAACTTTATCGTGCCAAACTCGCTAAAAGATTTTAGTTCCGAATGTTTCTATCGGAACAGCCCCAGTCAGCTACCGTGTTGTATTCCTGTAAAACGATCTTTCCCTCCAGTTAATCTGGCCAATATATGTCTCCGTTTATCTGTGTCATAAAGTAATAACTCAACAGACAGGATAAAAACTCGTGATGTTTCAACATGTGGTGCAAAGCCGAAGTGGAATCATGTACATTTAATTTATTTTTATTTCAGCCATTCGATTCCTTGACGAGAATCCCCCTCATCTGAAAAGCAGAGGTGATATAATTGCTTCTGCTCTAAGCCACGAGCGAAATAAAATCGACATTTACAGCAATAGTTGGGGATACGCACAACGTGATTTAATCGATGGTCCATACGCATTTAGAAAGGCTCTGGAAACTGGTGTAAAAAAGGTTATCTTATTACATATTACATTTGCACTTCATACATTGAGTCCCTCAGAATATTTTTGGCAGTATTTCCTCCAAGACAGCACGAGCTGGAGAATTGTTAGATATGTTTAACCTTAAGCAGTGTTCAGTATATAAGATTCACCACTGTATTCTATATACTCTTCTGTGTTTGGAATGGTCTCAGGATTTTATTTTGTTTTATAAATGTAGAATAAAGTTCATTTAAAGGTTCTTGTACTATATGTTTTAGCGGAAAGATGATTATATATGGAACATTTCAGACACGATGCGACACGGAATCGTATTTCTCGTTGGTAGTGTCTTTTCAGTTCTTTACACGCAGTAACTAAGTATCTTAAATATTTCTCTTGACCAGCGTGACCTTTCTAAGATCAACAAGGAATTTTTATATTCCGTATGTCTTACTTTCTCGTCTCATGACTAACCTCTTACAGTTGTGTTATTAATCAAATACCAGCCACTATAATAATCTCCATGAAATTATAGAAATATTTACGCAAATGTTTCTAGCTATGTTACTTCAGAAGATTGAATGTACCATTTAAAAGAAACCAAAACTAACACTATTATATTCTCATTTGGTTTACCTTCATGACAACCAACGTCATCAATAGCTACAACAACATGAACACACACACACACACACACACACACACACACACACACATATATATATATATATATATATATATATATATATATATAATAAGAGAGAGAGAGAGATTTCTTGAATGCTTTGTTTTCTTCTCTGCTGTCAATATCTATATCCACGCACACACACACACACACACACACACATATATCTTTATCTTTTTATGGTCAATGGTAATCATCATTAATTTTGATTCGATTCAGTTAGTTTTTCAAGAAAGTAATTAAAAGTAGACAAGCCAATTTGCATTGTAGCCTTAAGCCAGCTTTAATTGAATACAATATCGATATTTGATTTCGTTTATTAATGTAAATTCGTGTTCATTCGAAGAAGATCTTATCTTAGGTTTTTGCGTGCTACAGAAAAGGTACTTTTATTTTCACAGCAATATCAAGCCCTTGGGAACTCTATGATGCACGCATAGTAACCTAATTAGCCTGCACTAATTACAACAAATTATTCAGCAGGTTAAATCATTTCATTACTTGGTCAATATGCCTGCTTATTGCATGCCTTTGTAGACACTTTTCTTGTATTGTGTTTTAAGGGAAGAGATGGCAAAGGCAACATTTTTGTGTTTCCTGCTGGTAACTATCCCGTTAGCGATGACAGTAACAATATAATACACGATTGTAACACGAACGGCCTGGCAAACAACATCCAAGGTATCACCGTTTCAAGTGTCGGAATGAATGGACGCAAGCCAAATTTCATATCAGTCTGCACTAGTGTCCTAGCAGCAACCCTTGGAGAGGGAAGCAAAATCAATACGAATATGATGGTAACTTTGAAAGATTGATGATATCTCGATAAAGTTGAATTTCTCTTCCAAATTTTAATTTCTTTTTAATCACTAGCTAAACCTAGTATTTTTATGCTTGTGCCAAATTGAACGGATTTACTAATGTGCGTTAGAATGTTTGCATTTATTCGTTCTCCCCATGTAAAAGATGCTAAATTATGAATGTCTAAAGCAACCCTAAACCTAATAAACCCTGTACAGACTAAACAAATAGATGACTATATAAGATACAAGTTCTTACTAGAAAGTTAACGATATTCGCGTCGACTCAATTAAAAGGTTTCATTCATATGTATGGATGTCTTAATCACAGTGGTCCCTCTCGCACGTAATATATATATATATATATATATATATATATATATATATATATATATATATATATATATATATATATATATATATATATATATATATATATATATACTTCTGTGATTTGTTTTCGAGAATGATGTTGCTGAGTTCACTTACCAACATCAAATTAATGTTGGTAATAGTTTACTGACCTGATCGTCTAATTCAGATGGATAATATAATAAAATGGTTCTCGCCTTGTCAAAGCCAGGCAATCGAAGCTGAATATTCTCTTATTAGAAATATTAGACTTCTCTTCATTAGTACATGAAACAGAACTATAGTGACAAAGACAAACAAAACAAGACAACAAGAAAACAACAAAAACAACAACAACAACAGCAACAACAACAATACTAATGATAATAATAATAAGAAGAAGAAGAAGAAGAAGAAGAAGAAGAAGAAGAGAAAGGAGCAGCAGAAGAAGCAGAAAAAGAAGAAGAGGCAGAAAAAGACACAAACTAATGACAATAGTATTAGTCGTGATACTAATTAATAGTGGTATAAGCATTTCACTCTTTTACTTTCAGTATACTACTTCAAACAACAACGATTGTACTGATTCGTTCACGATGACATCAGCTTCGGTTGCTCTAGCAAGCGGAATGATAGCATTATTGCTACAAGCAAAGTGCGTATCGCTTCATAGTTATGACGTCGAAAATTCTTGCCGCACATCAGAGTAACAATTGGTCCGAAACCGTTGAGATTTCTTATATATATATATATATATATATATATATATATATATATATATATATATATATATATATATATATATATATATATATATGTGTGTGTGTGTGTGTGTGTGTGTGTGTGTGTGTGTGTGTGTGTGCATACATTTCTCACCCATGCGACTGAGAAATCTACCTGTTTTATTAATCTTTTTTTCCTATCTCAGTCTGGTCATCTGGTGACGGTCACTCATGCTAAATGTAGCCTTTCGTTATGGCCCATTTAGAGCTGTGTACTTAGTACAGTTAAATTATTTACAATATAACTTTTCTAAATTGAAACTGATGAAAATGAAACATTTTCTTGTCAGAAATATTAATTAATTATAATTCATTTCATTTAACATCGATATCTTAAATATGATAATACCTCAATGCTATCAAACGTTGTTATTGTTTGGGTCACGCGTAAAAAAAATAGTGTACTTCAGATGGAATTGTCACGCAACAGTTCTCATTAATGTATTTGTATTAATGCGCAACATGTAAACATTTGCGCGTGAAGTATATTGCAAAAGTGAGGAATTATTTTCACCTTAGAGGAAAGTATGGAGTGAGAAAAATAATCCATGTTGGGGTTTGCATTGAGACAAGGAAATCACCGTCATGGGGTTACATTATATGTCACCCTACGAGGCATGCCTCGTGAGGAGACAGATAACGAAACCCGTTGACTGGGATTTCCTTGTCTCGTAGTAAACACCAGCATAGATGATAGTAATATATAGTTATGTAGATCTTTATCTTTTCTAACTCCGGTGACAAAATATATATTTAAATTTTGTAATGTTTATCCATGGCCGTAAATTGCACAGAATATTGTTAGTTAGATGTTTGCCTCCATGACCTGAATCTGTTAAGAGCGAGCAATTGCAAGGATCGATAAATAGATGCTTATGTATGTGTTGATATTTACTCTTGTTAATATGTTTGGACGGTTCTAGAAGAATTAAGTGTCACATAATAAGCAGTTTTCGAAATGAATAGTGTGATCTGTCACTTCGGGTACATTGTGAAATATATTCGTACTAGAAGGTGTATATAAGAAGATAACTGAGCAATCTAATTCGTTCCTATTTTGGAGTCATCCCCATTTTTCGTGTTCCTGTTGTATGTGTGCAAATGCATTTTATATTGTCCTTAGGTATTATTCGTGAGACAATACATTTGTTTGGACTGTTTAGTGAAAATATAAAGTGCTCATTATTCGGACTATAATATTAGTATGGAACTGTTTTGACTTATTCAGAGTAGTTCTGGACAACGCCATCTTGACACCATAAGGATTCTTGGCTGACCAGTACAATTACAGTTTTGAAATTGATACCCAACTTCATTTGAGCTTTCAAAGAACTTTGAACTTTGTCAGGATTATTTTTGATTCAATTCATAATGCTGTAATATCTTGAACTTTACTATATATAATTTAGATGAAACAGTATCTCTTTCCTCAGAAATTTAAAGTTATGGCCAACTGAGCAACGGAATATTTTATTTCTTTTTTCTTTCACAAGAAACAAACATTTGAGAATGCATAATATCTTTGTAGGCAAATTAAGAGGACGGTTGCAATAGTGTTTGCAGTTGTCTGCTGTTTCACTTGTTTTTTTTTCTTTCCCTTTCTCGTCTTCTTAAAAGAACATTACTGATAATTGGCATTATTATTATAATTATTATTATTATTATTATTATTATTATTATTATTATTATTTTATTATTATTATTATAGTGATAACCTTTCCTGGCGTGATGTACAACATATATTAGTAGAGACATCTTCTCAGGAACTTATTAAATCGAAAGATTTTATAGTCAACGGAGCTGGTAAGAAAGGTAATAGTTAAAAATGCGTTTACGCTATGGGCAATTTACTTCATACGGCGGCAGATCAGCTGCCAGTTGAATATATTACATGTCCAAATTGAAAACTCAATCCTGCACATTTTGCTTCATTTTCGTAAAGGTTCTTTACAATCATCAATGCAAAATGACTGTTAAATACAGGCCCGAGGTCACGAATAACCCTGAATTGACAACCACTGGTGTGATGGTTGCATCATTGCCATTTGCAACCTGTTTGCTGTCTCAAAAATGAGTTTTTATACGTATATCACCAAAATACGAACTACTGGCCTACATAATCTTTGAAACAAACTAGATGTTATTTATATCAGAAAATAAAGGGGTCAATATTTACAAAGTCAAAGCTAAATGATGTTTCTCACTGGAATCTATCACGATAGAGGACAAGTGATTAAACAATCCGAATTTCAAACTTTTCATTACTCAGTTGATTTAAACGAGATTTAAACGAGTTGACGAGAATTCGTCCGTATTAATAGCTACAACAAAGTCTATCGTTGGATCAAAAATCACAGAAAAGCTGAAATTAATCTTGGCTAAGTATATCAACCTAACTGTTACAGATAGTTTAAAAGGTTCCAAGAATTTGATTTATAATTAGAAGCGTTGAGGTTGCTGAATATTCTATAGCTTAGGCTTTCAAAGTATTAGCTAATAAATCAATTTAATTTGAAAATAGTTCCATCATATTATTATACAATATTGGTAATAGAGTTTGAAGTAACATTTCAGTATAGCTTTGCTTGATTCTACTGTTCTCAGTGAGCAATTATTTTGGATTTGGTCTCATGAACGCTAGTGCCATAGTGGAAGAGGCGATCAAATGGACAGCAGTTCCAGAGCAGCACACTTGTGATCGAAACCATTTTCAAAGGTATGGAATACAGCAAATATATACTCTCCTTGTTGCAGCGTCAACATTAACTATATCAAGTTGCAATTTTCAACGTAGAAGGAAAAATTGTTTATTTTAGTACTTTACAGGGACGCCAAACTTGAAAATCGAAATATAGGACGATGACTCTTACATTATTCATCTTCCAAGTAAAAGTCCAATGTTCTTAAATCCACAATTAAGGGAGAACGTTGACTTAATACATAATTCCTTTGTAAATCATTGACGACCTAATTACTGCATTATATTAAATAGATATTGATTTATGTTAGGTACATTTTGATTGGAATATTTTGAAGTGGATAGATTTTTACTCCATTAAAAATGATGCAATGTTGTCTATTCAATTGATAGCTTTTATTTTCTTATGGTTTCTGTTGTGACTTTCATATAACATGAAACATGTCGATTCTAATTTCTTATAAACGGGTTTAATTTATGATCAAGACCGATGTGTCAGGTAGTGTTATTATTTCTTTAATTTTGAATGTTACTTTTACCGACGTCACATATGAAATGTAACTTCTAAACATATATTAAATTGTGACGGCATCAATTATTAATGTAATGACTTAATTATTAAAGCATTCTAATATAAGTTAAGGTCATCTGTTCACACAAATTTGCGATTGTTATTGAATCTAAAGATATTCAGATGGTCATGCTTATATCAATGGATATTTGTGAAACTAGTCTGACTCGTTTTAACATTTCCTTGGCAACGGAACTCACAAAAGATACAAATCATTGAAATATGTGTAATAAATGTGATTTGACAAAATCATTCATATGGGGGTATGTAATTTAATAGTTACCTCTCTATTAGAGTATAGACATACATCAGAACACATCCGATGATCATTCCATGCCTGCTAATTCATAAAAGTCAAACAAAAATAAAATCTTCAATCGCATTTCACACTTTTGTTGACAATAAAATGTAAGTGTACATGATTCAGATCATTTCCCCTGCGCGTTGCTCAGATTAATATTATCTGCACATTGAAAGCTATATAACCTTTTTATATAGGAAAGTGTATTGATTTCCAGCAGCATGTTTCAACAAGTCCGCTATTACAATCCAAAGATGACCGCTCCAATGGCCTAGTGGTTAGAGCGTCCGCCTTTGATGCGGGAGGTGGTGGGTTCGATCCACGGTCGAGTCATACCAAAGACTTACAAAATGGTGCTAACAGCTGCATCGCTTGGCGTTCAGCATTAAGAGCTTAGTGTTAGGACTTGTCGGCCTGGTGTCAGGATAATGTGACTGGGTGGGACATCATGCTACATGTCTGCGGCATGATGCCCTGGTGCTAGACATCACTAAAAACTGTCACACTGCGGACATCATAGCAATATGACTGAAAAATTGTTAAAGCCACATTAAAAATCCAAATCACACACACACACAGACACACACACACAAACAATCGAAAGATGAAGATATATCACACTTGATAATATATATTGATTTCGGAGCTACATGTATATCAAACTGCAAAAAATGAAGTGTGATCTAACGAATTAGGCATCGAAAAACTGTACAAACCCAAAACACATCCACGTAAAAGAATGCTGGTTCAAAGATCTATATCAAAATTAGAAATCCATGCTATGATTAACCTCAGCAGCTTTCGAAATTTAACATGAGGCAAACAAGATAAATATGCCTTGACTTGGGCAAATGACTATCCAAGTGAATAACAATGAAAGATATTTTGCAACTTCAATACTAGTTTTCTAAAGAATAAATAGACCGACAGGAGGCGCGTATCACCAGACACCTGTGATGTCGCCATAGCCTATCCATACGCTGTGGGCTTTTTAGAACGCTGGAAACAAACTATAGAAATGTTATATGTTTTCCATGTCACTCTACAGAGTCATTCATAATTATAATGACGGTCCTCAAAAGCGAGTTTTCACCGTATCTATCAAGCAGCGTGTGTCCGATGTAAAATCAGTTTAGTCTCAAAACGTATATCTAGATACAGCCGACAAGCAGAAAATTCAAATCAGATCAAATATGGTTTTGATCTGTAGAAAGTGAGTCTCGTTTGAGAATCCTCTGCATCACTGGGTGTAAACAATACCGAGGTTCACAAAGATACATACAAAAAGGACGAAATGGACTATCTGCGTTGTTTTGGATAGTTAGACGGTCGTTTTACTTAGTTATAAAAAACACAATTGATCTTATTTTGTTAATACCATATTGATATTTGAAGTCTTGCAAATGCAGATATGAAGATGTATTTATTTTATTTGTCTGCAGTCGCCGTTGTATTAACTATTTTATACCTAGTTGGTTTTTCGTACTATCTTTATATAGGTTTGTTTCCAGACTTTCCGCAAAGGTATATTTATGTATTTCTTCTCTTTCAATAGAGATTTTCCCCTATGTTAAGCTTCCCCAATTAAATTCTCTTTAAGCTAGTGCTACAGGACAAAAGGCATAAAATACACCTTCATGCTTAACATACACCCGTCTTGCAGGTCAGAAACATTTCAAGAAACGAATGCAATAGTCGAATGGGTACTGAATGCAGATGGATGTATGTGTACGACATCCGAGGTGAAATTTCTTGAGCATGTTGAGGTGGTGTTACAACTGCGTGTGCCACGTCGTTCTTCCTTGTCCGTCTTTTTGTCTTCACCTTCGTCGCCCCAAAACAAGTCTCCCATTCTGACCCTGCATACTGTGAACACTGACGCAACCCGTGACTGGAAATCCATGACCGTTCACTTTTGGGGAGAAGACCCGCATGGAGAATGGAGGCTGCTGGTAGAAAAGGATAAAGAGGGTACATTTTTTTCTCTCTAAGAATGTCCAAACAAAATTTTTATGGAAATGTACCATTTATTTTTCTATGTGGAAATTTCGTGGAATTTAATTTGGTTTTGACATTAGGGAAATTCAATAAAATGTATTACTGGCTTCATAAATATTAAGTTATATAATGGAAAATAATCATGCATAGAATTTTCTTTGTCTATATTAGAAGACAATCACCGGGCAGGGGAGTTTACATACATGCTAAATATGAACATGTAGTCACGAAAATAAAGTAATTTTCAAAACCAGCTAAAATCAAGGATTCATTTAATGTTTTGAAATAACATTAATGTCCATGAAGACAATGCATGAATCTAAAATGGACATATTAATAAGGAAATGATAAAGAACAACAAACGATTGAATAAAATATCTCAAGTCGTTTTAAAGTTACTGGCAGCTTAATATTTAGCAGGAGTGAAATTTACGAACTATTCCTGAATTCGATGATGTAATTTTATTTTGTTTTCAATAAAATACACGTAAAAATATAATTTTTATCATATAAACACATTTTTAACTGACAAGGAGCAATAGTCATCTATGTTCCAAAAAATGGAAATTTAATTTAAGATTTTAAAAATGAGGTTTCTGGAGAGCTGTACGAGACAATTTCCAGTGTCCAACAATACATCGCGATGTTTCATAGTAACTAAGGAAGGACCAATATTTTCAAGCAACCAGGAAACACAAAAATACAATGTAGGGACACGTTTCAAAGTAATTATTTTCTGCTTGTGCTGACTAGAAAAACCAAAGCTTCCAACGAATTTCTGAATAGTCCTATATGTGTGCCTGAAAAGGTTTTTGCAACATATAACTTATTATACTGAAAAAAGTGGTTCAAGGTCAGCATTACGCATGCAGTGGATTCCAGTATCACATATACCCTGTGTATTGTTTTATAGTGCTTGTTTCTAATTAACCCATACTAGTCAATTTAATATTTTCTCCAGCCTTACATTTTCAGTCTTTACCCCATGATATAAAACTATTACCACATACAAAAAGAAGCATGAGTTTACATGCATTATACTTTTGAAATGGAACGTACAACACCTGTGAATGTGATTGTCAACTTTTTGCCTTTTGTCTTTGATTATATGTCACAGTGTTTCATATTTTCTGGCTTCAAATGAAATGTCGTGCAAGAATAATTTAATTTTGTTTATTGTTGCTGTTATTCCCTCATTCTGAGTTCTAAACAGCTACTTAGGAAGACATGCATCAAGTTCTTACATCAGTCGACTTTCCAAAAATATTGTCAGATACACTTTAAAAATCTATAAATGGGGAAGATGACATAAGCTACAATTACAATAATTTTCTTAAGTAGGTGACAAAATATTTCATCCTTACTACATCCCTAGTAACCCACCTACACGAAAGAAATACAAACAATACAATTAATTACCTTTGTCATCTGTTCCTTGGAAACCATGTATTTGACGTGAGGAAGTTTGCGTTAAGGACTATCACGGGTCAGTCTCAATCTTGTGAAATGTTCACTTATTTCAAAATTAAAGTCAGTAAGTTCTGGATGATGATTATAAGTCGTCAGTTTCAGTAAGAATATATTCTCCATGTAGATTCTTATATTAGATCTCAATGATTTTCAGAAATGTGCATTACATTTTCAACGTTGGCGTTAAGATGAGTACAATAGTATGATAATAGCGGTTTTGTATTATTTTTAATCTAGATTAAATCCTTTTACCCCACATGGCTTCGTCTTATAATCACGCGCACAAATCTGCATTTGAATGGTATCCACTTCTGCATCTGCCAAAGGAAAGCCATGTTGACTAGAAAGCTTCAACCTATATCAGTTTTCAATATGAAACCAGTATTTTCATACTACAACGTATACATTCCAAAAGGACTACAGGTTCCTCGACCACGATTCACTACCACGACCAGCGCGTAGTTTATACACGATTTGCATCAATGCTGGCGTGGCACCAATCATTGGACATGAGTGTAGTCATACATACAATATACGTACACATGTGAAGACAGATACGAATATACATGTTCTGCATGTTCAACATTGAAAGTTCGCGTGGAAAAGAAACCGATCTAGTCCAATATCATCGGTATCTAGACAGGCTATCGCATCAGTTCTCCCTCAATTTCGTGCCTAACGTTACATAACACTCCTAAAATATAATTTGTTTACTGCTATTGTATATCGTTGTTTCATAATATGATCTTTGAATTGTGTAGGAAAGCGTCCGGCTGCTGCTGCAAACACTGCAAATATTAGGAGCTTTTATAATCGTGTCACAGTATTTCGTCAGATGCTGATATTTGTTTTATCGAAGCCTGATATCTTGTCTTCGACAATATTGATTCCATCCATTATTAGTTGGAGATCGTCAGGTATGTGCTTTAGATATCTCTTGGTAAGATCAGGTGTTTGATTTGGTTTAATATCATCAATTATGGACTTTAGATATTTGTTGTTGATATCAGATGTTTACCATCACTTATACGATGCAAGTTGATTCCATATGACTTTGCAGCTAGGCCATGTTTTAAAGCATTTAATTAATATCTGATATAATCTGTATATGCTGATTCCATGCGTTTCTTGGACTTCTTTTGCAAAACGAAGCAATGAAAGCTTTGTTTTTCCACAATAGTCTGCTGCCGAAAGTCTGCTTGTTTTCTTGACTTGTATACATCTCTTTCATTTTAAAAGGAAAGTACTCGACCTTATCTTCCGGGGTCATGTATATTAAATATATTGTTTGTTTGTGTGTTTTAAGTTTTGTTAAATTCCATTACGTGCTGTTGTAATGTAATATTGTTTGCTGGATTTGATATTGTCCAGAATAGAATTCAGTTCAGACTGACTTTTTTTTAAAGTTTTTGAGGTAAACAACCATAATAAAAACATTGTAACCAGTTCCTGGAAATGTTTAAAATCAGTGGCAGTTTTAGTAAACAACTGTTTTTGTATAGTTTTTTTTTAATTCTTTCTCAGTGTAAGAATCATAATGTGGAATTAAGGTCATAACTGGACTATGTGATAATTTTCATGTAACAAACTCCAAATTTTTCCAGAACAATGAACTCTTCACTCCCCTCCGGGAACCTGTTTCGCATTTTAGTTAGTCTTATAACTAATGTGATGATAATATTTCTATCATTCCAACCTTAACAAGTCAACTTGTTTTATGTTGTTTCCAGTTGGGCTGAGTTTTTATTGTCTTCAAATTCTCGACTTTCAAATGATTTTTTTCCCTGGAAATACAAAAGTGCTCTAATAATCCTTGAACAAACACATTTACTGAACATTATACAAAATTATAAAAACTGGGATAATATTTTATGTGATTCAAAAGGAGACTGTCGACACATCAATACAACGCTGACTATTACAGACGTCATCGCCTTGCATCTTAGATTTTCGTAGGGATTTGAACTGTGATTCACTTAAACCATTTCATGGATAGGACTTGTGTTATAATTCTTAGATTATGTTTGGATTTAAGTTCTTTTTTCTTATTTTTTCACTTTTTATTCTAGGGAAATAAATTATTTGTTAAATTTTACAAAGCTTGTTATCTTCACTCTTTTCTGTTACTTTTTTTTAGAACATAGATTCGTTACACCAGTACGATCACTACCCCTGATCCAATATCAGCCGGTATTTTTCCATTTCTGCCAGCACTGTCTCGAATGCAGCTATTATGATCGTACTTATCCTCAACGACCATCGAGTACAGTTTAATTTTACTGCGATTTATTTGTGTCGAGTGAGAATTTTTGAAACATTTTTGACATGTATTCGCGAATGCAGACGTGAGAAGACTATTTTACCAGCTTTCCAGTGTCCCGGGTTACTATTGATATGGATGGTATGCTTATAATAGTTAACTTAGTCATGATTACTGCCATACCAAGGGAAACAGTGGTTGCAGCAACGATTCAGCAAATATTATCTAGGACCACACACACACGCGCGCGCTCGTATTTGTATTTTAAGAGTGGCGCGGTTGTCTTGGGGATATTATCTCACAGCTTTATTATTGATTCCATGATTTACTCGCGTCGGCAACGTTGATGGTATATCATAGCTCTTCTATTAATAATGCGACCTTCATAACACAATTGCTCACAAAAATATTGCTTTGATCCGATAAAACATGCACACGCATTTTTAACTAATTGTTCTTTGTAACTGGTACAACTGTCATACAATTATATAAATTCTCTGCCTAATGAATAATTAGGTCTCCGGCGATAGTGCTTTCTTACTCTTAACATCGTGTTACATAATAATTAGGCCATTAAATGATGCGTGAACGAATGCTCCTGTCTTCGTGCAAACACAATTACCCGAAAAATGCGTCGTTGTTAAATAACAGGAGAGATTTGTTTATTCTTGGCAGAGTTAATGTTGGTGCAGCATAATAAATGAGGAATACATCTAGGTAGGATTTGTCTATTTTATCATTGTAGTAACACACCTGCGTGCTTTTGTGTCTGAATGTGTATTCCGCGACCGGATATTTTCATGTGCGAATGCTGTGACTTCTAAGTGATCCCGAGTTGGTAGTTCTATACTACTTGCACGACAGTACTGGACCATACGTTTTCATAATATTCCCTATGAGTTGTGGATTACCTTTTCAACTAAATAAAAACTTTATACAAAGATGACACATAACTCACTATTAAGCACAAATGCAAGATGAATATTAAATGGTAAACTACAATATCTGTCAGCACGAAAAAATAATATCGGAGATGAAAATCAAACTTAAGAATTAATGAGTATTTTAAACAAGTAATAAAGGATGTTGACTGATGCATGATTGGATAGAATTATTAATATACGAGAGGCTAACACATCCAAATTGTATCCCTTTGACACTTAAAACAGTCTCAAGTTGTACAGAGGTATGTCGAACTAAACGTAGAATACGTTTAAAGAACTCTTTCACAATTATAAGAACGATCGAAATAAAGAGATAATGTAAAAGGAAACCATTGCGCAAAAACATGATAAACATCAGATAACAGATGATTGTTTGTCATTTGATTAATATTTAATATTGATTTGTATTAGTTCTGTCTCAACTGTTTTGGTGTTGAACATTCAATACCATATTTCTCTCCACTATAACACGGATATAGACCTTTAATAATAATACAAATTGCGTAACAACTGCATAGAGAAAACAAATTTCCAAGGAGGTAGGAAAGGGCTAAATTAGGCATTGGAAATTATTCGCCTTCATACCGATATGTTTTCTCAGAGAAATTTAGACAAGATGCCGCAAGAGCGAAGATTGCAGAATTGAAGTGGTGAAGTGTTCAAACTGTATTCATTTGAAGGGTACAGCAACTCCAATGCACACAAAATTGGGTCAAAACAATTAACATATTTCATCATCTCTTATGTGAAAAGCATATTCATCTCTATGAAAAAGGAAAGCAAAAATCATGGGTTATATTTGGATGTAGGAAAATGAAACGTGGTTGCAGGACAATGGTATTTCGTTTCCAAAAATGTTTTACTGTTCATTATTTTAAATAAAACTGCATTCATTGTAAAGTATAATTTCTACATGATATCACTTTTACATCACATCAGCTGCTTTGTACTATTAAAAATTTAACATATGATTTCACCTACTACCTGCATTTAAGTGTAATATTAGATATAGCGAAGACAATGGCGCTCCGTATTTCCTTCTCTTGCATGCAGGAATGTAAAAATGTTTTATAATCGTTAGTAAACATAGTGGGAAGAATGAGAAACATTTGTTCAGAATCTACATCGCTTTTAAAAAAAATTCACTAGAAGTGCAGTTATCTCCACTTGCCAGTGCAGAAGAATATAAAGTACGTGATCCAATATTCGTGTCACTTTTAACACAGTTGTGGAACTTGTGGTCCATTTATTTTTTCACAACATGCAATAGCAAGAAAGGCTGGGGGTTTTGGCAGCGATCGTGGGGTAACTGAATTGCTTACAAATGCGGCGGAAAAAAGGAAGTGGTCCACAAGTCTCTATTATTAAACTGTTATTCTTTTCTCGGATAATAGACAAAAGTGTCGTCGTGTTTACTAAACTCGTCAAATTCATTAAGGCATTGATAATAAGATGAGAGATTACACATCACGTCTTAATTGTTATGCCTTATTTACTCCCAATAGTTTTGTGATTCAAATATTTAGTTCACTCATTTAATCATCCTTTCTGCTACTTAGTTTGTCTAGAATCCTCTCTTAATAACATGCTTTCTTCTAATTCTGCCCAGTAAAGTAAAACATTCGTTCCTAGTTACCTTATCCGTTTATCTGTTCTCGTGTTTTACATGAGGCTATTTGTTATTTTAGCTACTATAGAAGGTGCTGAATTAATAATGTATGGTACAGCGAGCGATCCCAGGAGACGGACAGGCACAGAAAGCTCAAATAGTTTTTGTGATCCCAAAGCATCGGGTAAATGTTATTGTTTATTTACCTTATATTGAACCAAATTATAAAATTAAATATCGTTTAAGTACGGCTGTGTTTCATGGATATATATATATATATACATACATACATACATACATACAATTTGTACTGTATAATTTTCAATTAATACAAAGCAGGTAATAAATATCTTTGACATGAAATTCTTCGAAATGCACTTCAGTATTCAAGACGAATTGACATCATGGAAGCAACAAAAGCAGGCATAAATATGTTTTTGGACGAACAGAAAACTTGATTAATGGAGACAGGAAATTGGGCAATTATCAATAATACCCTATTTAAAATGAAAATGGGCCGGATAAAAGAAACCAATATATATTGTATCGAATAATACTTGTTTTGGAACTATTCTGAGTCTCCTATATGTATATATGTTTGAAGATGCATATTCCCTCTACTAACGTGAATTTAGGATGTGTTTACTTTTTTGAACAAACAACTGTGTTTTTATTTATAATATTATGTATAAGAGTATAGTTATATTTTGAGGTTTTACTAGATCAATATCTAATAAGCAACTTCCTCAGACTTGCTATTTGCAATATTAACTATTTTCTTTCTAGCTTTAATAAGCGAATTTATATTTATTTAATTTATACAATACAGAATTTTCCAAACTCTGTAAACGAAATTAAAACGAATATATTTTGTTTGCACTTTTATTACCTACCCATTCTATGATTGGTCATCTTTTATCCCATGACAATGTTATTAATATCAAGTTTGAACACTTCAAAAACAAACTGAAAATAAAATATAAAACTATAAATCAAAATATTTAAACACTAATTCTTGCATTTTATTAACATGGACAAATTGTCATTCACGCAACACTGCAATCTCTATGCATGTGATATATGAATACCAGGAACTATACATTGCAGTCGGCATTAATTATTTATAACCGCGTGCATAGTTTGTGCTGTATGTTTAATAAACCTTTGACTGGTTTGTAATTGGTCTGTAATGTGATCATTATCAACACATTTTGCTATTCATCTACAACTTCTTATTGTACAATCAAATTTCATTAGCTTTACATTTTGTTCTTTATTAATATAATATTGACAAACTACAGATGACTTGAATATATGAATAGCAATTTATTATCAAAAATTCCACTATAGACTTTTAAAAGTGTTTATATTTACTAATATGTGTCTGTTTTCGGAAATTGTGTCTCAAGTATTAATATCATTATTCTATTGCATTTTCAGCTATCAACAGTTCTGCATCGAAGTGGATCATTCCTCTCTTAGTTTCTATTGCTTTCATTGGGTGTGCAATAGGAATTATTATGTGCTGTAAAAGAAAGACAAATAAGACTGCACATAGAAACATATTCAACAAAAACAAATCTTGCGAGAAAAAGATAAAATGGATAAAACTATCTAGTTTACACGAGACAAAATGCTGATGCCTTACAAACACATGTGATTTGTGTCCATGTTTACATATGTGGCACCAATTTCCTGATGAAGATGATCTTATATTGCCTTTATGTTCATGAGAAAAACCTTCGGTAGAACACGTTTTTAGAACTGGGACACGCTCAGAATAATGCTACAATGAAAGTAGATACCAACGATTTGTAGAAAATGTATCATGTTAATTTTTATTTATTTATTTTATTTTATTTTATTGTATACCAGATACTTGCAGAGATGCATTGTTTTGGCCCTGGATTCACCTTTGTACAAATTGACAAGTACATAATTGAAATATGCTGAGGGCATATGCTGTTTGATTCAACATGAAACTGTTCTTATATTTATTCATTTATTCATTTAAAGATGTAACTGATAAAATTGAGAGAGAAGGATGAAAAGATAAAGCATAAATTATTTTCTGGTACAAATTCCTTGAAAGTTCAAAGCATACCTTTACATCATATACTGATCTTAACATTGCATATGTAAAAATCATACTGATATACACGGGTCATGGTGAAAGTGAACGGCCGACTGACCTGTCCGCACAGAAAATTGCAAGAGGAATGGTTGAGACGCTTCCAGCTTTACAATTATGGCGATAAAATGTTTCACCCTATGACACATTACAATATCTCATTATAAAACACGATACAATCATATATATATATATATATATATATATATATATATATATATATATACGTAAATATTTATGCAGGTACACTTTCTGCAAATATTAAGTCATTGAGAAAAGACATCAAATAATACAAATTCACTATACATAGCAAAATAATCTGCATATGTTGTTCTCAGTACGCGTTCTGCGTCGACACATTGATGTGCTTGTGTATGGTAACAGTGTTATCGTCATCTAAGCCGGAAAGTTATGGTTGTTCTCTTTATACTTCGACGATAAGATGAAAGAAAGGTGTATACAAAAAATGAAACTCTACTTTTCAAAGAAACTGACTGGTTGACCATTTAAAGATGATTCAAAATACCTATGCCTATGGGTGATGACCCTTATAACTGTATTTACTCAACGTGGGATGCAAATACCGCTATACATGTGACGCCGGAAGTTTTATTTTCAGAAATACAGCAACTGTATTGACAGTTTGGTAAAGTCAATAGATACACATTTTTTTTTAATTCATGTCTCACAGTCTAGCAGTCATTCGATCATGGACTTGATATAACAATATTTCTGCAAACGCTCAGCCCCTCAAACAAATCGTGGAACGCAGGGAGCATGTGAAGATGGGAACTCTAAGGAAAGAAGACATAACCATAGTGCCGCCAACGGTAATTTTGTCGGAGTTATATCCCTTAGTATATTTCAAATTATCATGGCTAAAGGAATTCCATTAATGTTGTTATTATTATTATTATTATTATTATTATTATTGCTAGTAGTAGTAGCATCAAGTTGCCTAACAAGTGGGTCTTCTTTGAACACAGAATGTTAATCCCTAATTTGTGTCATTAGAGTACGATTGTGACCACCTTTCGAAATGTGTGATTACGATCTTCTTAGAAGTAAGAGTGGTAAGACTTGTATTACAAACAATACAATATTGAGCGTGCACCTCATTCGCATCCTATTTGAAGATAATGCTGTGCAGTGGATGGAAGGAAACAGTCACGTACAAATGTTGTGAGTGGGAAAAGTAGAATTAATGTTATTTTCCAATGTGGTTCTGTATTTCCTTTTGTAACTTAAATATATTGTGGTACATGATACGATACTACACAAATATTGTGTGTAGTTGTAAAAAAAAAAAAAGAAAAAAAAATCAACGTTTAATTGAGCTTCTAAGGATATTAAAATTTAGTCTTATGTAACGTAACCCATAGATGAGAATTTTATCCTACTTGAGAGAGTAACGTCCAGATCGGTAGCTGACAACATAATGTACTGCCATTGACATAATCAATCACTCAGAAACTTGAGGAAAATTGATACCGAACTAGATTTGCAAAGGGGTACTTTAGGTTTGCAACGTGTAATGAAATTCGTGAATTGTTCAAATCAGCATTATGCACACATACAAACAAACATACACACACACGCGCATATATATATATATATATATATATATATATATATATATATATATATATATATATATATATATATATGATTATTATTGTGATGAAAAGGAGGAGGAAAGAGAGAAATACGACGATGTTAGCGTCACAACTGACGGTTTCAATCTTCGTGATGAATTCGAAAATACACACAATGATGTCAAATATTTCCTTCCTTGCAGTTAAGTACAATATTATCATCTCGTGCACTTTAGTTGTATGAATACCGGTGGCTCCGAAAACATTCTGAAAACACGTTCAGCAATGAATACAGAAGATGCCTCCCGACCCTTAAAAATAGGTTCAGAAAATGATATCCGGCCTCCACAGACTACTGACGGTCCCGAGCCGGGGAATGGTATGAATATTGGCGGTTTAGAGCACATTTACGAAAACAGGTTTATTTCAATTAGAGAAAAATGGTTTATATGGGCGGTTCTGCGTACAGGTTCATTTAAAAGATGGTCTTCATTTGGAACCCTTCCCCCCACCCCTCCGACTACTAGCGGTTCTAGGTGGCCAAAACAAATTTAGCCCCAGCCTCGACCCTCAACTGCAATGATTACATGTGCATGAGTTTTCGAGGCATTCATGAATGTGCTGTGTCCCTGTCGTAGACGACTTGCAGCGTTCCATTGTACAAACCATTTTGTTGCTGAGCCGTGAGTGACACAATGTAACGTAACCCATAGATGGGAATTTTATCCTACTTGAGAGAGTAACGTACAGCTCGGTAGTTGACGACATAATGTACTGCCCTTAACATAATCCCTATACCTACCACCTTTGTGAGCTTTAATTCCCAAGTGAAGCACTTGATAACGGTAGCATCCTCAAGAACCTTATGATTTTCGACGACGTCATAGGAGATGGGTCTGGTGTTGTCGCTGGCTCCAGCGTCATTAGGTTTGCTATAATTTTAACAGTCGCTTAAAGTATTCCATTCCCTTGCACAACACGCAGTCTTTTCTGATGAGGTCTGAGTCTTACTGAATTTTAATGATACCGATTTCCAACAGTAGCTCCCGCTGATCTCGTGTTTGCAACATTTGCCTGCGCGTCAGGAGTATTGCCTTTACCGCAGTGAGTTATAAAGACACAGGGACGTTAGTTCTGATCACCGTAGCTATAGCGATCCTCGGTTGTATAGAATCACGTCTGTGATGAAGACTTCATCGCCAGACGTATTTTGGTTTGTTTGTTAGAGAAGCAGCATTAAAATGATCATAATTGATTTGCATCAACAGTCCATTGATTGTATTGCATGGTGTAGCGTTCAACAACAGTCGCCGGAGTGGTTAACGTTGTAAAGACGACCATCGTCTGGTCTTAACTGGCCACCGTGATAGTTTGTTATCCTTTGGGCTATGTCGATACGATCAACGTGCAGGCACCTTTGCCAACGATGCTAACATGCCAGGGTCAGTGTTCAGAAATAAGTTTTCGTTTACGAGACAGGTTGACTGAAATGTGGGATTTGCAGCACAGCACAGTCTCACGGATTTGAGGCTAGAAAATTGCATGATGCTTCTTTTAAACAGTATTTTCGCGTTGTGCCGCGATATCTGCACGTTGTTCAGGGGCGTCAAACACATGCTGATTCTCAAGCGGGATTTTCCTGAGCAGTACATTCACAAGGCAGGCGAGGCTGGAGCTACCGCGGATGGTCAGCTTATGATGACGTGGCTTGCATTGTGGATGCCTACAATCACAACCTTTGGCTTTCATGCCATCGAGTTAGAAGCAATGCTGGCTCGATTCAACAACACGCTTTACTTTGAGAGAAAGCGGATTTACATGCAGCAATTTGCCCAAACACAGCGAGCGATCTCATCCAAGCAGTGAACTTCTATGGCACGTATTTGTCACAATTCAGTTAGCGACACAGCGTGAGAACCAGACTGGAAACAGGCAGATTTTTAATCATCTTAGTTTATTCCGAGTTCAAGTCCGCATCAGTTAGAGACTATATCCCGAGCGAGACCTAGTGTGCAATTATGCCGTCGCCATGAGAAGTTAGTTATAAAGGATGTGGGCTCCATTGACATCATATGTTAGCCAGAAATGGCTACTGCTCAGTGTAGTTGGGCATGACACTTAATTTGACTATGCGCCGTTTGAATGTCAAGTTCAGTGTAAATAAAACCCACATTGCATTTGCTTCTTAGGCTGTAGATATTTTATCTGATTAATCCAATGATAGAGGCGACAAAACAAAACTGTTTTAAATATATTTTGTTGCCTGTTTTTCTTCGATTTTTACGGCCGAGTCAAGAAGTGTTTGTTTAATTGCGACACACAGAGCGTTTAACGGCATTGGTGGGGAAAAGCAGTAATTTAATGCGATATAGTATTGCAGTAACGGAGGTCAGCATTTTTGTTGTAGCAATAATTTGAGATCAATAGGTACACAAGAGAATTCAGTTGATGTGAAAGAATATGTTTAATCTACATTCATGTAATCAACTTAATACTTCGTTACCTTTAAAACATGATCTTGTTTGCTTTCGCTTATATAATTTCAGCAAAACTGAGGTATGTGATTGTCCACTAAGGTTATGATACAATGATTCAAATTATTATGATTCATACACGTCATAATAATTTGTATCATAACTAATTAAAAAAGAATAAATGAATATGTCAGGTGGTTTTTTGATGCCTTTTAAAGGTTAATGAGCATCTCCTCAAGGCTAATTTTTTTTGAGGTGGAGAAATCATTAGTTCCAAAAACTGAATCCCATTAAGAGAAAGACATTCAAAATGGTCACATACTTCCTCATTGGAAAATAATAAATCACATACTTCCGTATCCTTTCGTAAAGCAAATAAAGAATGGTAAAACAAAAAGGAACGCCACCATTGAATCTTATATGAAATATGACCATTTAAGTTGCAGGAAACAGTCAGTACAAACTTATCGGTGTCAATAGGCCGTGACTAACATTTGCGTTTAACTACTATCATCTGAATCTCGCATGTCAAGGACGCAAGCTTTTAAATGTTGGAACAAAATGCTTTTCAAACAGAATGAAATATTCCAAAACTGAACGCAGCTGGCGAAGACAATTCCATGCTCAAACAGGCGAAAAGGCATTGAGTATATCTAGCAATAATTTTGCCTAATTTCAACAGCAACATACCAATCTACGCACATATTTAATCTATATATGCATATATGTATGTATGTATATATATATATATATATATATATATATATATATATATATATATATATATATATATATATATATATTCATTTGATAAAATATCAGCCACTGTAAATATTAATTCGCGTTATTTTCAAAAAAAATGGTTCCATTTAGTTCACGTTCTGTAATAATCATAAAAATATTGCACTAATTGTATCTACACACTGTTGCAAAATCATCATGCACCTGTTGGTCCTGTAGAAAAGTAAAGAATACAAACATAATGGTCCACCAGTCCAAGATCTCTTCTCCAGCTACCTAGAACATTATTAGCATCAGCTGGAGAAATAACAGTTGCAGTAACATTTGTAGCAGCGGTACATGCAGTTGTTGCAACATTAATTTTTAAATGGTTTCCTTTTTTCATCAAGCTGGTGTTACTATTTTATTTCTATGGGTATATTGTTTTAATTGTGTTTGTGTTATCTGCAGAAACAGATAATTTAGCAAGAGATACTAACTAGGCGAGCACACGTAACAGATTTAGACTGTGTATGCATTTATGCTGTGTTCTACTACCAACAAAGACACTAAAAAAACGAAGCACCTTGTACATGAGGGCCATCGTAGTGATAAACCATCGACTGCAGAATTGAAAAGATGAATTCTAATGTCGTTTTCACATTTAAACAATATGTATGAATTTCCTCAAGGAAGTTTACAATTAGTGATAACATTTAAACCGGACGCAGGTGTTTTATCGGACAATATATAGAACTGTAATAGGAGGTAATACTCATTACAATGTTTGTTTTGGAGATGTTATGTTCTAAAGTTTGTAAGATACAAACTGTTCTGTTATGTTTCTGCCTTTCCCGTCCCCAGCAGTATCATTCTGCGAATGAAATGTATCAGCATATATAACAATTTTTTCATTTGTATAGGGTAACAGTCGTTATTTTGAAATTAGTATGATTTAAAGCATGAATATGTAACAATTCGTTGTCCCATAATCATTGAAAAATTTAGGAATTTCTTTGTTATCGATGTGGTAATGCAGCTGTTAATCACATTTGCATAGAATGGATGAAGGAAACGCAGGCAAAAATGAAACACACAGAAGATCTATGTTTGATGTGTAGATGCTAGGAAATATTTACAAATGGAAATATTTTCTCCATGAGTATACTTCACTCATAAAATAATTCAATATACCAGCTTTAGCAAATGTGGATATACCCTATACATTGGACTTTAGCATATCCGCTTAATGTAACATGTTGCTCGTTATCAGACAATCCCAAACACGTGCCGATACCTACCACCCGATGACCAATACTGTGATTGCTCAATATGTCTGGTATTAAATTATGTTCAAGTGCACACTATACGCTTCTAGAACATTATGCCAACTATCTGATTGTCATAACATATCCTATACAAATTCAAATCGAGAAAACGTCGACATTTTTAACCACTTCCCATGAAGTGTTTATTATTCACTAGAAAAGTGTCAATACTTCACAAATGGTAAGCATATCATGTAATATATGTTATTAGGTATGCGTGGTTTATCTCTAATTAACATGGCGCTATAACTCTCCGTCACTGACTAACCAAATGTTTATAACATGTAACGATAAATTCAAGGTACTTTATAAGTTACTTTACGGTACCTGGTTGTACAGCACACTGCTTATTTGCATGTGCTTATATCAGAACAGTATGTCAGTATCATCATAAATATAAAAAGATATGAAAATGTTCAATTGTGTTTTTAAATTGACTATATATGATATTATAAGGAAAATTGGAATGAAAGTGTTACGAATACAGAAAATATAGTGAAAGACCTGTTTGCGACCCAAGTTATTTTCGTCTATGTAACAGAGTGATGAAACTCTCCCGACAGGTAATACAACAGTAAATATGTGATTTATCTTTGAATAATTTTCACTTTATCCGTGTATGCTCATTTCAGAGGTTGTAGCGGCTGAGATTTGCTGGTAACTGTATCACCATTTGATTTTTTTTATACTTAATTTATAACGTCATTACCATAATTTACCAGTAGAACAATATGACTTTGCCTTTCGACCAATTTAATTAGATATGGTATTTCTGTTTTTCTTTTGTAATATGAATTAGAAGGAAAAAACTATTTCCAATCGAATGTCTGTAAGAAAAGACATCCCCTTCTTTGAAACACCAGTTAGAGCAATTTCATTGGTATATGAGATGAGGTGACGTTGAACATTTTTTGATGACATGACAACGTCATGATTCTTATAATCAAGGGCATCTTTATTCTCTGATTGTGGCACGCCTCCATTTAAAGCTGAATACATACATACATACATCATACATTCATACATACAGACATACATACATAAACACAAACACATACTTACATACATACATACACACACACGCACACACACACACACACACACACACACACATATATATATATATATATATATATATTTGAACTTGGTAGAGAATATAATGCCACGTTTTTATCGAATGCTGTCGGCACAAACCGTACAACTAATTGATTGGCTGTACTGTTAATATTAAAAATAATGTTAAATCATAAAATACGCCTAAAATCCTACCATAGCCATGACATAATAATTTTTCCCAAATTCTCTCTCTCTCTCTCTCTCTCTCTCTCTCTCTCTCTCTCTCTCTCTCAGTAGTATAATTATGGGGCTTTTGGACTTCGAACATTGATGTGGCTCAAAGCGTTCTATACTACATGATTTTACCACTAAATCACTCGCTGTCATCCTCCCCGTTACTATACGAAGTTCCTGCACTGACAACTGCCTACCACTACGATTATTTATCGTACCATATTTTATCAAATGTATTATGCATACTGTTAGTCGCTGTGTGGGAATATATTTCACGGATATTATATCGCTGTCTCGTTTACATGCATCACATGTTTGTCAAAGATGCTGAAGAGAAGTATGATTTTTTCAAATACGTATCTGGAGAATCTTGATAAATTAATCGACTGAGGCATTATCTTAGAACAGAAAGTATGTAATTTTGGCCAGGCTTATGAGAAGAAAAATATGAAAATTCATTATTTGATATTGTCAGAGAAAAAGTGAAGTCGCTGGCATCGGATAGGCCATCCAGGAAGCGAGCAGCGAATACTCTAATTTTGATGTAATAAGAGAATATATTACATCTATTGCCAATGAAGTTCATGAAGAATATATTAATTAATGCAATGCTTTTAACAGCATAATATAGCAAACCATTAGAGGAAAAAAGGAAAACATCTACGACAAATCAGAGGCAATACATCTATCCCTATGTGTTTCTTATAAATATTTAATCAAAGAATATGCAAACTGAAATATATATATACGTGGCACAAAACTTTTGAGATTGTTTGATGTCATCGCAAAAACTAGTCGTATACAAGTTGGTGTATGATTGCATAATTGATTACAGATGCATTGCGCGTGATGTACGTTTCAACGAGATTTTGTTTTGAGTTGCAACTTTACCTGCTTGGTCAGGCGAAGAGCCCGTTTATTTAGCAGAGCCTGACGAGTTTTAAAGTCATTTTCGTAGATTGAAAAGTACCGTGCAATTTATAGCCATCAGTTTGAGCACTATCCTCCTGAGTATGAAGTGTCTGCTTTCATGCCACATTGTATTAAACAGATAAGAAAAAGATGATTGATCAAAGCAAATGAAAATTTAATTAAAGACGAAACTGTCCACTGATACGCACACGCACACGACAACACAGACACGAAAACACACACACACACACACACACAGACACACACACACACACATATATATATATATATATATATATATATATATATATATATATATATATATATATATATATAGGCTATAGGATGCAATCATTACGATGGTGCACGCCATGGAAAATCTTAACACTGCGGCAGAAGTTTCGTTTAAATTACTATAATACCAATTTTCTTGCGCTACTGTTTCGTCAATGTGTTCGACTGTGTTTTAAATACGGAACTGGAGCAACTTTGCCGTCTATGGAAATCTGTTTGCGAATAGTATCGTGCCGGCTGTCAGCGATTCGCTGAACATATGATTGTTCAAAAACCTGCACATATTATTGTAGAAATACGCAATAATGGCAGACGTTCTTGAGTAGCTATATTGATGATTGTACCAACTGTGGCGGATATCGTTGATGTTAATGGGAGTCAAACTGGAATTGTTCGAGTGATTAGTTGTCGTAGTCAATCTTGAATTGGCTGAATCTCATGATTTGCAAAACGTTTCAATCCACTCCCTAGCAGCTCTTTTAATACTATCAACAACTCGTGTTGACAATTGTTAAGCGATCGGCGCACAGCACAATGAAAGGACCCTAAAACACTTAGTATTAATGTGAGCGAATATATCGCTTGAAACTTTTATATCTTTAAGAATAAATGTGACGGCTAAACACCCACAGACAAGGGATGTATAAATGAATAAAGTAAATGCGATTCCTTACTCCGAACCAGCCTTCTCAGCAATTAAGACACAAAGAGAAAACGACACACTATGATCACGCATGTGAAACATTAGGATTTTTTCTTTTATAAACCTTGAAATACGCCGTTTCCTCTACAAAATTCAAAAATATAAATAAAAACATAAAGAAATTATCCAAAATTTTGGACAATTTATAAGTCAAAAAAATTTTAATGCTAGGAGAACTGGGATATAATTTGACTGAGACTGCCGTCCCTACATCTAAGTCTATAGCATACACAGAATATATAGCAAAAACACATATAGCACACAAGGGACTTAGAAGATTTTTGGCACAGATCGCAAAACGGGGAAAGGAACTCCGATACTGGGGATAAAGCCCACAATCAGACGAACAGCCCATTAGATAACACAAGGGAAAACAATAATACCCCGACAAAAAGTTAAGAGTTAACTAAATTTTTAATCGATATGCTTTCGCTAAAATAAGCCAAACATACCTACCTTCGGGGGCAACGTACACACATAAAACATCTTTAATTTGTTGTCTAATGCCTCAAACCCCCCCCCCCAAGAAAAAAAGAAAAAGGAATATAATGCCATCACACCATTTTGTTAATATATCAAATAAACAGGCTTTGGCGTTTTGATAATTTCCAATGAAATTACACGTACAAGTGAGGCAGCTAATGTACTAAATTAGATTACACTCTAATATACATTTGTAACGTTGACGTTTCCCCACAGAGATCTATCACTTGTCTGTCCTGATCCACGGGCAAAAACGCATGTCGGTTAATTGGGGATAATTGCATGGAAGACATTAGGGCGCCTTTGATACAATCAAGGTTTTGTAACTGACATTGATGGCGTCACATACTTCATCGAGGTGAAGCAGACAATACCTGGTGCGATGTTTCAGCTGATACCGCCAAGTCATGCAGGCATACTTATTTTGCGTTCTGAAATCTCATTAATGTTTTCGCGTAACCCAAACATTATCCTCCATGACAGTTGTGCAATATCCCATCATCGCTGAGATTCTTTGTAGATGGCAGAACTGAGCTTGATTCCCATGCTATAATAGGTACCTGGAAACCCACGTGTTATTCTGGCTTCGTTGAGAAAATTGTAATAACTTGGGTGATGCTCAGGTTTGTGTTTGTAATGAGACGTCGCATTGCAACTTAGATTTCAAGTAGGATTTCAAGCGTATCAGAACTCGGTGTCATATATATCTTCGATGTTTATCCTATTTCCGTTTGTCCGAAACGTTTCTGGATTCATGATGTTGTCAGCAAGCAATAATTGAAAATCGGTTTGGTATGATTGATGTTCATAACCGATCACATTTAGTCAAGCTGTTGCTGGTAATAGATTTGGGGAAACTGGCCAAGGACCTCCCCTGTCTATAGTTATTATTTTCTTGCCTACTGGATTCAAGTGAATATGGGGATTTAATTCAGGTAGATGTTCCTTTAGGGATTATATGGTTTGTATAGGTAACGTACTTGGGAATTTTTGAAATTGTTTTCGCCGCCAGACAAAGTTCTTATCGAAACGTAGATCTAGGATCAGTTTATATTGGCAGCTCTCGAACGTTTGGAACTCCCAGCTGTTTTTTCACTGTGCCATCTGGCCTTTGTAGACCTGGGCTAAATGTAGGATTATGCTTGCGTAAGCGATTGGGTTTTTAACGATGTTTTTGATTCAGGTTCAGGTTCGATTCATACCAATGGCCCAAGTTGATTCAAGGGTCCAGCTTCTAATACATATATATGTGTTTGCCACCTGGGAGTTTGATTCATTTCTCGATCTATGTATATTCTCATATATTCTGTCCGCAATTCGTTGACTTCTGCAGGTTTCACGATTGCATAGTTATTATACTCTTTTACAAAATGATTCCATACATCGCTGATGTCATTGTTCTTTCCAGTAAAGTTAATGAATACCTTTTCTTGGCAATCACGGGCCAGATAATATTTACTATATCATATCACTCTGTTTGGGGTTTCTGTAAAGAGAGGCACGCATGGATATGACTGATCGTGCCAGTAATTAATGGACGAAATGATTTCTTCCCAACAGAACAACACATGGGATGTCGTAGTTTGCAGTCACATTCAAGGAACCGACTGCCAGAGCGGGGCATTTTCTTTTTAACGCCAACGATATTTTGAACACCACTTGCTATATGCAACATCTACAAGCCCTCATATTTTATACGATGCTGCATGAGATCTCGTACCCCAAATCTTCCCCGGGTTCTAATGCGTAATGGCAGAACCCAGATCTCTGGAACTTGCAATCTGTAGGGTGCAAATAAGATTAATTTGTCAGAACTATTGGCTCCGGTCCTTTCAGATCCAAAACAAACGCAGAGGTTACATTGCTGCCATGTTAACCAAACTGCATGTGATAACCTGGCGTAAATATCCTGTTGAAAAATATATCATTGGATACATATATTGCGGGTCAAGAACCTGGAGCACGGCTAGATGCACGACTGGTTGTTGCTGTTGTTGTTATTGTTGTTGTAGGGTTTAACGCCATGTTTTAGCACAAGATAGGCAATACGTGACGGGCTGTATAATTGCTGGAGGAAGAAGCCTCGATAACCCAGGGAAGAACCACAGACCCACGAGAAGCTACTGGCAGGCTTTCTCACGTACCAAAGTTAGCCCAGCCTGAGGCTCGAACTCAAGCAGACAGAGGTGAGATGGCAGTGATCCGTAATGGTGAGCGCTTTAGACCACTGGGCCACTCGGGGCC
The DNA here is from genome assembly GCA_028554795.2 of Sinohyriopsis cumingii. Lineage (NCBI taxonomy): Eukaryota > Metazoa > Mollusca > Bivalvia > Unionida > Unionidae > Sinohyriopsis > Sinohyriopsis cumingii. Next base: position 29,044,930 of record CM068831.1, read on the forward strand.
CCAGATGCACGACTGGAGTCTAACAACTCACCGAATTCCGGAGAAGAGCATTTAAACCGCGTTTATGTCGCCTGTTGCTAGCATATTCATGTTCATCAACGCGCCAAGGATAATATCAACCTTGACTTGAATACAATTTGCGGCAAAGGTGTTGTTGACAAAATATCCACAAGGATTGTTAAAGGACGTATGAATGCTAAGGTTCCATTGTGTGGTCGCTAGCGCGCTAATTTGTGGTGAAGCACATTGACATAATAAATTGGGAAGTAAAACTGTCATCTACCATAACTGTAGCAAAGCTTGCATGGGATTGTATCAGAAAAATTGCGTTATATCGGACTTTATACCGAGGCCGACGACTTATCGCCAGATGATCTACGATCCGTCCCCGGAAATCTTCCAATATTCAAAGTCCTTTTATCCTTAAACATGGGACTTTAATCTCCGGTTACACTGTAAATTTCACACTATTTGTACCAATTTCTCATTAACGAAACCAAAGGGAAATGCATGGTGGTCGAGTAACTATTGAGTGGTAAAAATATGCATGTAGCCTCAACACGGACACTTTATTGTTTTGTGCTCAGGATTACATCTTTTACACACAGGCAGTTGTACCTCGTCGCTTGGACATCACAGCGTTCACGTTTTCCATGTTGATTTCCCACAAGCGTGCATTTCTCGATTAGGAGGGCACTCTTACAAGGAAACGCATTAATAGCGATGTCAGCTTTGAAATGCTCAAATTTATTGATGCCAATAATCTGTACAAGAACATTTCTTTTTCCTATTTCTAGTTAACACATCAGTGTTTGTACTTTCGAGGCTGATCCGTATGATCACACGCAGGATGAAGGGCGTATAATAGCACCCATGTACACGAGCCGCTATTGTTGTTTTCAAAATGTGTTATTGCTCTCCTCGCAACACAGGCTGGACTTGTGATATAACTAGACCCCGGAAACGGTAAAAACGAGAAAACATCAATATGAACTTCGGAGCATGTGGAAAAAGACCACCCTGAACCGGTACTGGTGTAATCATCATGGTGTCTGAGTACTGATGCAAAATCTTTATTGAGTGTGTCATTGTGTCTCGGTTTCTCCCGTATTTAAGACTACAAGGGCACCACGTGAAAGTACCTGCGCATGTTTAATGCCGTGATGGAACCTTTACTTTGCAAAGTCCGCATCAAGAATAATTTCTTCTTCGACCCAGATGTACTCACGTACTGCAATATTGATACGTTTATCCAGACGTATGCTACAAAGATGTTTCTCAGCATATCTCCTTGGCTTGTATACCTTCTTATAATTGTCAAATAATCCTGAAAATCACAAACTATGTGACACAAAGCACTGACTTGTCTGTGTGTCAGTAATAACAGCTGGGATAGGGCGACGACGTTTCTCATCAATGACCAATCGTCAATTTTGGCCGGCCTGTCTCCTGAAGAAATATTGAAATGTAATTAAGCTGCTGTTGCATTTTATTTTTTCGTATGCATAATGTAGTACTTAACTCCAGAAGTCAAATTCTACATGATAAATTAGAACTTCTCAGAACCTATTAAACAGAAAGCAAGAGTTTTATATATGGCCTTATTGGTTGTGTAATTATGTTTTTCAACGATGATGATAAACTGTCAGCTTCTGAATCCGCTTTTGAGAAGGGCACCTCATCCGGATCAAACGTCTGCTGTCCAGGGTGATATGTGCCTAACATTTGACAGTTTGGACCCATTTTAGCACCACGTTCTGTACTTATGATGAATGTCCTGCGTTTGGAGAAAGTGTTCTGATGGACTTGTCGTTTACATAATCGTTAATATCAATATGTATTCTCATATGATATATTTTCCTTGATCACAGTTCTATGTTCTTCTTTCAACAATGTTCCTTTTAAATTGAGGAGATTGCAGCTTCCTGAATCCGCTGGTCTAAAGTTTCTGTAGTTGACATCATTGCATGCTTTATTCTCTGCAATTGTTACAATATTTGTGATAAGACAACCGGTTTTATCTAATTTCTATTCGATTTTATCACTGTGTTGAGTGTAGTATTGTCGTCATATGCATTGCAAAGTCACACACATATAAGAGTCAGTGTTGACCTACTTTATCTAGAACACATCATCCAATAAATTGAACGCCATTAGTAATATTCCAGCATTTCCACTTCTGCCGAAACTATAACATCTAGCTCCGTATATTCTCTCATTTCCCTCATGTTTTCAAGAGAGGGCCCGAGCACAAATACTGTCAAGAGAAGAGAATAAAACGTAACAGAAATGAACATACATGGTTGAAATATGGCCCAAGAGTGGCTCGGATGATGTACACTTTCTTCACTGAGTATTAATTTGTGATGGGTGTAAATTGTTTCACATGTCGTCTCTAAAATCACATACCGCAAGCTTCTGTTATGACTCTATGGGGCTATAGTAATAAAGAAAAGAGCGAAATCCACATCTTGTAAAATTCAACAAATAATGTATTTCACTAAAACGCAAAGTGAAAATTTGCAAAGAACATACAGTATTGTAAATTAAATTCCAAATAGCCCTACAAGCTCTATCGCAAGTCCAAACATATAAAGTTCCAAAAGAATACCAGTGGTGTTCCAAATTAAATTCCAATATTGAATGTGTTCATGCGTCTGTAGTCTAGAATGTGCTAGTGTGCCATTGGCTGGGATGTGACAACATGTTAAAAGTCTTTATGAAACAAAATAACATATTCTAAAAGGTCCATGAATAAGTTAACAATAATTCCAAAATAACGATTTAGTCCAAGAAGTATTACTGAGCACTTCCTAATCCACGTCAATAATTTAAATAAATAAATACGCCCAAAATTAAAAAACGTAACACAGCAATAACGATGATTAGACTTCCGATGTTACAGTAGAAATGAGTAATTTTGAAGCAAATAACATTAATATAATAGCTAAAACATACAAATGGATACAAGATCTTGGTCAGATGTCCTCACTCAGATACTCAGATACAAATAAACACGCTTACATCTAATAATAACGATCGGAATCTTTAATCTATACTCATAGAGACAAATTAACCATGTATTATGTTGTTTACAAAATAAATACCACAAGTCAGATATACCGTTATCATTTTTGGGGACAAAGGCCATTTGCAAGATACAGATATACATAACATGTAATCATGGAGAAAAGTCAATAAACAAAACAAATGAAATACACATAACACTTCCGACACATTATGGCAGAGAAATACGTGCAATCAAAGCAAAACGTTTGTTCCTCTGAATCAGAGCAACGTGTGGTATCTAGACCCAATGATGAATCATGTTCTAACAATGTGCATGAACTTTCAACGTTTTATGAGTTTTAAAGGTGAAATATATTTGTTGTTGTTCTAAGCTGGTGCTATTGTTCAATTATACAATTTTGCTTTCGTACTGTTTAGTGATTAGAACCACATCGCCTTGCTTTCACTGAACAACACAATAGCCTCTCATATACCACCTATATCATGAAATAAAGAGTGATGGGGGATAGTAAATAAGAGAGAATTCACAGGTCTCTACTCATCTTAAAGTTGAAAGTCAATGGTTTATAAGTGGTGATCGTAACGACGGTATAGGTTAACTCTTACTTATCTGGCTCCATTGGTGATTATGCTTCACCGGCAACGGTAACATCTATGATAAAAGGCTACAATAATATGAAGAACTATCTGCAATATTTGCAATCAAAATCACGCTACTTTTGATATAATGCTAGATCAATCGATCGTGTGTTTACCTGTAATAATACTGTAAAGATTTGATTTTGACTACCAGACTCGAGTACTTTATCAGCTGGGCAATGTAACTATTTACATCGTGCATAAATATTTCAGAATCATTGTTACTCATATTCTATCATAACTGGAATAAAAAGTATTATTACTAGTATCAACATTGTAATACCTATATTCTTTTGTTAGGTAGGGTGAATTCATTAATATGATAGCCTCAGTTATTTGATGAAATCACCCTTTCAACCATTAATCACTTATGTAATGGTCAACAAACAATAGACTAAATGTTGACATAAACTTTATTTAACGAGATCATGTGATGATAACATGATAATTGATACAGATATCAGGCTTTGTGATAACATATTTATTATGTATATTTATAAAGCAAATTGAGTAAGATTACATTTCCCTAAAATACTTTATCGACTAATATTTGTTGATGTATGACAAGTACAAGATTAATGGTGATGAAATTGGAGTGAGCGTAGTGCAGATTTGCAATACATGTATCAAACTGGATAATGTGTTCCAGTTATCATATCATTTTTTATCTCCGTGTACGTACAACAGGGGTTGAAGTTTTCATTTTCCGGTTCAGCTTGCATTCCGGGAAGGTACATATAACGACCTATACTGTGTAAGTAACCCCACACAAAAGAAAATCAGCCGATATAAACGTGAAGTCATATTTTGGTTGTTTATAATATGGAGGGAAACATGGTTTTCCTAAATATTCTGAATATTTTCTCATTATTTCTTCTTCGTTATTGTCATGCATTTCAATATCCACCTCTGGAACCAGGAGATTTCTACATGAACACCTACCTGCTGGACATCAGTGAAGACGACATAGATGATGTGGAGGATATTGGCAGCCAGTACAGTTTATACATGGAAAGAAAGGTATACATGTATACAGACATATAGACCGACAGATAGACCTACAGACCTGGACCTACAGACCTGAACTTGTATAAAACTTTATACTACCTATGAATTATTAGGAGCTCTCTCTAATTCAAAATAGGCAGATCATAATTGGTTAAGCTACGGAACCAGCATACCCCATATTTAACAGACAGTATGTCGCGGATTGGCTTAAAATAATTGCCTGAAACAATTGTCGTCACTTTTCAGATGAACTTTGCGTATGGGTAAATTGTTTGTATTAGCAGGATTAGATGAAAGGTAAAATTGTTATTCCAAGTAAATTATGTATACCTTTCTTGCACTACCAGTCCCCTTCCCCCGGGGTGTATAGATAATGTAAACGTACTGTCTCTCTCGATTTATGATACAGGTGTGCTTACCTTAAAACAGAACAGACCAGAAAATATTTTACTGAAAATAAATGATACTCAAGTCATACATATATAGTATGAGTCAAGTCAAGTTCGTTTAGCTAAGAAGCCATCATTGGTTAATATATCTATAATTAGGAGAAGAGTTAAAACAAAGAGACAGAACACAAGAGGAGAGAGAGAGAGAGAGAGAATTAAAAAAGGAAATGGAGAGGGCATGGATTATCTAACAGTACATGCCTAAGGAAAACCAAAGAAAAATGAGCTATCGATGGTTGCAGTAAACGCTCCTTGAATGTATTTTACTTTACTTGTAACAGAGCATCTAAAGGATGGAATGTACACGTAAAATATGTCATTATCGAGACCGCTTATTGATTGTATGATTCGTTCTTAATTGTGCAAATAAATAGGCTTACAATTTTCAGTATTTTCTGTCTCTTTAAATTTAATTTTCTCACTAATACGTCATTTTATCTGTTATGAAATATTGATGGCTCAGATAATTACGAGGTATATAATAATTTTTCATTTTAAAGTTCAATCAGGCCTGTAAACAACAGATACACCCGGCATTTCATGGGCTATGTCAAATGTCCTAGACTAAACGTGAGATAAGCATGTTGTTTACCAAACCAAAATCAATGACTAATGTCAGATAATGAACTTGATTCTGATAGGGTAAAGCCTAAAATACAATTATCCATAGAATTTAATGAATTATAAAAATCTAACAAACAATGCAAATGAAAAATATATAATACCTACCTGTTCAAGAACTGTCTTTATCCATTTATGGTCAAATGGTCGGAATCAATATTTTAACGCACTGCAAACCATACTTGAAGAGTTATTGTATTTTCTTTTAAAGAGTGGTAGCCAATTTTAATCAAATACATATTGATAGTGATGGCTGCCGTACTAATAATAATAATATGTAGACTAGAGTTCTTTGAAAATCTTGCATAAACCTTAAAAATTAATTATGGAATTTTCCAATAAGATCAAGATTTGTATATCCCCATATATGACTCTTATCGTTAAATTGCATTGTCAAGTACCTTTAACTGCATATTGAAAGGCAAATTGAAGTTTCCTTTTATCTTCCAATAAAAGTTTTAAAACCTTACTGGCTTAATCAATAATGCCCATGCGTTGCGAAATTTCTTGGATCTTGACAAGACAACGGCTTGATATTTATAATGATCAAACACTTCGAAACTATGACAATCTAAAAAGGACTGTGCATGTTTGAATATTCTAGCTCCAAAATATTATTTTGGGCTTGCGATAACAAATATTTAACTTCTAATCATTGCAACATTTGAAAACTATTTAATCTCTCCTGGAGTTTTGTATGTAATCCTCAGGTAGTACGACATTATCGGCTGAATAAAGAAAAATTAAAATCTAGACTAGCATTTTCACATCCTATTGCGAAAACCTAATTTGAATTCATTTACTGTTATTTTGACACAACAAAAACTCTAAATCATCAATACATAAGAAGAACACTGAAGGAAATATATTTGCCCTTAATCGAAGTTCATTATTACACGCTGTTTTGTTTCATCGTTTAACGCAATAAAATAAATTATTTTATACCATGGAAGATGTTGCCAATTATAGTATCATAAATATATTTCACATCAAATATAGTATTTAATTAGTTTTGGTCAAATCAAACTAACCAAACTGAATAATACAATATTTAAAGTGCAAGTAACAAAAGAAAGAATTTCCAGTTCCTTCCATTTAGGATGTCCACGAGTGAACATAGAACTAAATATGATCAGATGTTGACCACATTTTACGAAATCCGGATTCGACTTATTCTAGAATAGCAGAATTATAGAAAAAATGTGTTAACTTTTTTTCCAAACTTGATATGAACATTTTCATAAAAAGAAGGCAATACTCTGGATTAAATTGATTTTCAGTAACCTTGTATATAAAAAATATAATTGATTCCATTCAAGTATCTGACATATTTATTAACTCAAGAATAAGGTAAAAAGACTATCCTTCAGATAAAGTATTAGATTTCGGGTTAATTTTATGTTTTCATTTCAAATTATGTCATTGGCAAAATATTTACAATTCTTATATTTCTTAACACGTGATAGTTTTGAATCTCATGAGAAAACATTGTTAAATAGTATGTAATTATGAAGTCACAATCCATATATTCAGTCAAAAACGTATGTCGTTCCTAGTGGAAATTATGTCAATCATATCTGCTAGCAAAACACTTAGTTGCGAGATATACCCGTGAATGTGAATTCTGCATCAAACATTTTAGTTGTATTGGCAGTTTAAATGTATTAATTTCCAGCAGGTAAAAACACCTAAAATGAGATCTTTGTAAACAATATCAATTCATATTGATGCCATTAACGGCATTATATCACTGGATGAAATCGAGCACTTAAAAGAACCATACTGCGCAGTTGTATAAATACCCCTTTATCATCCGATTTTATAAGATATTTCTGTCTCCATGAATGATGAATAAACGTATAAAATGGAAATGAGATGAGGTTTAAATTATAAAGTTTGGTCTCAAGCAAATAAAGATTGTTATAATTACATTCATGGAAGAAAGTTTAATATCTATTAAACTTTCATCACGATTTATATTCAGTTTGTTCATTCTAGAAGATGCATTTAGGGTATTATCACTTCTAAATTTATTTAAATTAGCCAAATGAACATGTACTCCACTTTTTCTGTGTTGATTAAGTACGTATCACTGAGAATATATGTTAAATCTTTCCACTGTGATAATGAAAGTGAGACTTTGATCGCTATTGTTATTTTATTAGATATGTGAGTGACTCACGTGCGTTTCATGATGATGTGTGATTTGTCATGGTAGCCATATTAATCACGTGACTTGGGGATTTACCTCTTAATCCAGTAACACGGCCAGTTATAAGCTACCAGACAGACACAATATTCTTGCTGAATGTTCTGTTCTAAACCAATAACAAGTTTCGGCTCCCGTACAGACGATAAGCCTGATTTAACCATTACACCATGGTCAGTTCAACCCCATCTCCGCAAAACGACATACGGGTGCCAACACCCGAGAGCGCTTGCTCAAGCCATCTATGTGCGCCCAAATTAGCAGCATGTAAAGCTACCCACTGATGTCTTAAACAGAATTCTCAAGAAGTATTAATTTATCCTGACCAAAGAACATAATGCGCCGAAGCAGGAGGCGGTAGAAACTAATTAACATTGTTAGCTGCAGTGGAGGAAGACTATACACTACACCCACAGCCGATACTTTTGTATAGTTTATTTTATCCAAGCCATTATGCCTTACATTACATATTTTTACAAAATTTCCTAGCCACCTGAATCCTAGTACTCCCACTTGACAAATGAAATTTTATAGATCATATGTGTTATTCAGAGTCAACGGAAATAGAGAGTTCGTTTTGGATTGGGATATTGTGAGTCTCTATGGCAGGTAAACGGATTAACGATATCAAGAAAGTTTTGTATTTGTTGCTCACCCCCTCTTTAGTCTTTCTAAATAGTTTAGCTTTAGTGTAGGAATGAATTAAATTATAAATTAATTGGGATTTACGAACGTTCGATCCAATGCGTCTACCAAATTATCTGCACCGGACGTCAAAGAGGACAATTAATTAGTTCGAATCTTGCTGTGTGCTGGTGGGTACAACTGATATCGAATTATATGAAATGAAAAGGGGATGCTATGAGTACATTTGATTGCAATGGATGCATTTGTAACATACGGAAGACGGAAGATATTTCAGACTGATAAAATGAGATGATATGATTTACGTATTTATTTAAACGTTTGAAAAAAGACACCAGAACATATATTGTTTGATGATGATGAGACATGATATTTTGACCATATTTTACCGCATTATTCTAGAAAAATAATATACATAAATTTCTCCTAGTGCGAAAAAAATATCTCTAAAACAAAAGCGAATAGCTAGGGCTAAAATTATAACCAGTGATGGAAACAATTGATAAAAGGTAGGGATCAATGTTTGGTACGTTTGACAACATAAATCTTTTTAGGAAAATCACAATGTAGAATATTGCCTATTTATTGCAATTTAAACTAACGAATACAATAATATCAGCTAAATGCAGTCTAAATTTAGAGAGATTTCAAAAATCCGACAAGTGAGGTTAAGCACAATTTGGGTGAACATTTCGAAGATTTAAGTTTAGAGAATACAGAAATAATATAATAAGGATGCTATGTTTATGCTACCAACATGATGATGGGTCTACAGTGGAAAGACATACATTAGGCGAACAATATGAATTGCGATGATATGTGTTAGTGGCACGGAAAATTGAGGCAGACAAGATGGAACGAAAAAACATGTTGTAGAAATATCCAAATGATACTAAGCTTTCCTTGCAAATTAAGAGGAGTATGAAGAAACAAGACTACAAATTTATTCCGATAAGAACGAAGAAAATATACGCTGAATTGATTAAATGATTAATCTAACAAAGTAATTGTCCTTTAAAGAAACAAATATATTTTTGTCTGAAGGGGTCCTTGTTAACGCCCTTGCTGAGCAGCGACAGTCGGATATTGTAGATATGCAAGAAGAGAAAAAAGTCTTTCTCAAAATACGGTGAAGCCAATAAAAATAAAGTAAATATATCAATGATACGGATGACGCATTTAGAGAAATATTTATAAATTTAATCTTGACATAATAGAGTTTGGTGATGATCTATAATGTTCTCACCGCGATATTACTAAAACAAGATATACAATATTTTTTTATGAATCTGATAAATATCATCCCTTAAATGAAGGCCTAATGGAACTCTAAAGACGTCAGAAATACCTTACTAAAACCCGAACAACAAAATGGATGTACGTATTCCATAATCGTCTGAACAATGAACCCTTCGAAAGAGATAATAAGTTAACATTGATCATTTCTTATGACTCAAATTGTAATTAGTCAAGCCAGCAATAGAGCTAAGGTATGAATTAACTTATGTTTGTTATTTGACTGTAGTTATTATGGAGCAGCAAATTGAAAAATAGACATGTATGCATGGATTTAAAAATAGGATATAATTTAATCTCTGCTAGTAGTCTATGGGCCTGATGTTACAAAATAGTTTAAAAATACGACAAGCGATTTTAGATCAGAGCTTAATGTAAACAGGAAGATTTAACAAGAGAGAATATCGGGGAGCGAGGTGGGATATTTAGAGAAGAAGTGAGGTAGTGTGATTGCATTAAAACAAAAATACACGAACTCTTTGCTATAGTAAAACGTAAAGGATATGATTACTCATTTGACAATTGCTTCCTTACACAAAAAATATTTTAATGTTTGTGTGTGTATGTTTTTGCGATATTTAAATCATCTTTCAAACAAATTCAGTTAAATCGCTAAGATTTTTGCACCGTGGCAGTCGATAGTGATGTTTAGCTCTGGGACATCATGCCTCTGACATGTAACATGATGTTCCACACCCAGTCACATTATCCTGACACCAGGCCGACCAGTCCTAACACTAACCTCTTAATGCTGAGCGCCAATCGAAGCAGCTATTAGTCCAAGTTTTACAAGTCTTTGGTTTAACTCGGCCAGGGTTCGAACCCGCGACCTCCCGCATCCGAGGAGGACGCTCGCGCCACTAGGCCACCGTAGCGGTACTTTTTAATAAAATAGTTTAATGCAACATTCACGCGCTAAACAAAGGTTGATTCTAGACATGGAAAGGACAAATAATATTGGTATAAATATTAATGTCACAAGATGGAACGTCCACAAACGCCGTCAAAGGATGTAAAATCATATGAACTGTACCCATTTGCTGTCATTCAACTTGTATTACAATGGAGAAAGCGATTGAATCCGATAATACTTCCTGAAGATAACTAAATGCAAGTGCGGATAAAGTGTAAAAAGGATGTGATTGTTCAATCATAATGGAAATAATTTTCACACAATTTGTACTAGAGAACGTATTACTTAAATACATGTTTGAAAATGTACTTAACTCCAAAATACTCAAATGTATGCAAAGACTACACAATCCACGATTTCATTTTCGAATGGTAAATCAAACGGAAATACTAATCAGATAAAGTAATAATGATATTATCACCAGAAAGCCCTGGAGCTATCTTAAATGTGCTTTAAATTTGAAGTGACAAATAATTAGACCAGTCTTTTCGCTTGCTTATTTTTATCCATTTTGGAAATCTTTATTATAGTATTAGTCGTGGTAAAAAGTCTATATAGCTTCAAATTTAGCACTTCTTTCAGTTCCTTACTATTCCAAATATCCTTATTCTGTATTAGTACAGCGCAATATCTTTCGCATGCACTCGGAGGTATCGTACAACTCTTGAACTGATTGCTAAGGAGTGAGCTGAATTTAATTTAAAGACATGTGAGCGTCTAAAATATATTCGAAGTTCAACTTTTGGGAATCGATCTTCTTTTGTGGAGACCCCACTGCTAATGATTTGCCAATAGTAGGAGTTTCTCCATTTTCTTTGGGTTTGCTCGCTCCACCTTTCGCGTATTTTGAAAGTAAAATCAACGCAAACATCATTTGGTTCGTTGCAAATTAGTCAACACCATCCTAAGCTACATTTTGGTTCTTTCAACTGAAAATAATAGACGCTCAGTTAGAAAATTGAATTGTCAAAAGTAATGCAACTTTTTTTTGAGACTGATGCATATTTCTTCACTGGACAGTGATATATATGTATATTACTGAAACATATATTTTCTTTCCGTTATAAATTTAGAGTTTCAGCCATAAAATAATGTATCAGAATTATTAAAGAAGTACTTTGTACGGTGTTACCTAGTATTAATCTAGAACAGAATACCATCAGCTTTATGGTGTGTATGTTTCAGACATTTCACGTTTGATACCAAGCCTCGTTTGACCATAAATTAGATATACTATGCCTTTAACCTTTAAACATGCATTTAATCATATATCTTGCCAAGTCTTACAAAACAGAATAACACGTGAATAAGCAGGTATATACCCTTAGTTTGTTACCTTATATATCGAACCATGTGTTTATAACTTATAATCTTACAATTAGTTCAACAAACAAACGGATCTAGCTGCACTTAGTCTGCTTATCAAATATGTATAACTTTACAAATGTAAATTTATTTTAATTTCAAACAAAATGATTTATGTATTAGGATGACGCATCTCCAAGAAAACATCGCAATCGTTTTTTTGTTGTTTTTTTTTTTTGTTTTTTTGAAGGAGTGTAGACACAGGCTTATAAAAGTCATTGAGGGAAAGATGAAAAATATATTAACTTTAGCAGTGGATATCATTATTAATGAATGAATAAATACCTGGCATAATAGCTTGCAAATCTCATGTACAAAAGTTGTTACTTGTTGAATGGAATATTGCCATAGATTAACAGCCAATTACTGGATATATTTAATTATAACTACCGGATTCTAAGTGGACGATACAGAACCTACACGCTAATAATCTTCTCTGCTTCGTAGAGTCGGCTCTGAAACTCTCAAAAGTATTTTTGTATTATTCTGTACTGTATTGTATCCATCGCTGTTTTCCTTTTGTTTTCACATTGATGCTTCTTTACGTCTGCAAACTGTTTCATTTGTATATGTCAAGTGATCTCTGTCTACCATCACCAAGCTGTAGTATTATGTGTTGCCTGCTGATCTGTTTTCATTTTTCTCTATTACGTAGTTGTAAAGGCTACCTTAGCTTGATGATACATGTATGTACAAATTTCAGATTCTAGACGATCTTTATTTATTCCGGAAGGACGACCAGGCCAAAAGGGACGCGAATGTGAAAGATCCTTTACAGGATCTTCAACAATTTATTGATGCCGTTGGAAACAAGGTTTGAATGCAGAGTTAGCTCCAGTATGAGACCAAGAGCAAATATTTTATTATTATCTTAAATGGAAACTCCAGATATGTTACTGAAACTGTTTATGTTTTACTAATGGTTTCTAATTTGTACAACGGAAATAGATCCATTATTGATACAAATTAAATATTCATTCCGGATGTGATTTAGTAAAGAAAACCGACGATAATACTTGGATATGTGAGAAGATGATTTTGACATGCCGTATTACATATCAGTTTGATTTCGTAAAACTGATTGGAACAGATGCAAGCTAATAACGTGCATGGCTTCTTCGTTTGTTCGAGAAATCTTGATGTTATTGCCAGTGTACAAGCAGACAATTCTGAATCATTAGGATGGATTGTTTTGAATAGTTTCAATTGATTTAGACTTGAACGACCTGTACACTTTTAGCCTTTTGAAGGTCTTATTGAATTGTAAACTGTATTAGGAAATTAAAAAATGTGACTTGTTACAATGTCATTACCCTACATGTTTCTCTTTTTCTACTAAAGGTATCCCATATCGAAAGACAAGTACCAATTCAATTTGATATTCCCTTAACTGATGCATATAGCACCAGGTCCCTTGAAGATATTACACATATTGATTATTTCCCGGTAAGAACTTTGCTGTCTACACCTTGCACCATGGCTGCTTTTATCCTTGTTCTACATTCTTTCATCGTGTCCTTCTCTTCAATTTTACTAACTGTAAAATACAAATTATGACAGTGGATATTATGCAAGGGAATAGGCTTAATCCCATTACACATACTGGTGTCAACGTACTCCATCTCACACATACGTGTTTATTACTTATAATCTGCAATAAGACTTTAAAAGGAAGCATTTGTTATTTGTTCTCTGTGTATAATATTGATCAACACATTCACCACAACTAATTATTTCAATATTGTATTTTCTTTATTTCCCTTTAATGTCTTCTTTATTTTATTTAGGCACGTACATTGACTTTATGTAGTTATAATTTATGCTACAACAGGACATTTCGGGTAAATATTATGATCCTGACATCGAAGACGCGTGGTCCAGAGGCTACAACGGCAACAATGTCACGGTTGCCATCGTCGATGTTGGGTTAGATATGTTTCATGAAGACCTTGATGCAAACGTGGTGAGTGTTGTGTATTTAAGTCTTATTTAATTTTGGCTTTCTAAGATTTTAAAATAACAGAAAATATGTTGCCACATATCTTTAAAGTAATTGTGGACGTTTTCAACGAATATCAATCTCAATCCTTTAAGGAATTTAGTCAGTGAAATATCAACCAATCATGGCTCGGTGCTGAAAGGTGTACAAAACAGGCAATTACAAAAAGTATATAATTACTCCAATAAATCAAGATCTCAGACAGGAAGAGATGCATTATAGAAGCACGCAGATTTTATATACTCTTAGAAGATTCTTAATGGCAAAATTGCTTTCAAAAGTAGCACACATTTTATGTACACTGTAATGTGTGGATGAACAAATAAATCATTGCTAAATATAAAATACTTTTACATTAAGTAATCAAACTTTTCCTATGTGGCAAACGTGTCATGTCCAGTATTTATTTATTTATTTATTTATTTTTCAAATCGCCTTGAAACAACCAAAGGATTATGAGCTATCCTACAACTACGTAGACAGAAATAACGATGCTACCAGTCCAAAGGTTACATCCTATCCAGAAATGATTGATGTATCGTAAGCATTGACCTGATATATCGTCACCAGTTACACTGCACAATCTTACAGATACCATTTTATACTGAAATAAAGACAAGTTTTATACATTATAAGTGATAATACCAAGTAAATGTGTCCTCGCAAATGAAAAAACTGACGTCTAGAAAGAGTTGTTACTTTTAACTATACAATTCTCGCAGAGCAAGGCCAGGCTATATTCTTATATTCGCATTGTTAATATTTCAACCAATAGTATCATCAAAAAACGATAAAGCAGACTTAGAAGAATAATGGTAATTATTATTGTTATTATTATTGTTATTATTATTATTATTATTATCGGCTACTCTCAAAAGTCATTGGTTTTCAGACATGGCACAAAATGTGCAGGGCTGGTTGCCGCAGAGAAAGGAAACAAGTTTTGTTCCGCTGGAGTAGCCCCAAAAGCTAAACTTGTTTGTAAGTTGTTGTATAATTGATATATAAAGTAACGAATCTGCTTTATTCTTAAGCTCATACTTTGAGCATATATTTTCAGAACAAATGTTATATTTTACAAAATAAGTTAGCACATCTTCTGAAAACTAAAATAAATTAGTTTCAAAGTTTAGAATATTACTCTGAATTATCGAGGCTATATATGTTCAGTTGAAATGTATATCTCTCAAATACCTTAAGATATAGATTCGGCTGTGCTGATGATGGTGATCTTAACTCATCACAATACGTAGGTACTTTCACCAAGTGTCAGATCTCATCGATTGCTTGGTCAAAATTTAACATGCACATTATCGGAGAAAGGGTATTCAGTTATAAAGAGGCGGGTTTTCTTTGTTCTTTCGTTGAGCAGTTTAGACGTGCTAAATCCAAGCAATGACTATTTTGTTGTGTAAAGAAATGGTTCAAACATGACGTAGAATAGCTTGTACAGATGTATTTTTGTTTAATATAAATTTCAGATCCGCGTATTGGAATGTTATCTGATAGGAAGGCATTATGTTACAAGGTTAATAGGATGAAGCAAATATTCATAAAGTTACGTCATGCCCTTGTCTTGCCTGATTTGTAGATGTGAAGCACTGGCTCCAATAATTTACACGGAAATATATGGCAGCCCCTACATTGCTCGCTCAAAGGCTTCCCAGACGTGTTAGTAGCTCTTCGTTATGCATAAACAGTTTTAATGTTGATTGGTTTATGGATAGCAATATATGAGCTTGTGTCGCAACTAAATGTCCTCAGATTGTAGTGGCTATATTCATTGTACAACTCACAAGTAGTATATACTGTTAGAGGATTTGGACCTTTGAGGAATCTTTTGTATAGAAACTGCCCTAGTGCACATCCTTCTGTCAATATGTGCCTAAAACAAATACTTCTGTGTCAATAGCTGTGACTGCTGCACGTTTTGCTCTAATGAGTTTAAGTTAATTTGGTTTCATCCTATTTGTTATACGCTTGCAGTGAACAATTGCAGTATGATAATGATTTCGGGACATGAGGAATAAATATATATTTTGAATCTATAAATATGTAATCATTGAATGATTCATGGTGTGTAAAAATCATATCACGTTTTTTCCAGTAAACTATTGACAGGTGCTTTTAGTCAGCCAAATATCAGACTAAAGATTATACACATATATTAATGTTTTGAAATGATAATAAAATTTTGTTCTTGCATTAAAGTAGATTGTCCACAAGGAGACTTTTTGATTAACTTATTCATGTATGTCACATGGTAGTGTAATCATTATCGTCATCGACTTTTCTGCTCCTATTTTTCTGGTATTATTTTACAGATATTTGCTTCCTTATCAGTTGTTTGTAGTTCGTAACACATTCATGCACCTTACAGTACAGCCAATAATAATTTATTATTGGGTTTAAGCTCTTATATATGTACCATTTTCAGTCTCTCTAAGATTATATTTATATTTCGTTACAGGATGACAAATAAAAAGATACATTTAGCCATATATATGCAGATACATGCACATTTCTCATCTTCATGCATGCAATCACAAAGTGCTGAAATAAAATACATTATTGGCAATCTTGAAATATTGGTATACCGAGCAGTTATTAGAATGGAAGCTGTGATAGAAAAACTAATATATTTTCAGTATAAGGAAATACAACTAGCTTCCATTTAATTGCATATATTGCATTATACGTGTAAGTCAGCTCCTGAAGTAATAGTAGCACATGCATACATACGTACGTGCGTGCGTGTGCGTACGCACATACATACATAAAAACATACATACATACATACATACCAGGCTCACAGGAACATCCATCAGTATATACCATACCATACAAAAGAGTACCATACCTTACGTAGAAGATATAATTCATCAAAACGACAGGCTGGTATATACGAATCTGCGATTTCATGCACCAAAACGGCCACTATAACCAAATAACTACGGTCATACTGACCAACCAAAGGTAACTAAACCTCCAAAACATAAACTATATATTCGATTGTGGTGATTTTATATGAATTACTGAATTATAGTTACGTGTCTATAGTTTGCCTTGCTTGTACAGGACGGAATATGTATTCCTTCAACATTAACGAAGGGATAACGCAGGATAATGGCTTTAATTGTCACACATTTTTCATCGAAAATTCACACTTGAGTGTGTCTAATATTTGCACGTTGTTTTTAGGAGTTAAAGTTTTACTCTTTACAAAGAGCATCAGATTATGTTGATACAATGTTATTTGTGTTTTGTTTTTAATATCACAGAATTAAAGTACTGATAAACAAATTAAATATTTCATATGAACAACACAATGATCAAAAATGATGCTGCCCATGCTTTTCGAAAAATATAGACATTAACTGCACATAAAACATTTATCTTATCAATCACAAAACAAATCGTGGCCAGAGAAGGTAAGATCTTATTAGTATTACACTTTATAAAACAATTTCAGAGTCTTCAAATAACAAAAGCAAACGAAATCAGGTCTAGGGTATACACAGGACTTTATTAATTAAGTATGTAAAATAGTATCTACCTGTTTTAGTATGTTTTCTTTTGCTTTGATACGTGTTGAAGAAAAACTGACAACCCTTCAATACAAAAAATGTATTGAATTCTTTTCAACAATTCTAAACAACCCTAATTTCGATAACGCTAAATTGAAATGACTAAATAAGTGTCTACAACTAGCTTGTTATTTAATACTTATTATCCAAAACGTGGTCAAATACTTTGGAGACTAGTAATTAAATTTCAGTGAAAATCTGCTTAATGCATAAACGTTGTCAAGGGTAGAACAATCACTCAACGCATTTTCGTCGCAAGTATCAATCAGCACGTTAGAGAATCTAAAAGAGTTATCGAAAGATATTTAAGTTAGTATATATGTACTTTGTACTTCTTTGATCAAACCGTTTAATGCGTATTTTCTGGTTTCTCATTATACCTATGCTGAAGTAATTAAATGCAACATAATTTTAAAAGAAATGTTTCACAAAATTGAGGATCAGACATAAATATTACATGCATTACTGAGAGGCGTAGAGGTATCTTTAGATTCCATAAAAGTTTAGCTTCAAATCTGAGCATAGATCAAATCCTCTTTTACCATATAATCACCTTGCTTGTACATTACCTTCAGACTGAAAATGTCCAAGACGTACAGTGCAAATTTACATACGTGTACAAAGCTATTCACATGACGACTTCTACACAAGCACGAAAATGAATGCAAAAGTAAACTGATGCAAGTGAAAAAATTGGACTGAACTTAGACAATGATAATAATCACAGATCATTGATTTTGTCTTTTCTTCAGCCCTCATATTTATGTAATTATGCTCTTAAAACAAGTAACAGAAAAGAGTGACTGACAACAAGCTTTGTAAAAATTAACCGATATCTTATTTCCCCACTGAATACAAAGTGAAAATGAGAAAAAAGAACTTACGGTAATGCGAATTAATTCACAAAATAATCCAAGTATTACAGACCCAAGTCCTAGTAATTTAAAGTCCTGAAGCTAACTTAGCACAAGCCCAGAATAAATCCAAAATCTGACGGCGATGATGTGTATGTTATATCTCATAGTGTGTTGATCTGCCAACAGTTATGTGTTGAATCACGGAAATGTCCTTACTGGTTTGAATACACTATAAATTCCAGTGAATGTCTCTATCCAAGAATTGTAACAGAGCACAATACTATTTTCAGTAAAAATAATCACTTAAATTCAATCATTTGAAGAGCAGAGATTGCAGCCCAAAATTAATGGTCACAACATATAACATATAATACAACTTGATTGTGCTAAGACTTAAAGCACGAATGAAATAATCCTCTCTTTTACACTGTAGATTGCTCTCTACTTGACCTCACATTACAATTAGCATTTTCTATAAAAACAAAATTAGCTAATGAAAACTAATTTTCTAGAATGATCTTAATGTTTACAACGCAATAACCTAGATTATGTATAATTTACTTAGGACATTCCAAAACCTAGACCCAAATAAACATATTTACTTCTTCTATTACTACTAATACTGATTTTAAATTCAGATATATAGAGAATAATTTAGCAATTTATTAGTTGTTTACAATGAATAGAATAAAAAAGTCAAGTTGGGTAAAGCAGAAATGAACTCATTTTCGGACAAGGGCAAGTCCAACATACAACGTTACAATAAAATGGCACGTAATGAAATAAAATAAAAAAAAATAAAACTAACTAACAAACAAAGCAAATTAAATATACATAACAGCACTAAATATGCAAACATGTATATATGCATATGTGTATTTAGGTAAATATGTATGTGATTGCAGTATTTTATGCCAAATCATAATATAAGCTCTTATTCAGTCTAATACTTCAGGAGAAAATGACATAATTTTGTATAAGAGTAAGAGTGTTACCTCTGATATATACAGTTCTAAAGCAACAATGCGTATCCACCCAGATTGTAATAATTGGATGGATATGTGTATATCATTTGCTTAAGGAATTGCTTCGTTACAACGAGTTTCAATACATATTAGCAGCTCCTGAAATATAAGAGTACTATAATGGAAACAGTTTGCTAAAACTTGTCTTAAATGTTGCACATGTCAGCTAGGAACTGCGGTGGCCAAGAAGATTACGCATGCGAGTCCTACCTTTGGATCAAGCTCAGTCGGCTCCTATAGTGTGTCCTTAGACGCAATTTAATTTCAGTTGTTTCAGAACGATATATGTTAGTGTATGTGCGCCATTACAATAGCAACTTTAAAGTCAAATGTTGCCACCAATCTTGTCCATTAAATTTATTTTTAACTTCAGCCATTCGATTCCTTGATGAAGGTCTTAATTATGTTACAAGCACCGACGATATCATGACTTCCGCTCTAAGCCACCTCCGAAACGAAATCGACATCTACAGCAATAGTTGGGGATACGCGCAACATCAGCTAATCGAACGTCCACACGGATTTAAAAAGGCTCTTGAAAGTGGTGTAGAAAAGGTTCTCATACTAAGTAATGCATTTGTATATTTCATTAAACACGGATTCTCTCAGAACTATTTGTTAAAAATTGTTCACGGAAGTACAAAATAGGGTGGTATTAGAAACGTTTAACCTTAAACAATGTTTAGTATCCCAGCTTTAACATGCACACCCTGCACTCTTTGCTGACTGCGATGATTTCGAGAGCTTCCTTTTTACTTTTCTCTATAGAATACTCGAGAGAGTTAATCGACTATTTCTACTGTTATCTGAATTAGCGATAAACTGTTGATATATCACGCTGAACATAAGAATGTCGAGCATTGGCAAGACTTCCCAGAAACTGCTTTCACATAACGTCAGGTCATACATGCCATGATACCTTATCGAACCGTATCTTTTGAAGTATGTCCTATCCTCTTTATGCCTTTAATATAGTAATTAATTATAATAGCAAGTCCCATTTAAACGGGCAGTTTTATAATCTCAATAATCAATAAAACATATTCATATTCAGTCCATCTTACTTCCTTAGCTCTTCTGTCTTGAGGTCTCTGGAAATACTGGAAACATATTATCAAGCCACGCTCACACAGGTCTCTGATTCGTTCAGTTAGGTCCAGTACGTGTAAAACTGTGCTAATCCTAACGATTTAATGAACAAATAAAACAAACTAAAATAAACACTTACATAATGTTACTGTTTTAAGGGGTTGTGTTCCCCTGCTACATCTCTCAGCATTATGTATGTGATCTCTTTGATCTTTCCCTTAGCAGATAGGTTCTCAAATTTCCATGAAAACACGCTTAGATTAGGTTTCTTATATGTTCAGGCAAGCCTATTTAAATTTAGGTACAATCAAATTTTCATCAGTCTATTTTGTAGCCTTAGACGAAATATACAGAGAATCAAATTATTGATATCCTACTCAGCTGCAAAATGGAAATGGAAATTCGTTCGAACAATATCGTTCTTAACACATTATGTATGACGTAATTGCCATAACTGTTGATTTTGTGAATTCCACACGTTGTTAGAAAATAATCTTTTTCAGTTATCGTGAAGGACATGTGTTTTTATCAGTCGTATATGTCTTTAAATTATGAAACTATTTATTGTCCAAAAACATCAAAATATTTTCCTTCAATTTGAGTGTTTCTGATAAAAATAGAGGTTTTCTAAATTTGGAATACGCTAAACATATAAAACAACTGTTATATTTGTTGCAGTTACTTGTAAATGACCTACAAATATTATGTATTACAATCTATGTTTTATATTAATGAGATCAATATGCCATGTGTGTGCAACTTTAAAGAATACACATATTGCCTCGACTGCAATATCAGGATGTCAATATTTGCACGAACCATGGCATTCAGGTAACCTTTTGCCAGAGCTAAGTCTGTTATAAATTAATTTGGGCTTTTAATACAAACCCATTAATTATCGAACAAATTATGTCATTGCAAGTCTTGCCCTATAAAATCGTCCTTATATTTATTGTACTATCTTTCAAGGGAAGAGATGGAAAAGGGAACATTTTCGTGTTTCCTGCCGGTAACTATCACCCTAACACAAGTCCTAATTGTAATACGAACGGTCTGGCTAACAATATCCAAGGTATCACCATTTCAAGCGTCGGGATGAATGGACGGAAGCCATATTTCATACCAGTCTGCACTAGCGTCCTAGCAGTAACTCTTGGAGAGGGAAGCAAAATCAACACGAATAAGATGGTATCACTGAAAATAAGACAGTATTACGAATAGATTTCTTTCTTCCTCTTATACTTATTTTATTTGGCTTTATTATGTGTTACGATTCACCATATACAGAGTTGTAATGCTAGTATGTATGTTTTCTTCCAAATAGTAAAATAGTCAGTAAAAGGCAGTTTTATATATATATATATATATATATATATATATATATATATATATATATATATATATATAATGTATTACTAAATAGAGATAAACAGTTTTATCAATATTCGTATTATGTATAATGCACACTCATTAAAGTTATAGAAAAAATATACAAAAATATAAATAAATGTAAAAAACTTTTTAACAAGATTAAAAAATTATATATTAATATGTTCTTGACAAACGATAAATAGTTCAGCATAACTCAATTTATATAATAAAAGGGTATGGTGTACATAACGCTTACTATCAAGTATTTTATAAATAATTAATCATATTTTATTGAAACTTATTTTAGAAATGCATTTTTATTTTTGAGTAATTAGTAAACTTATTTTTATGATATTACTTTATACTTTTACCAATTAAGGTTTTATGCAAAGTAGAATAATATAAAAATATTCTTACCTTATTGTAAACAGGGGACATAATTCAGAATTAAAGAAGAAAGAAAAAGAAAAATAGAATTAATGAATGTCATATAGTGTTTTTGAATTTAGACCTTTTGGATATACCGTAATAAGACGGTTAATCCAATAGGTTTCCTTGAGCAGACGTTCCATTTCAGAATCAGCTTTAACAATAGGTTGGAAGGAGAAATCTTGCGATGTATGGGAAAATTTGTTAAAATGTGCGGCAACATGAGATGAAAATATTTGATCGATATAATTTTTTATATCTGATCTGTTTAGATATTTGTTGACTGGTTTGTCCAACATATTGGATGCCACATTTTTTGCATGTTATCAAATAAATAACATTTGATGTTGCACAATTAGTATCACAACGCATATTGTCCAACATATCGGATGCCACATTGCGTTGTGATACTAATTGTGCAACATCAAATGTTATTTATTTGATAACATGCAAAAAATGTGGCATCCAATATGTTGGACAAACCAGTCAATATATATATATATATATATATATATATATATATATATATATATATATATATATATATATATATATATATATATATATATATATATACCAAATCAATGCTTTCAAAAGTATGAATAAAACCAGGAAATTCGGCTGATACACGTTATGTACAAACTTTTCAAATGACAGAATATATCAACAAATTCTTAACTGAAATTCAAGGAAATCTACAATGATAAACTTGTGAACGACAGCTTATTCAATAGTACAAAACAAAGGAAATCTTTTGTTCGAAAGTGTATACTACAATAGAGTATCACGGGATGATTGCTATATATTCTTCACGAAAAGGGAAGAAACTTTACCGTTCATATAATCGCTCAAAGAGGTGTAGCATTATTGGCGTCAGGTAAAATTCTCATCATCTCTAACGATTTATAAATTATATATTTACAATTAAAATCGTTTGATGCAAGATAAAACAATCACGGAGGATAAAATAGTTTGTCTCTGTGACGTAATTATAATCAGTAGGAAAAAAAGTGCTTTTGGAGTAGGTTATCCAAGTTGCCAAAATTATCAAAAATGAAACATTGTTATATATTGACAATATCATAATCCGTAGAATTGTGGTAATGACTGAAAAACTTGAACTATTTTGTCAATAAATATTGATATGTTTTATGACAGTATGCAAAACGTCACGTAACGTACCTTTTTAAGTCAATGAGAATGTCGATACTGCGTTGATAACGATATACCAATACAAATTCATATTTGCACAGTCTTAACTTGGACACAAAGAGAAATGAAATGGCAAATGCCAAATGTTCAACTCTGCCCTGTGTTGCGACTTAATGGTCCTACATTAAGCCAGAGGAAGAAGCGAAATCCAACGAGTTGTGTAAAACTTAGCAAATAATTTCCTCAACAGATTTATAAAGTGAAAATTTAAGATGAACGTACAGGATTATGAATTCAGTTTAAATAATCCCAATATTTTAAGCAAGTCCCAGGGTTACTGTGCTGGCAAATAAGACTCCATAAATGAGATAAAGTAACAAAAGTCTTGATATATCGTAATGGCATTGTCCAAAACTTGAATGAATCAATTCATTCAAATTTCTAAATGTTGCTTTTGTCCAGTCATACGAACACTTTGTAACTTTAATAAATTAGTTAAATATGTTTCCTGTCAAATTAAATAAAAATACAATACCACATCTGTACACCAATATTAAGACCGGAACATAGCAAATAGGAATAAATC
Organism: Sinohyriopsis cumingii; assembly: GCA_028554795.2. Lineage (NCBI taxonomy): Eukaryota > Metazoa > Mollusca > Bivalvia > Unionida > Unionidae > Sinohyriopsis > Sinohyriopsis cumingii. Next base: position 29,069,200 of record CM068831.1, read on the forward strand.
AATTGTCCACTTCATTGCTATATACTCACAGTACGTCCCTACCTCTCAATATTTTGATGCTCGATCTATGTCGCAATATCTTTCTCAAAATACATCACCATGACGCAACAGAATCCACATATATATATATATTAATTAGAAATACTTAATTTTTTCCTTAGTTCACCACCACAAATGACAACGGATGTTCTCACTCATTCAAAATGACTTCAGCTTCTGTTGCTCTAGCAAGTGGAATTATAGCATTAATGTTGGAGACAAAGTACGTATGACTATATAGTTCTTGGTGTCGAAATTTCAACCTAGTCATTATGGTAACATTTCATTAAAAACATTTACATTATTCAGATTCCATATTCTCAGTCTCTTTGTAAGAAGTGATTGGTACAAAATCGTTCGCACGGTAGTAGTGAATAGGGGCACCCTAGCCTCAAAGGAAATTAGCATTACAGGACCCCTTCGGTCAATCTAGCCTCAATGGAAATTTAACATGGGGAAAAATCATGGGTTAATCTAGCCTCAAGGGGAATTTAACATGGGAAAAAGTCTTGGGTCACTCTAGCCTCAAGGGAATTGAACATGGGAAAAAAGTCATGGGTCACTCTAGCCTCAAGGGGAATTGAATATGGGAATAGATCGTGGGCCTGGATAACGTCAAGGGAAATTGAAGATGTTGGGTCTGTATAGCGTCAAGTCCATATTTATAGTCTCAAAATTTCCAGCGTCAGTGACGTCACTGTACTGAACACTAGGGGATAAATGTCAACAGTGTTGCAAGTGGCTGACGTGAATACGCGCTACTGTAGGTAGGTAGGTAGAGTGTATTTGACAGGGATAAAGTGAGTTTTATAGGAAAAAATAGAGACCAATACATACACACACACATACACACACACACACACACAACGTACGCACGCAGACACACAGACACAGACACACACACAGGGAAGAGGAAAAAAAACAAAACCAAACATGCTATCCATACAAACGTACCCGAACGCAAACAATCCCCAAATATACTATCCACACAACGTCGCTAACGCATACAAACCCAAAATATACCATCACACGGAAGGGATGGAAAACAAAACCAAATATACTATCCATACAAACGTACCCGAAAGCATACAATCCCCAAATATACTATCCACACAACGTCGCTAACGCGTACAAACCACAAATATACTATCCACACAACGTCACTAACGCGTACAAACCCAAAATATACTATCCACACAACGTCGCTAACGCATAAAAACCCCAAATATACTATCCACATAACGTCGCTAACGCGGACAAACCCCAAATATACTATCCACACTCGGGAGGAAGAAGAAATAAAAAACCAAATATACGATCTACACAACGTATGCGAATACACACACACACACACATACACACACACACACCACAGAGGGAAGAAGAAGAAAACCATTATCAACAGAGAGTGAAGAAAATAACCCATTATATTCCACCAACACAGAGTGAAGAAGAAAAAGTTTTTTGAAAGCACCTAAGCCCTCACCTGCAATGACCAACTCTGCCAAACACCTACACCCCACCCCACCCCCAACACTACAAAACCCATTTAACCCGTTATTTTATGCCATCAGTGTGTGATTTAGGAAACATCAAGACACAAAATGATGGATGAATAGACTGACTATTGTTTACCGACTTGCATGCCTAAAGAGCGTGCGTGAAGGAAAACATCCTTCCATTTCAATCCTAACCAAAACATGATCCAGAGGGATAGAGAGAGGTGAAAGAGCACAATTTCATAAAGTGTGAGTAAAAACAGAACACGCCATCCTTATTATACAATGTCAAGACCAAGAGACACTTACGTTTTCTTTCTGGTCTATTCTCTTTTAGAAGGTAGTATGGAATTTCACATCAGGGCCAATTCATCGGCTCACATTGTCAATTTTTTCCATTTCCATGTCTTCACTGGCACAAGTTCTTCATCATCTTCAATTTCTTCTTCTTCTGAATCCCTCTTCTCTTTTTCGTCTTGTTTCTGTTTCTTCTCTTTTCTCGTAGGGCACCCTGAATCCCAGTGTCCTTTATCCCGACAACGATATTAGGTATCTTGACTTTTGTCTCTTTTTCTTAGACGAAGCAGGTATTCTGGAGACAAATACCCATTTCCCTTTGCAGATATAGCAAACTTCATTAGCACTTACACACTTTCGTATGACTCTCATCAAATCAACGACCAAAAGAGTAAGTTTTGTTGCCACTTTCGCCTGTGAATTATGCTTTCGTATGACTTTTAGCAAATATTTGACCAGCAGGTCGATCTGTACTGACTCTTCCATATTCTTGATCGTTTGAGAGTGTAATGAATACTCTGACGCTAAGACACTCTCCCTATATACAGGGACCTGCTGCGTATGAAACCTAGTCAAATGTAATTTTGCAATAAGATGAAACGATTTCATTGAGAAAGTAAAAGGCAATGACATACCGTGTCGCCTCACACAAGACCTGAAGTGTTAGTTCAAATCCCTCTCAGCGATTTCTAAGACAACATAACTGAGCTTTAATCAATGCTCTCCATTTATGCCACAAAACCACGAGTACTGATTCACGCCAAAAGAAATTTCGTTCGGTAAATAAAATATAGTGTCACATCTGAGAAACGCAAAAACGAACTTCCAGAAAACTGAGAACGACGGCTTACACCTACAACCTAAATTTATGAGTTCAAGTAGTGCGTAAAACTTAGTCAAATTAAATTTTTTTAGTCAAGACGAAACGATCTCTTTTCGAACAAGAAAGCAGACACCAAGCGACAATGGCGATCCGTGTCACACAACACTTTTCAAAATGTATATTATTAGAGGTTTGTTCTAGCGATCTGCACGGTTAAATTAAATGTTGATGTATTTTGCAATAAGACGGACACAATTTCCATGGGATCGCCCATGGTACGATTGTTCGTGCATGAGTTTAATTTTTTAAAATATTTTTTTTATATAAATCGCCTATAGGATAGACCTAGTAAAGCATGGCCATTCTCGTCACTGTGTGAATAGCTACTCAAGTCAATTCGAAGTGAACGCGGTAAGAAAATAAGTATAGCCAATGAAATGGCTTACAACGGGTAATGCATTGTTTTGTTCTAGGACTGTGTGGCATAATAATCCCTACGCTCTTGCGTTGTTACCATTACAGTGCAGACAGACTGAAATTTGAACTTGCAAGCCCTCTTTGTGTATTGTACCATTTCTTCTTACCACATCAAAATACTGAGCGTCACAGTATTGGTTCGCGTTTTCAAGCTGACCATTTTTTTATATCTCACTTAAACATTTTAACATAAACACTCACACTCACATCGGTAGAGTCAGAACAGACGTGTTACAATATTGAGGGGCATGCTATCTTTTTTTTTCTTTCTTCAAACTAATAAATTTTGGGTTTGTATGAAGTAAAGAACCGAAAGTACAGTGAACCTCAAGGATGATGACCCAATCTGTCTGTCTATTGATGCGTGTATTTACTTAAGAAGAAATATGACCTCTAAAACACAAAGAGATACGGCAAGCATGATTAGAATGAACACAACGATGTTTTCCTTCACGCCCGTGTAATTTAGAGTTTCAACCCTCTTTCAAGACAAACTTGGTCTCCTTTTGTATGGCTTGAAATAAAAAAAAACTGAAAAATCTTAAGCACTTTGCTATAAATAATTTCATCAACAGACTAAATAACATAAATACCGTTACAACACTAGAAAGCCTTAAATCTTCTATCAAAAAGAAATGCATCAAAAAATTAAAGATTAACGATAACTAACCAATGAAACCGAATTTAACAAAGGCAATGACATGTGAAGAAATGTCTCTCACTTTGGGAAGGTAGGCGAATGTAATCTGTCATGCACCATCAACTTGAAAAAAATTATAAACATAGAGAAACCTGAATTCAAAATTCAGTTGTTTTTCTTTCAAAATTGTTTCGTTTCTTTTTTGGAACAAATCTAAGCACTAATATAGAATGCACATAAAAGTTTTGTTATTTCTGAAAAAATGAGGTATATTCCTAACGTTGATAACCACCTATATCTGTTTGGACTTGTCTGTGACTTGTTCACAAAACAAGATGTACATATTTCTGGTCAAGCTGCAAGTGTGTGCGTGTTTTGGAAAATGGTAAAAATTGGATATACCATTTTCTTGTGACACTTATAAAGTGAAGAGTCTGTGCAAGTGTCAAAAGCCAAAGTCATATAACTTTTGTATTTTGTACGGCTTGTAAAGATTTCTACTTTAGAAAATGTGAAGTATCACAAGTTATTATGACAAACAGAAGTGGAACATAGGGGCTTGCAAGAAAGAAAATAACCCACACAGTTGGTGTCATCAAGAGTGCTAGAAACGGTACCCGAACTTGCTTGCTTGCTTACTTGAATTAAAGTGATTTTCGCTCCAATGGAGCATGTATCACTGGTTTAATCACGCACCGCGTGATTTTTAATTACTCCTGGGGAAGGAACCCAGGCTTTTATGTACTCACAGACTACTTTTAAATTTAGCCACTCAGGTGTAGGACTAACTAGTCCTTAACAACCTGACTGAAAGGCTTTAAACATGAGTGGGAATAGTCTCACCACACACTCATTTTTCTTAGTTGGTTTGAAATGCCTCAGATGTCAACCCAAGTAGTATGTAAAGCCCGCTACGATTGGTCGGCAGCGATGACGCCACATTAGTACACATGGGCGTGTGGCAGGTGGAAATCGTTCCAAATTCTGCCACGTGTACGATGTCCGAGCGTGGTAAAGGAGGAAAAAGGTGCTCAGCAAGCCAGCCATGGATGTTAAGTACTCCCCAAAACGCCAGACCGTACTTATTTCAAATCAAGTCCCGTTTTTGCTAATGGACAATAAAAAGTACCAATAATGTGTTAACCACCTGTGCAATTAGTTCAAATCTAACGAGTCTGCTAAATTTCCTACTTCCTAACGTATCTATTTAATATTAGTACTTAGTGTACATAAAAATAGCCATACTGGTCTTATTGAAATTAATATGTCTAAGCGACATATACAAGTTGTGTCACTGTTAGGTTTAACAAGTTAAGTTTGTTGCGGTGTTCCAATGGGTCAAGTTTGTTTCGAGAATAGTTCAGTCAAGGAGGGATACCAAGCCAAATATGGTTACCTATTTAATAAAAGGCAATCTTTTGGAGCCCTAAAAAGGGCTGTTTTTTTCTGCTAGAAGGTACCACGTCTCTCTTTCGCCCTCACGATCTTTTCCGCACTCCTAGTCTCATGATTCTTGATATCTGGAAATGAGTAGCTATGATGGGCGGCACTGTAAGCAGCGGCTTCTACCAGTTGACTGAGGGGGTATCCAGTGTAGGCTTGTCTGTAGAATTGGGGGAGAACTCTGACCCCAACTTTTTGTGGTTTTTTTGTGTGAACTTATAGCTATAGCCATCTTTTAGGTTCTAAGATGGCGGCCTCCTCTGACGACAGGCTTTCTCACAGGATCAGGTCTGCTTCTTCGGAAAGAGAAGAAGAACTCTTTGGTATCGATACGACAATCGACAAAGCCTCTGTGAGGTTCAGGTTGCTGCTGCTGCTGCTGCTGTTGTTGCTGTTGCTGCTCTCTCTCTTGTTTCTGAAGTCTGTACTTCTCTGTCCATTCTTCTTTCTCCCTGTTCATTTCTTCTCTGAAGAGCTCTTCTATCAGGTCTTCAGTGACTTTTAACATTCTCACATTCTCTATTTCTTCTCTCTTCGGTATCAGACTGTGTCTGACCCTATGCAAATTCACGTAGGCTTCGTTTAGCTTAGCTAGTTTGGAGCATATCTTCGTAGGAGGATGAGTCAACAATGGATGGTTAGACTGGAGGCTACCCCGGTTTTTAAAGTCAAAGCGCGGACGTGAAGGAAGACATCCCTCCACGGTTTTCGAGCCGCAACGTTCAATGAGTGTCATGAGAGGGATAGTAAGAAGTCAAAGAACATGAATCAAGAATCCTATAGCCAAACAAACCACAAAGGTATTTTTTTTAAAACACAACATTTTTTATTCAAAATTACTTAACACTAACAAGTAACTATAACATTTTAACAATAACTATTCAATTTAACATTAAACATTTTTTTTCAAATCACAAACATTTTTTAACTAACACTTTATTTTGGACAGGGCTGACAACGTTGTGAATGAAATTGTAATTTCCACTGTTGGAAGTCATTAGGCCATTGATTGACACTACGTTTCCTAGCTTGAGACAAAAGATAAGCATAATGGCCACAAAACCATCGATCTCCTTTCCCATCGTTTCTAGAAGAAGAACGAGGATCAAACTGAGTCACTAAATATTCTAAGAATAGTCCAGACTGCGATGATGCAGAAAATACACGCAATATTGCCCACACACTAAAGAATCTGTGCCTTGTAATTTCACATTATTGAATCGTGTGGTCTGAGCATTTCTTCTCATAAAGTCAATGATATCGTCTTCCAAAGGAGACAATCCATACGAATCAAAATATTCCACACATCCTTTTTGAAGAAAAGTAGACGGCTACCCAGTGGGTTCCTGGGAGATGACTGTCGTCCGTGTTCATCACATAAGCTTGATGGTTTTGAGGTGTGCGATGAGGGGATTCATCTTTAGCACAGACGACAGGATTCCAAGAAGCAGTGTACGAACTGTGGTTCAAAAGGTAATAAAGTTCCCAGGTATCCATTTATTTGTGTGCTTCTTTTCTTCTTCTTCTTCACAGGTAATAATAAGTGATCAATTCGATCCTGACTTTTTGCCTGAAAATGTCTGACAAGTAACGGTCTCTTCGTCTCGTCTCCCAACTCTGATCCAAGAGGCTTTGATGCATTTCTTTTTGATAGAAGATTTAAGGCTTTCTAGTGTTGTAACGGTATTGATGTTGTTTAGTCTGTTGATGAAATTATTTATAGCAAAGTGCTTAAGATTTTTCAGTTTTTTTATTTCAACCCCTACAAAAGGAGACCAAGTTTGTCTTGAAAGAGGATTGAAACTCTAAATTACACGGGCGTGAAGGAAAACATCGTTGTGTTCATTCTAATCATGCTTGCCGTATCTCTTTGTGTTTTAGAGGTCATATTTCTTCTTAAGTAAATACACGCATCAATAGACAGACAGATTGGGTCATCATCCTTGAGGTTCACTGTACTTCCGGTTCTTTACTTCATACAAACCCAAAATTTATTAGTTTGAAGAAAGAAAAAAAAGATAACATGCCCCTCAATACTGTAACACGTCTGCTCTGACTCTACCGATGTGAGTGTGAGTGTTTGTGTTAAAATGTTTAAGTGAGATATAAACAAAATGGTCAGCTTGAAAACGCGAACCAATACTGTGACGCTCAGCATTTTGATGTGGTAAGAAGAAATGGTACAATGCACAAAGAGGGCTTGTAAGTTCACATTTCAGTCTGTCTGCACTGTAATGGTAACAACGCAAGAGCGTAGGGATTATTATGCCACACAGTCCTAGAACAAAACAATGCATTACCCGTTGTAAGCCATTTCATTGGCTATACTTATTTTCTTACCGCGTTCACTTCGAATTGACCTGAGTAGCTATTCACACAGTGACGAGAATGGCCATGCTTTACTGGGTCTATCCTATAGGCGATTTATATAAAAAAAAATATTTTAAAAAATTAAACTAATGCACGAACAATCGTACCATGGGCGATCCCATGGAAATTGTGTCCGTCTTATTGCAAAATACATCAACATTTAATTTAACCGTGCAGATCGCTAGAACAAACCTCTAATTATATACATTTCGAAAAGTGTTGTGTGACACGGATCGCCATTGTCGCTTGGTGTCTGCTTTCTTGTTCGAAAAGAGATCGTTTCGTCTTGACTAAAAAAATTTAATTTGACTAAGTTTTACGCACTACTTGAACTCATAAATTTAGGTTGTAGGTGTAAGCCGTCGTTCTCAGTTTTCTGGAAGTTCGTTTTTGCGTTTCTCAGATGTGACACTATTTTTTATGGCCCGAACGAAATTTCTTTTGGCGTGAATCAGTACTCGTGGTTTTGTGGCATAAATGGAGAGCATTGATTACAGCTCAGTTATGTTGTCTTAGAAATCGTTGACACGGATTTGAACTAACACTTTAGGTCTTGTGTTAGGCGACACGGTATGTCATTGCCTTTTACCTTCTCAATGAAATCGTTTCATCTTATTGCAAAATTACATTTGACTAGGTTTCATACGCAGCAGGTCCCTGTATATAGGGAGAGTGTCTTAGCGTCAGAGTATTCATTACACTCTCAAACGATCAAGAATATGGAAGAGTCAGTACAGATCGACCTGCTGGTCAAATATTTGCTAAAAGTCATACGAAAGCATAATTCACAGGCGAAAGTGGCAACAAAACTTACTCTTTTGGTCGCTGATTTGATGAGAGTCATACGAAAGTGTGTAAGTGCCAATGAAGTTTGCTATATCTGCAAAGGGAAATGGGTATTTGTCTCCAGAACACCTGCTTCGTCTAAGAAAAAGAGACAAAAGTCAAGATACCTAATATCGTTGTCGGGAGAAAGGACACTGGGATTCAGAGTGTTCCGACTAGAAAAGAGAAGAAACAGAAACAAGACGAAAAAGAGAAGAGGGATTCAGAAGAAGAAGAAATTGAAGATGAGGAAGAACTTGTTCCAGTGAAGACATGGAAATGGAAAAAATTGACAATGTGAGCCGATGCATTGGCCCTGATGTGAAATTTCATACTACCTTCTAAAACAGAATAGATCAGAAAGAAAATGTAAGTGTCTCTTGGTCTTGACATTGTATAATAAGGATGGCGTATTTTGTTTTTACTCACACTTTATGAAATTGTGCTCTTTCACCTCTCTCTATCCCTCTGGATCGTGTTTTGGTTAGAACTGAAATGGAAGGATGTTTTCCTTCACGCACGCTCTTTAGGCATGCAAGTCGGTAAACAATAGTCAGTCTATTCATCCATCATTTTGTGTCTTGATGTTTCCTAAATCACACACTGATGCCATAAAATAACGGGTTAAATGGGTTTTGTAGTGTTGGGGGTGGGGGTGTGGTGTAGGTGTTTGGCAGAGTTGGTCATTGCAGGTGAGGGCTTAGGTGCTTTCAAAAAACTTTTTCTTCTTCACTCTTTGTTTGATGGAATATAATGGGTTATTTTCTTCACTCTCTGTTGATAGTATATATATAAAGGGTTATTTCTTCACTCCGTGTGGATAGTGTATAATGGTTTTCTTCTTCTTCCCTCTGGTGTGTGTGTGTGTGTGTGTGTGTCTGTGTGTGTGTGTATTCGCGTACGTTGTGTAGATCGTATATTTGGTTTTTTATTTCTTCTTCCTCCCGAGTGTGGATAGTATATTTGGGGTTTGTCCGCGTTAGCGACGCTGTGTGGATAGTATATTTGGGGTTTTTATGCGTTAACGACGTTGTGTGGATAGTATATTTGGGGTTTGTACGCGTTAGTGACGTTGTGTGGATAGCATATTTGGGGTTTGTACGCGTTAGCGACTTTGTGTGGATAGTATATCTGGGGATTGTATGCTTTCGGGTACGTTTGTATGGATAGTATATTTGGTTTTGTTTTCCATCCCTTCCGTGTGGATAGTATATTTTGGGTTTGTATGCGTTAGCGACGTTGTGTGGATAGTATATTTGGGGATTGTATGCGTTCGGGTACGTTTGTATGGATAGCATGTTTGTTTTTGGTTTTTTTTCCTCTTCCCTGTGTGTGTGTGTGTGTGTGTGTGTGTGTGTGTGTGTGTGTGTATGTCTGCGTGCGTACGTTGTGTGTGTGTGTGTGTATGTGGGTGTGTCTGTACGTATTGGTCTCTGTTTATTCCTATAAAACTCACTTTATCCCTATCAAATACACTCTACCTACCTACCTACAGTAGCGCATATTCACGTCAGCCACTTGCAACACTGTTGATATTTAACCCCTAGTGTTCAGTATAGCGACGTCACTGACGCTGGAAATTTTGAGACTATAAATATGGACTTGGGGATTTCCACAGGTTGTAGCTATACATATGTATTAGAATTCATAAACAGGAACGTCACTCAAGCTGAGGCTATAAAAAGATAGTGGGATTTTCCAAAGGAATAACCCACAAGTTGTAGCTATAAATGGATAGTGAGATTTCATAGGAATTTAAGCTGATTATAGCTATAAATAGATACATGGGTGTTTATCCACGGTCGTCACACAAGTTGATATTTTAAGTAATTACTAATTTTATCCATTTTAGTCTAAACCATTGTAACTTAATTTTTGGGGATATGTTTTAAATTATGGGACAGTTTCGTCATTTTAGCGTTACTTTTAGTCACATCCATTTTGTCGTTGAGCATTTCTTGATTATAGCTACTTAGAGCATCATTACAATTATGCAAATTTTTGAACAGCCCAGCAAAATTTCAGGTCTTAGTAATGCTTTATATATAAATCTCAGGTTTTTACTAGTGTATGTCTGTCTCTGTCTATGTTGTGTTTGGCCCTCTACCATCATTGTCCCTAGACAGGCCCACCATGTTAAATTCCCCTTGACGCTATCCAGGCCCACGATCTATTCCCATATTCAATTCCCCTTGAGGCTAGAGTGACCCATGACTTTTTCCCCATGTTCAATTCCCTTGAGGCTAGAGTGACCCAAGACTTTTTCCCATGTTAAATTCCCCTTGAGGCTAGATTGACCCGTGATATTTCCCCATGTTAAATTTCCATTGAGGCTAGATTGACCCAAGGGGTCCTGTAATGCTAATTTCCATTGAGGCTAGGGTGCCGGTATTCACTACTCACGGTTTCCGTGGAAACAAAAGCCCCAACTCAATAGGAACTGCTGGGGGCAAATGTACATATAACAGATATCTCATTTCTTAAATTCTTAACCATGAATATAAAAAGTATTTAAGAGTAATACATAACATTTACATGAAAACACAATATCTCATCGTTCTCCCTAGTTTTAATGTGTATGATTACTTGAAATCCAGAAGATGTTATATCATTACCTTTTTTCTTCCGCAATATTTTTTTTTTATACCGAGGATTCATTTTCTCTTTGTACGCAACAGCATTCATCTGACTAATGCTCCATAATTATTTTAAATTGTTTGAATTTGTATAGTCTTCATCCTAATCTTCTATTTCTTCGAATAACAATAACAACAATTCGTCATATTATTATTATTATTATTACAGTGAGAGTCTTTCCTGGCGTGACGTACAGCATATAATAGTAGAAACGTCTTCTCACGCAAGGATACAATGCAGTGATTGTGTAGTCAACGGAGCTGGTAAGAAAGGTACAAGGAATATATTAACCATACACGATTACCATTTAATCATGCAGAATATGCTCCGCAAATTCAAACAGGCACACCCTCTAAAATAGCCATTTTTAAAGGACTGATTGAGGACATGAACTACCCTACCTGCTATGTCTGTTATCAATGCCATCAATTGACAAAACCTAATTTGACGTCACATCGCCACTATTTTCCGCATGTCTGCTATTGCAAAAAGGCATGGATATATATATATATATATATATATATATATATATATATATATATATATATATATATATATATAATGGCAAATTATTAATGACTAGTTAGCAGATTCCTTGACAAAATTTCCTAGATTATGTTCATGATAAAACAAAGATCTAGATAGTTACAAAGTTAAAAGCAAAAGATGCTTCGCACTGTAATTTATATATATATATATATATATATATATATATATATATATATATATATATATATATATATATATATATATATATATATATATATATATATGGGGGGGTGGGGTGTGTGTGTGTGTGTGTGTTTAGATTTGTAATGTACTTTTAAAAATTTGAGTCATATCGCTAGGATGACAGTAGTGTGGCAACTTATGGTAATGTCTAGCACTGGGGCATATTGTCGTGGAATTATGCCACACCTAGTCTCATGGTCATGACACCAGGATGGCCAGTCCTAACACTAACCACCGGGTGAGGCATTTGCAAGTACCATTTTTATAAGTCTTTGGTATGACTCGGCCGGGCGTCACACTCACGACCTACCGCATCCAATGAGGACGCTCTAACCTCATGGGCCACCGGAGCGGTCACTAGAAAATATCATGATTAAAAGAAGAGTGAATAAAGAAACCCCATCCCACACTTTTATTCACCGGTACATTTTAAGTAGATGGAAATGCTTTTTAACATGAATGGAGAACACGCTTCCTTATCAATAAATATTGCAAGCATATCTAACGTTTAATCAGAAAATCTCCATAGCTTTTCCTGTTATCAAGCGCCATCTGCATTGAATAAACAGCAAAGAAACACGCGCTGGCATACACGTACGTACGGATACACATATTCTGAAACAAATTTACAACAGACTAGGTAACAAATATTAATTATATTTATCTAATACTGCTATGATTACTACTAATACTACTACTATTACTACTGCTACTACTACTTCTATTAATAATAGTATTATTATTAATAATGTTAACAATAATAATAATAATAATAATAATACTAATAATAATAATCAAATATCAACAGGCAAGCGGAAAGCAGTTATGTATATGGTATCAATATAAATGTAACAAACAAGTGAATAGGAACAGACACATTGATTTATACACGTAAAGTGTTAAGATGATAACGTTTAAGAACCTGAGATTTTTAATGATTTTCCTATTAAAACCATCCTTTTGATAAAATAATTGCATATATTTTTACAATCCCTCATAATATTAAGGATTCCTCAAAGAAATTGGTGTTTAAGTTTGTTTTATTCCACTATTCTTAGTGAGCCGTTATTTTGGGTTTGGTCTAATGAACGCAAGCGCAATAGTAGACGCGGCTCTCAAATGGACAGCAGTTCCAGAACAGCATACTTGTGAACCTATACCGTTCCGAAGGTACGAATTATACCCACAATATAAACTTACCTTTGCAATAATATCCTTTGTAGTGGAATAATTGAATCTAAATTATATTAGACTCACAGACAGACAGGCAGTTATTGATCCAGCTCTAGGCCTTAAACTAAGTGTATGAATGAATTAAAATCAGCAATTTAAGTAAAATCAACAACATAATTTATTTATCTAAGTACAACATAATTTATTTATCTAAGTACAAGGTAAAAATTCTAAGAGACAGTTTCAATATTGTAAATTAAATCGCACATAATCATACAAGTTTTATCACATGCACAAATGAACTATATAAAGGATTGAATTAATCCCAATAGACTTGGTGCTTTACCATAATTCCTGTCTTTGAATTAGTTCATTATAATTCCATACTTACGTGCTAATCCAAAGTAGATGAGAACTTAGTAATTCAATTGAACGATTTAAATGTAAAGGTATTCTGGAGTTTTGTCTTAACACAACAATAGTATCCGATACGAAGTGGATTCCACAAGCAGATGAACATAACCTTCATACTTCTTTCTTCTAATTAATGATCTTCATTTGTAGATTAGTGGAACTACGCCAATTGAATTTCCTTTAACTTCTTCCACTAGAACATAAGTTGTTGTTAAGAATTAACTATAAAAGCAAAATACATTACAACTAATTATTGTTATTTCTATCAATTGTACAGTTAATTGTTGCTATTGATATCATATTTGATGCAATTAACGTTAACATTTGAGAAAACAAGTAATTTTGGAAAATGTTTGGGCATGTATCGTTTATCATTGCTTTTGTTTTCCTTATCTTTACGGAATAATAAAGCGTGGCAAGTAATCAGAAAATTTTCTTTAATGCAGTTTGTCCTGAAACAGCAACTTTGATTAAGAAGAGACTAAAATAAAACTTTTAAAAGAAACCCTCTTTTATGTCTAGATACTTATAGATGCACTAACGTTGTTTTTAATTTGTCCATTACTAATTTATATATTTTATATAACGAATCACATAGGAAAACATTATTTTGGTTAAATAGCCTTGACATTCAACATAAAATCCGCCAAACCAAAATTCCTCTATGACAATCTGGGAGGAAACATTTTAAAAAAAACTATACTTAATTGTGTCCTTCACAGCGTAAAAAAATAAAATATAAATACAAACATTTTCTGCTGTAACATTCTTGTTCAGGCCACTCTATCTAGAAAAGATATGTATTTTCTGCCCTACTCAAATGGGTACACGCCTCTTAAACTCATTTTAATTCGTTCGCTTTAATGTCAGAGCTTTTGTATGTAAATTAGATGAAAAGAAATTTTTCACAACATTGACTTAAATATAATTTTACAAGCCAGGGGTCTTAACGTGACCGACCGGTGTCAAACCCTGGCGCGATTACCGCTAGAAGTCATAAGGTTATAAGTTTACCTCAAATTTTCAAAGACTTCCATACAACATCAGTTGTAAATTAGAAACCCCGACGTGTTCGTTCTAAACATAAAGTTTACTCTGATCAAGACAAGACCACAGATCTCACAACCTGCCAAATATCTATCAACCGCACATCTGTATGGTTCACACCGTAGAAACTATACAACTATCCCATAACACAGGGAACTATTTTAACTATGCCACCTTATGTCGGTCAATCCATGGTTTCCAGGCATATTTCGCCAGCACACCTGCAGCACATTTGCCACCATGGCGACTTAAACAGTATCAGCCGAGTCCCTTCTTATTTATTCCTTTGTGTAGTTTACCGGTTTCCTACCGTAAATACTGCCTCTGTAGTCACCTCACCAATATACACCACTAGATTTTATTAAGGACTATGATATTCCAAGGACACTCATTAGATTTTGACCTGAATTCACTACCAGTGAACCATGGTATTATGGAAATGCAATAACACTTATAATTAGTGTACACTTGCTTTGGAGAGCTTTATAAACACGAATTTGGGGATGTATTTGATGCATTGTATTTCGGTCTCTGTTACATTAGCTCATGCCAGTTATATTCTAGATCGCTTGTCTTTCGAAGTATCCGTGGAATCATTTTCTGCCAGGCATTCAACAAAGGTTATATTTTCATGTTCTGCCCTTCCAGTCAAAATCGTCGCCAGTAGACATCAACCCAAGTAGAATTCTCTTTAACTCATTTTTATTAAAAAAGAGCATAATATACATGTTCATACTTATCATGTATCGTTTTACAGGTCAGAACCATTTCAAAAGAGATCAATAGTCGAATGGGAGCTGGAGGCAGACAGGTTTACGTGCACAAAAAACGAAGTGAACTTCCTTGAGCATGTCGAAGTCCAGTTACAACTATTCATGCCAAATCATTCGTACTTGTCTGTCTTTTTGACATCACCTTCTTCGCCACATTACAGGTCTCCTATTCTGTCCCTACAGACTAAGGACTATTATGTAAACCGTACGTGGACATCCATGACCGTTCATTCCTGGGGAGAAGCTCCACGTGGAAAATGGAGACTCATAGTAGAAACGAACGACAAGGGTACAATTTTATTATCCTTTCGACTGCCCATACCAATAAAAACACATTAGGAAAACTTTTAAATATTTCATGCATTGCTCTATAAGGAAGTGTGATGTAATTTAATTTGCTTGAGATATTAAAAATATTAAACTACAGGCATAATTATCTGTGGTATAATTAAGAGATATATTAGAAAATATGCATCCTTTACTTTACTTAACATATAATAAAACAAGATGATGGCGGGGGCGTTGGAGGTATACCAAATATAAATATTTGATCACGGAAAGGAGCGATTTCTAAGGTTCACTTAACACAATGATTCAATTTGCATTTTGAAGTGACGGTGAGGTATATGTTATCGATTACTAAAAGTAAAAAAGTCTTAATATAAACACCTTTGATCATTGATCCAAATCTGTAGAGAGCTTCAATGTAATTGGCATGTCAATACTGTTTCAGATGGAAATTTACTTTGTTTATAAAATAAATTTAGGTCCTTGGAGCGATGAACGAGAAAATTTCTAGTGTTTAAAATAACTGTATAAAGCAAGTCATTGCTAACGTCTATAGTGATATACAAGTAAGACCCGTCACATATAATGATGAGGCTGGGAATAATTTAAATTTAGATGTTCATAATTGCAACTAAAGTTGTGTTATTACTATTACAAAAGGTTATTAGACTTTACAAGATATGTGACATCGTATCAATATTAATGATTTGAACAGATATTATCCTTGCAAGTTTTCATTATTAAATATAATCGTAAGTTTCCAACTGATATTGATGAATTTTATTTCGAGTCATTAGTGTTCATATGTATTATGTTCATTGTTCTTTATTCAAATCTTTCCTGTCACGTCAAAATTGCAACATTTTTCTTAGGTAGCAATCACATTTTATTCTTCATAAAACAACACGAATGTTACTGGATAGCACATTATTTACATAGATTCAATTTTGGCTTTAATCAATCCAGACAGAGGTCTGCCTTGATATTTGTTACAAAACATCAACTATCTACACATATTATCCTGGATTCTAGTTCTCTCAATGTCAGAGCATTGGCTTTATATGAGGTATTAAAATAACTCATGAGGGTTGGAATATTGGTAAATCGTTAGCTGAAAGTCTAGTAGGCCCACTTCAGAAGATACAGCTTGCTCAAACAGACATTGCATTAATTTGAGAAAACAAGGTTACTGTCGTTATTGCTCTCTAGAATAAGACACAGTGGCAACTTTAGATTCTCAGAAAACATTGAGTTTTAAATAACAATTGAAGACAGTCTATTGTATATGTCCAACGTGTAGCCAGTTTCATTTAAATTGATGGATATTCCGATCAACCCTTTCCTGCTTGTTATCCAATTGTACAATGTCGTTCTGCGAAATGACCTCGTTTCTACTTTTAGGTTTCGAGTTTATACTATATAGAGAAAGGTTGTTGTTGTTGTAGTTCTAGGGTTTAACGCCATTTTTCAGCGCAAAATAGGCTATACATGGCGGCAAGTAGAAAAAGATAGTTGTGCACGTAGTTGAGAAGGCACTGAAAATATATTTAATCAAATTATTCAAAATCTATCAAATCAAATGAATGAGAATTGACGGATATCGCAGAACAAAATTGAATACTAATTTCTGCCTGAGTGTGCAACATTATATATCAAACAATATCAGTAAATTTACTGAAATTAGCCACTCAATGTGTGGGCCTTAGCGATAGTTTAATTAAAAACATATACGATTCCACATTTTGTAGGCTTTCATATTCGGATAGTTAATTGAACCTAACTTGATTTATACATTCATCCAAGTGTTTGTAATATGAAGAGTGTAAACAGTTATCAGCGTGAAAACAAGACACTTAGATGAATTAGTGAGACAAAGCTTTTTTACATGGGGAGAAGAAGGGGTTGCTCAAGGGGGAAGAAGGGGTTGCTCATTTCCTAACCATCCCATAACTCTCTATGGTTCAACTGCAATTAATTTCTCGAAAATTTTGGAAACTATTCATTTTATTTAAACTACGTGTAATTGCCTGCATATTCAAATTATTGACATAATATATGCTAGGTTACATAAACTTTATCACGTTTCTTTTTCTTGAAAGATTATGCAGATTTCCAATTCAAATTTCTTCGATACTACATAAATCAAAACCAACGTCTTTCATTCAATCACTGTTTTCATCATTTGTGTCATGGTTCTACTTTCAATAAGTTGCTTTTTTCTAACTCACTGAAACATCTAAACCATTGATTAATACGTACATATATCATTAGTGTATCTGATCCCGTGTTTAACAGGAAACTGATTGATTTTCAGCGACCGTAGAAAGTGCTAAATTAATAATTTATGGCACAGCAACCGATCCTAGGAGAAAAGCAAATGAAAACAAATCAAACAATGCTTATGATGGAAAACAACCAGGTAAAGTACCATGTTTTCCACAATATATTAGAATAAAATATCACATGAAAGAACTTTCCTTCAAACATCATTGTCAAATGTATAAAATCTGTCAGTATGACCATAACAAATATATATATATATATATATATATAAGTAAAACGATATAGTTCAGTATTGTTTCTCTCTCTCTCTCTTTCTCTCTCTCTCTTTATATATATTTTAAAATTTTAAAAGACCACTAATAAAAAGCAAGTTTTATAAGATTCGAAAATGTGTATTTAGTACGATTCCCAATCTTATTTGATTTGAAGAATGATTACTCTTTATTTTATTTTTGTAATATAACGTTTAAAATAATTTAATATACACAGTCATATATATATATATATATATAATTTAGCCATGTTTACGTTAGCAATTAAGTAAGCTTTGTGTTACTTTAATATATTAAATAGGTTATTTCGTTTAATATAATATTAAATAGGTTATTTCGTTTTGAATAAGCTAAATCCTAATGATTTAATTTTATACAATTTTTTTTCTTGTGTTACTAATGTAGCCTTTAGTACAATATATAGTTTCCTGAGCGTACCTTTAGCTTGCTATTAGTAGTCATTTCACACTTGACATTTCAATTCATAGTTACTAACAACTGTGGGTACTTCAGACAAATTGAAAGTAAAATACAGAAATATAAAGCAGAATATTTGGAGTTTAAACTTCGCAGAATGTTAATACTGGCATTGTATCCCGATGGAATTAGGCAATATTCACGAACATGTTCAGATATAAGAGTTCTCGAACTACACATTGGAATCAGCGCTAATTATTTCTAATTATGCTAAATACTAGATTTATTTGATTAATTAACTTCGAAGTCTTGTAATACTGGCCCGTACTAATCGTTTACTGTGCAAATATATCAATACATCTTCCCAATAAGCTTCGGTTTTGTTATTTAAGTTCAAATTTCATAACGTATATAGTTTCCTGTAATTTCCCAAACTTAATAATTAAAGATAATATTAATAGACAACATGTACAATGAATTCCTGCTCATTCGATCCAGAATCAGACACAAAACATGTTCTCTGTGCTAGGTTTCAATGACGGACTCCAGTCCAACATAACTACCCGACCTCACCCATGCGTACAAACCAACAAGATACTTACGCTCCTCTTCTAAAATCGTATAATCATTACTTCTAAAATCGTATAATCATTATTCCCACTACGAAAACGAAGTCATATGGGCAACGTTCTTTTGCATACCAGGGCCCAGTAGCTTGGAATGAATTGCCCCATTGAACTTAAACACAAAAAGACAGTGATCCCATTAAAGAGTGCTCTTAAAACTCACTTATTTCGACTGCATGAACAATCTTAAAGACCTAATTATGTTGCATACCTTAAATATGTTCAGTACGTTCTTTTTATTATTAAATTTCATGGTGTTTGTTTTTTGTAAAAATATCATTATATATGTGTTTGTTTATGTTATAGGTGTTGTCTAATGCTGTAAAGCGCTTAGAGCTTCTAAAGATTAGGCGCATAACAAAGTCCTCATTATTATTAGTATTATCATTATTATTATTATTATTATTGTCACTAGTTTCCCCTGTTTCATAAAAGCATGTATGTTGCATGCATAGTTGGTTCATGATAATCCATATCAAGAATGCATATAATTCGTTTATTCTATTTTCAGCTAGCAACAGTTCTACGTGGAAGATGATCCTCGTTCCTCTCTTAATTATCTTGATCACGTTAGTGTATTGTTATTGGAACAACGTGCTATAAATGATGAAGATTCAGATAATATTGAAGAACAAATCCAGCCTCAATAAACCTGATGAAAGAGTGATTGCAATGCCAGAGAAAAATAATTTCAATGTGAAATAATAGACTTATGTCCTACAAAGACTTATTTATTTACTAAGATATATAACGTTGGAATCAGCTACATGTTAGAGACCGAAAGGTTTTTGTTTAATTAGATAGTGTTGTGTGTGTGCGTGTGTGTGTTTGTGGGTGTTAAACCATAATTCAGGGTATCATATTGTATTTCTAAATTTATAATGTTACAGACAGACAATACATGAGTATGAATTGAAATTTCCGCTTGAATCGCACATTCGCTATACTGAAAGATGTATGACTCATCTTAACAGTTTCGATGCCATTGTAAAAGTGAAGTAAACCTAATCTATTCATGCAGCACATTCACTTGTCGAAAATGCCTTCAAGTTTTAAAGATTGACATTTGCAAGAGAACACCAGTTAAAGACAATCAAGAAGAAAACCAAGATACGCCATTGAGTAGTAATGTGTTTTCAACATCAGAATGCATTGTATTGTGCGAAGTTTGTATCCGTAAATGATAGTATCCCATCATCATTGTTCGTTGTATACACCTTTTCAATAAATGTATTGTCTTATATACGGCGTCAACCAACTTCAAGCAACCTGAAGGTGAACATATGCACGACCAGCAACTTGCATAGATTCTTGACCGAGCCTGATTTAAGATATCAATCTTATTGCTTCACCTAAAAATATGGGATCAACGTTACTATAACGCGTTATTAGAAGGCACTTGTGATTGCAAGAACGTCTTTTTAACTGTCATTGGCATAAAGCTTAAAATATGTTATGTAACGTCCTTTAAGATGACGAATACACGAATAAATAATTAAGAATACTGAGATGAGCTCATCACACTCTCTTAAGACAGGTATTTCGATTTTTTATAAAAATACGAGTTCGCATCTTACGCCACCTTTGTGCTTTTTTGCTTTTTGTTTTTATTTTGTTAGGGATTATCATCTCGTCTTTCAAAGACTGAGCCATATAATGGTTTTCTTCAATCACGATGTTTAATCCTTCCGCGTCTTTCGAACAAATGACTTTTAACAGAGTTTCACTATCAAATTATGTATCTGGACTATCACCCATACATCTACTAGCATTTAGACATATCGACCATTAAAGCCAATTCAGTTAGGTTAGTTACTTTTATTGTTTGAATTTCAAAGCTTGTTACATAAAGTAACTAAGTAATCTTGATGATTTAAGAATGTTTATATATGTTCTATCAAATTCTCTGAAACAGATTATTGCATTGTATGCAAGGTCAAGAAATACTCGATATTCCAAGTGAAATAATAGTGATGGTTCACTGGAGAGGAATGTATCTATTTATAAATATATGGTCGTAAACAAAGTAATATAAAAGTGCAAAAACCAACACATTTTGTCAACAAATAATGTATTTCCTGAAATACAAAGTGACAATTTTAACAGAACTTACAGTATTGCGAATTAAATCCCAAATAGTCTGAAAAGATCAATCACCAGTCATAATGAATACAGTTCTAATTAATTTCCAGTGATGTTTGTTATAAGATCCAGCCCTGAAGGTGCTGATGTGTTTATAATCTTAAATGTATTAATGTACAAGTGGACTAAAGTGTGATGAGGTGCTAACAATCTTCCAATCAAATCATTATGATAATATATTCCAAGATTTCCTTGTCTGAATTCGCTATAATTCCAAATAAATGTTTACGTTCAAGAATATTATTGAAGAGCACATTCTATTTCCAGTGAATACAAATTTGAATAAATAATTCTAACCAAATCAGATACTGCCCATAACAATACAAATGATTCTGCATAAATGAGTAATTTCTACATAAACATGATTTTAATGCCCTCTACTTGACCAAGGTCACAATTAACATTTTCCGGAAATACTATGACTTAATGGAATGATTCATTCTAGAGCAATCCATCTGGTTTACAAGATAAAATATGTTACTAAACCTGTAATAAGGGCTATTGTAAACATCATATATACCTCTCATTGATAAAGATCTGAATATTTAACCCACGTTCCTAGTGAAATATTAACTATTTATCATTTGTTTCCAAAACAAAAACAACATTAGTGTCGCTAATCAGGAACACAGAGAACATGATTTTGGACCAGGTCAGCTCCAAAATACAATTATACTTAATGTTTAATCAAGGAGAACAAAATTTACAAATAATACAAATTAAACATACATGACAATATAATGTTACGACTCTATTATCTTAAACTAAGTAACAGAAAAAGCAAAAACACATAAAGTTTTGTAAAAATCAACAAACATTTTACTTCCCCTAGAATAGAAAATGAAACGTTGAAAGAAAAACTTACAGTATTGTGAATTAAATCCCAAATATTCCTAAATGTTTTATCATAAGTCAAAATGTATAAAGTTCCAACTGAATTCCTGTAGCATTACAATAAACTTCCAACTTTGAAGGTGTTGGTGTAGTCTCGCATACGCCATGTGGCACGAGCCTAGATTGTGGTGATGTGCTAAGAGTATGTTGATGTATCACAGTAATATTACACTGGACAACAAATTTTTACAAAAGTCATGTTACTGAAATAAAATTAGTCAATTCTTATCAATTTTTATGTGCTGAACACGAATATGACAGTCAAATTGCAAAATTGGCTCTAGTTTTTTTGTAATCTGCAAGAAATTAATGTTTACATAACGAAATGCATTCCAATAGTAAAAGGTCAACTGTAATAGCCTACCTATAAAAAATCAAGTCATTGACTACATCTTAGATTTCTTCGCCTGTCTCTTGTACAGCTGTTCGGGAGCATCTCTGAGGAGTGTCCAGCAGTAGTCAGCCAGCATTGTAGTGGACCATTTTCCCTGGTATCTTTGTTCCATTGTTGCGATATCTTGATGAAAACGTTCGCCGTGTTCATCACTAACAATACCACAGTTGCTAGGAAAGAAATCCAAATGGGAATGAAGGAAGTGAATCTTTAGAGACATATTGCAGCCAAGTTTCTTATACTTCATCAACATGTCTTCTACTAGTTCCTTATAGTTTTCTGCCCTAACATTTCCGAGGAAGTTTGTAGAAACTAGGCGAAAAGCATTCCATGCTTGTTTCGCGTCACCTTCCAGCAAGTTGTTGAACCGGTCATCTTTGAAAAGCTCTCGAATCTGAGGACCCACAAAAACTCCCTCTTTAATCTTTGCTTCGCTGAGTCGAGGGAATTTTTCATGCAGGTATCGGAATGCTGGCAAAGTCCGGTCAATGGCTTTCACGAAGTTCTTCATCAAACCTAGTTTGATGTGAAGGGGTGGTAGCAAGATTTTCTGAGCCTCAACCAGAGCTGGGTGTTGGATATTCTTCTCTCCAATGGCTACATTCTGCCTGTGAGTCCATTCCTTCCTCATGTAGTGCATTTCCCTTGCTCGGCTATCCCACTCGCATAAGAAACACATGTATTTTGTATATCCTTGCTGCAGTCCCATTAAAAGGGCAACTACCTTCAAATCACCACAGAGGTGCCAGCTGTACTTGTTATACTCAATGGAATTCAGTAGCTGCCTTAAGTTATCGTATGTCTCTTTCATGTGGACAGCATACGCTACTGGAATAGATGGAAGAATGTTTCCATTGTGCAAAAGCACAGCCTTGAGACTCAGTTTCGAAGAGTCCACAAATAGTCTCCATTCTTGTGGGTCATGAGTGATTTTTAAAGCATTCATGAGGCCCTCAATATCGGAACAGAATATCAGATTACTTTCCTTTCTGAAGAAAGGCTCCAATTGCTGGTGGCGCTTTCGATATGCAGTAATTGTGACATCTTCTTCTAGAAGATTCCATTGTTGGAGTCTTGATCCTAGCAATTCTGCCTTGTTCTTTGATAATTCCAAATCACGAATCAGGTCATTTAGTTCTTCCTGTGTTATTCTGTGTGGGGTTGATGATGCACCACAGTGAAAATCTGGATCACTGCATGCTGATGGACCAGGAGAAGAACAGGTCGATTCACCTTTGTCTTCGTCAGATGAATCAAGAGAATATTCTGCTGGAGGTTCTGGAATAGGAAGTCCCTCACCATGTGGAACTGGTCTCAATGCAGACGGAATGTTTGGGTAGACTATTCTCGACTTCTTTCGCTTCGTTATTCCGCCGGAAAGAGGAGGAACCAAGCAGAAGTAACAGTCATTTAGGTGGTTGCTTGGCTCTCTCCACACCATTGGGACTGCAAACGGCATTGATGACCTTTTGCAATTCAACCACTGTGAAAGCTGTGTTGTACATGTAGCACAGCATATATGCGGAGCCCAAGGCTTGTCTTGGTCACCAACCTTGCATCCGAAGTAAAGATGATATGCCTTCTTCACTTGAGAATTGATACTTTTCTTCTGGTTGGCAAATGTCACTTCCCCACAAATATAGCAAAAATTATCCGCGGTATTAACACACTTTCGAGGCATTACTGTTCTTTATTGTACGTAAATGGATAAAATAATAAGTTTTATGTAACAGTAGCTTGAACTGTCTCGCACAACGTCTAAAATATTTTAAATGCTGAACCTATCTGATTGGGCTTTATACAGTACACTGCTTACGTCAGCTTCAGCAGCCGCCTGGCATTAGTATAATAGGCCTACACATGTATAGTACACTGCTGACGTCAACTTACTTCAGCAGCCGCATGGCATTAGTATTGCACTGCATCAGAAAATGATGCAATCAACTGTGGATGATGTGAGCATGATGGTATTATGCAATGTTACATCATTATTCCGGATGTTGCTGCAGTCCTACTGGAGAAATTTACACAGTGAAACATAGAAAATGAGGTATATGAATATCTTCAAAACGAGAGCCAATACAAATTTTTCACGGTTATATTCGTGTTCGGCACACCAAAATACTACAGATTAGGGCCTTTTCAAGTCAGTAATGATTTCACTGTTGACCAGTGTTATCCAAATATGTTCTTGTCTGAATTTACTATGAGTCCAAATTAATGTTGTGTACAAGAATGATATTGATGAGCACTTTGTATTTCCAGTGAATAATACTTTGAATAAATAACTCCGCCTAAATGAAATACTGAACACAACAGTAAGAATGATTCTGCTAAAGATGCTACAGCAAAAATGAGTAAAATCTCAAATGAGCAAGAGTATATGAGAGCTAAGAAACACAAGTAGAACCAGGATGAGGGTCAAACATTTATTTTAGAATCGTCGAAGGTGTCAACAAGCAAAATAATCTGTTACTAAAATTATAATACGAAATGTGGTAAACTTCAGGTATAACAGGTCCATCTTTGCGAAATACCAATGGCATTGACTCATATTAAGATAACGATCCTAATATTTAACACACACTAACAGAGAAACTTTTTTTTATATATTATCTGGATTAAAAAATGAATGACCCTAGTAAGATACACAGTGAACTTAATTATGGACAATGTCAATTACAAGTTACAATTATACATTACACGTAATGATGAAACACTAACAAATAATATCAGCCTTACGTGCAGACCAACCGAACTTGTAACCATACTACATTTTTCGCCATTTTACACGCCGTTTTCTTTGAACAAGGAAGGATAATTATGTTACTGCAGATAATTGTATGCCAATACGCATAAACCAGCAGAATAAATACGGATATCACTATCAAAATTGTGCAGGATAAAGTAAAAGATATGTTACTGTTGACATTTAAGGAAGGATTTGCGAGATACTGTATAAATAAACATCATCGGCATTTCTTCTAAAAAAACAACTAAGTGAATATTTTAAGATTTAATGATTTATTTCTTAAATCAAAATCAAAATCTATTATCTGTTTCGAGTTTTGTGCATTTTTTGACGGTCTCGTTAAATATTGAAAATGTGTACTGGTTCAAGTAGAAATTTCAAGATTAGTTAATGCCTTGACCAAACGTGGATATTTGTGGATTGATGTTTAGTTAATCATGCTCATCCAAGAAGAAATGGATCCACGTGGGCTTTACTATTTCTAAGAGGAACAGGTTTGTCAACTGATTTCAAATGCAAAATACAACTATCCATTAATCATTTGGAAGCCATCGGTTTCAGACACAGATTTTACCGTACTTGTCTGAAATGAAACAATGACAAAGTGGTATGATCTTTACTTCATAAGTTACCGCAGGTATATCGTATGCAGCCACGTATACCAAAATGAAACAATTTATTAAATTTATTGTCAGCTACTTTTATTTAAATTGTTCATATCACCCTACCTAAAGTCAAACACAGAAGTAGTGAGCCAACTCTGTATCTATGTTTAGGTTAAAAACCTTCGAGTTCTAAATTAAATAGTATTTGGTATTGGGCTGTATGCGATTGCAATTCCGACAAATAAATAAACTGACTGCACAAAAGAGGGAACTATTATGATCTCAATACCCAACCTCTAATCCATGGCGGCACGTCACCCCCCACCCCACCCCACCCCGTTTCACCACAAGAGGTATGGCCGTTAAAGTTATTGCCACAATTTTATATGTGTAGCTAGATGAAACCCGAACATCGAAGAGTTGAAGATTGCAAGCAGACAGTTTTCGTAATAAAACAATGTACTAATAATATGCATAAGCGCTTGGAACATTATACTCTAGACAAAGTTCAAAAAACATATATATATGTGTGAATTGCTAACAGTTATTAACACTTTTAGATCATTATCAGAATGTCATTTTCTCAAACATATGTTGAGAGTCAAGTGTTAGACAAACCAAACAAACAATAAATCAGTTAATAGTTCTTTCTCTCTCTCCCTGTCCCTCTCTCTCACACACACACACAGACACACACATTTACGTACACATCCTTAAGTACTGATTTGGCCTTAATAATATTCCCCAGTCTTATTTGAATGGGCGTACCCTGTTTTACTCTTCTTCAACTTGGCATAGAAAATATGCTGTGATGAATTAGGAGTTAGCTTGAATATACGTGCTCATTTACGAAATCTCATACTCCCTGACACTATTTTCGGTGATCTCAAACAAGGATGTAAGGAAGTTGACAAGCCGTTGAATAGACCTGAAGTTGCATACGACTTTCCAAAGTAATATGGTACGAATCCTTTTCCTATAGACCTTTCAGTTAAATTTTCTGCTAACTGAATATACATTCTGCCATACTTTGTCCAGCGCATTATATAAAAGAGATAAATTCGGGGCCCTCGTAACCTGGCATGGTCAAATGTGTCTAAAGTGTCTCAATCACAACCACGGGCCTAACAATCATGTAATTGTTTGCACAAATCCTTTCTGACTTTGATATCAGTCATTAGGGTCCTTGTCTACAGTAATTATACCTTAATGACGCTTCCTTACCTGAATATATAATTAACTAACCATTATAAGAATATTGTTTGTTATAGATATGACTCTTTTAAATGGTTTCTTATAAGTCTTACTTTTAAAGGTTATTTAGTCAATACAAGTCCTGCTTTAGTGACTGCACTGTACCTAAGAGAGATAACCAGTGTAAAGAACTTTAATTTTAGAGTCATAGAGGAGTTACGTCCCGCTTTGATATGAGACTTTTAAAGACTCCACAACAATAAAAACAATTGGAAATTAAATATAGATAATTTAAATGACATTTTTTTATTCTGAGTTTGGAGAGTAAACGATCCGGTCTATTGTGCTTCCATGAATTGTTTACACGTTCGAACAGCCAAATATACCAGAGGTGATTAGTTCATTCGAATCTATGCAGATGTTATGTGAGTATTGAATCGGGTAAAGAAAACTCACCTGATTATAGCAAACTTTACAAAATCTTTACATTACTATATAGATCAGGTGTACTCCATCAGGTCGTTTTCAGATAGCTGGCTAGAAAGGAATGCTTATTTCACAACTGGTTTACTTTCAAATTTTGGCACTTATGGGTTGTGTTGTTTTTTTTGGGGGGGGGTATTTTTGTGCTTTTACTCGTTGAAATACTAGGAACGTTTGTTAAATATGCTAAATCCTGATAATTACGTAGAGTGAGAAGTTCCAACTTGGAGTCATCATTCATTCAATGATGTTACGGATTATAAAACGGTATAGGACTGAATTATTAAACTCTCGGAATACCACGTGTTAAACAAGTGGACAAGAAAAACGTTTTGTTCCTGGGTAAAGAACTGCTTAAGATACGAGATACGGGACAACTAAGTCCTAAAAGCGTTATATTCCTTTCAGCATTTCATTTTAACTTTTCAGTGCTGTGAAAGACGTGTTTACTATATATTCTTGTTTAAGCGGTATCTTTACATTACTCTCTCTCTCTCTCTCTCTCTCTCTCTCTCTCTCTCTCTCTGTAGAATCCTGAAACTTATAGGATTTTCTACTGTCAAACAATCTGATTAAAATTAGACTTCCACTGTAATATATTGAAGATCTAGCAGCGTCCGTTTAGGGGACATGTTCTGGTTACGTATCTTATTAGTATTATCGCTTATCATCCAATTAGATGAACTCATATACCTTAGCGTTTGCGATACTGAGCCGTATGGATTGAGAGCATCAACGTATCTGGAACGATTTAATTTCAGATTTCTGAAAGCTGTTTTTCCAGTGTCTATTTCAAAGGTCACTAGACCCTAACTGGTCGCCGTCAGAACTTCACATAACACAGTGGCGATCTGATTGTAATCATATTGTCTGTTAAATTTCAGGTTGATGATTCAACAATAAATTACTAGTGTCTGTTGTTAAGAATTCACAAGTGAGCTATAGTTTAATGTTCTCCATATGATAACGACATTATATCGAGGTACCTGCAGTTCCACATTTTGATCCGCAATAGTTCCGTCCCCAACTCAGCATAAATCTCAACCTCCTGATCTTCCGCTTTTGCTAACTGAATTTCCATCACTGACACAGTGACCTCATTCCCACTTGAATCGAAAACACAATGCTGACAGTTACCAAGAGTGAGTTAGTCTAGATCTTACAATGCATACGGAACATGACATCAAATATAGCTGAACTATCTATTAAGTTATGACAGTTGGAATTAACACGTGATGCATAGAGGCATTCAGATAGCTTACACAGACACTAGGTGTAAACGTCAGTAAAACTACCGATCTGCCCGTGAATCACGTGAGGCCACACCTTTTTTTTTTTTTTTTTTTTTTTGCTGTGGGGGTTTAACTCTATACATGATTGTCAAACTGAATGGTTAAGGAAGGACTGGAAAACCCTGGGAAGAACCCACGACAAGCTTTCTCACATAAACACATTGGTCGTGCATGAGACTTGAACCCACTCAGACAGAGGTGAGACGCCAGTGATCTACGCTGCTGCTAATGATATTATTCGATGGTGACCTTTACAACCGGACTTTTGTCGCTATATGTCGGCTGTTTTCTTTAAACCACCACCAACATATTAAAATATAGTGTCCCTTATACACCATTGACCGTGGGATATGTACAATTTTGAACATTTTAAGATTGAATATAAATTACGTAATGAGTCAATTAGTTTTCAGGTGACATTAATTAATCATTTTTCTGGAATTATTAGTACATACTTGCATTGAATAATGGGATGCGGTAAAGTATGCATTACTCAACCTATGTCTCTTTTTTCCGAGGACATCATTCCACATGCGGAAGTCACTCCCGCTTATAACATATATGGCTGAGCATGCATCGTGATTGGTTGATCGACGTGAAATATACAAATCGTATGATGTAAGGGGGGGGGGGGGGAAATAATCTGCGCCACAAGAAGGATCATTGAAAATACTATAATGTAGATATCTGCAACAAAACGAGACAGAAAAGTGCGAGAATGAATACTCCAGAGGTAAACGTTTTCTTCGTCACATACTCAGGTTATTAGGACCTTTTGGTGGAACGTCATTGTTGAAATATAAAGCTTCCTACGAAAATTAAAAAATAAGGTCAATAACGCCAAACTAAAGCCTCTATCTTACCGAGAGTTTTTCAAAGTGGGTTATTTTTTATTTTTTTTTTTTTTTGTTACATTATCGCTGCCGTTCGTGTTTTTTAAACAAGTATGCGTGTTTTGTTTACCGCGGGACAGGGGGCCCGAGTGGCCGAGTGGTCTGAAGCGCTCTCCATTACGGATCACTGACATCTCACCTCTGTCTGCGTGGGTTCGAGAAAGCTTGCCAGTAGCTTCTTGTGGGTCGGTGGTTCTTTCCGGGGTTTTCCCGGGTTCTTCCTCTACCATTAATACTGGCCGCCATGTATAGCCTATCGTGTGCTGAAAAATGGCGTTAAACCCTACAACAACTACCGCGGGACGTTTTTATCGAGGTCTTACCGCCTCTGCTGCTATACATGTATCAATCTCTCAACCAAATATGTTATCACGTCCTATGCGATATTGTGATCTGGGGTCATGTACATTTATTGTTATAAATCCGTGCGGGTAATTAAAATCATCGCTGATAAAATAATTGCACCAGCTATGGAATTCTATATAGCTAGAATAGAAGCGATAAAGAGATTTCTTCCTGTCCGTGATTCTGTCAGACAAAAGCTTCAAGAACGCCAAGAATCTCAGGTAGAATTTGCGGAAGGTAGGGAACAATTATTTAAACCAATTACAAAAGTTACTGAATGAGTTGCTTCTGCTATTGAATAAATAGCAAAAATAACTGAAATAACAAAAGAGCTTTTAAGAGATCTTCCAGCTGAAATAGCTGCTGCTCAACCACAACCTCAGCAGCCTCCTCAACCACAACCCCAGCAACCTCCTCAACCACAACTTGAAGATCAACTACAACCTCTGCTAAGAGTTAGAACTAGCATCATGGATAAATTTACATCTGAAGGTATTGCAGGCATCAAAAAGTCAAAACAAGTACTTGAAATTACCACGTCTGAATATCGCGAAAGAGAAAGATATGTAAAACCTGAATATATTAAAACTTTAAAAAATGCTGATTGGAGAGTAGATATATTTCGCATTATGATAATATTGTGCAAATCAAATCTACGAATAATGTTAATAATTTTAACATTTTTGACATGATAGTGGATAAGAATATTAAACAAAAAATACAAAATGGGAACTGGAAGAAAAGAAAATGAAGTTGCAACTCGATAAAGCTAAACGAGAAAGAAAGCAAAGAGAAGAAGAACTGAAATTTGAAGAAGCTAGACGAGGGGAGGAATTGAGTTTTTCACCAAGTAGAGAGGGGTTGGAAGAAAAAGTAATTGAGGAAAAACATTTTGGCGATGTTCCTTCCGGTGCTACTGGAAGTGATTTTCCTTCATTGACTACGCCAGAGGGAAGTAGTTTTATTGCGTGTCCTAATAATGATCTTGCCGACGTAGACAGATTAGAAATTCTGATTGGAGGAAAACATGCTGGAAAAAGTTCTCAAAAAATCATTAATGAAATCTCTGATATTTGTCCAAGATTATTTAGCGGCGGTATCATGGACATAAATGTGTATCGATCTCTCATTGATGAAATCGTTAATGATTATCACAGTGATTAAATAAATAAATAACAAATAAGATGATCGTACATAATGCTCAACGTGGCCCGTTCATGGTCAGAGTTATAAACTCACGATTGTCAACATACGATGATGGATTCGGTGAGGTTGTTCAGAGTTTATTTAAAAGAACGGCTCCAAAAGTAATACCATTTATAAAAGAACAAGGTATGAAGGCTGTTGATCTTGATCGAGAAAAACTTCCTGGCGCAATTGGTAGTCTTGCTGGTAAAACGTTCTCGACAGGATACACTAGAACGATTAATACGACGATAACCTCAGCCAGCAAAATTACCCATCACTGAAGTTCCGCCTGCAAATGTCAGTAAGATAATAAGTCAAGCTGTAAATCAAAACCTATCAGAGTTGGCTCATGAAGCAGAAAAAAATATAGTTTCAAGTTTGATAGCAAAAAGTGATCTTTGTGTTAGACGACGATAATTATAATAAAATATTCAAGCATATATCCTATCCCGTTTGACATGGATGCACCAGTTCTCTAGGATGAATCTATACGCGATTATCAGTATTACTCTTACGACGCACGACAACCAAATCAGCGTGGACGAGTTGAATTACAAGTTCAAGAAACAAGCAGACATTTCTTACCCGCTGAAGCATTCATCAAAATGGAAGGTGAAATTATAAAAACAGATGATAACGAATACGTAGGTGATGTTAGAAATGATTTCGCCAACAACGGTATCATGGCGTTGTTTGACAATGTCACGTATATCATCGACGGAATAAATATTGAATCAATTCAGAAGGACTTCGACGTTGCCACGACAATGATAGGTCTATCAAGATATTCAGATGATTATACAAGATTAGCCGGCCCGACAACGCTGTTCTATTAAAAATGGTACTGACAACCCTGATAGCAGACAGTATAATATAAGACGACCAAGAAACTTTGCCGACAACGCCGACGCTGATGTGCGCCCGATGGTTCATGGTTATAATCAAGATTACAACTTAGTATTTGTATCACGACGATCAATGTTGAAAGGTGATCGTAGAAGATTTTAATGCATAATTCCACTATCTCACATCAGTGGATTTTGTAGAAACATTAGAAAAGTTATCTTTGGGGCTAGACATACGGTTGCACTTGTAAGAAAGGCTATCGACGATGATGCAACCTGGCGACATGATTGTGATACTGGTAAAATAATGCTTACAAAACTTTTTTTGTGGATGCCGGTAATGACTCCAACGTCCGCCGAAGAACAAAAATTACTCACATTTATGGATTCAGGTGGTAAATCATTGCTATCAGGGTTAATAGTGACCATGAACAGTTTTCAATCTAGTGTTGATGGTTTATTTCCATGGCATATATCATTACAGCATGATCTTTCCGCACCACGACATATATTTGCTGCTTTTCAAGATTTTGCGCGAGTAAATTAACAAACACGTAGTCATCTGATATTTAACAAACTTGGAGGTAGTGAAGTTTCTTTACTGATAAACGGACATCAAGAACCACTAAGGATATATTATTAAATTTTGATCAAAATCATGTAGCGCGTGCATATCATCGATGAATGACGTTAATGGAACGGATCAAAAGATAGATACGGGTTGCAAATACCACAATTTGATTTTACGATGCTGTATCCGATTTATTACTTTTTGTTGAAGCATCTTGATTTATCTAGACAATCTGTCATTGATATTCACTTTCGAACTCACGTAACACAACCTCCTGTTGCTGTAGTTGGTGTACCAATTATTCATGGCGCTTACAGTGCAATCGCTGTTATACTCAGCGACAAATCGATGTTATTTAAAGGTATAGGTGGACGACTGAGAGTCGTTGACGCCCCCGTAGAAAACATGTTCCTGAATCGCTCATGATATCATAATGTCATATCATCATGTTAGTGTCAATCTGACTCCTGGTCAAATTAAAAAACTTCAATCAAGTACAGCAAAGAACTGTAAAATGAAAATATCACTAAAGCGAGATCAGATCACAGGTGGTCAAAAGAAAGCATCGCTAACTGAACGTCAGCTTAAACATTTCAATAGCGTCAAACAATCAAAAACAGGCGTTAAACTCAATCGTTCTGCAGGTGCGATTAAAGACTGGATTAAAATTATTTCCACTTCATGCGGCTATACCAGCGCTAATAGCCGCTGAAGCTCCAGCTGTAGCAAAAGCAGCTCTACTTGGTGCTGTTGGATTTGCTGGTCATACGTTAGCAGATAAAGTAATAGGAAAACGATTTTGTTGATTTGTATTGGTTGCTTCCACCAAACGAATTTATAGATTATGTAAACACAGTAAAAACTCCAGTCTGGTATTCAACATTACCAACACAAACAATAACCGAGCCGCCTATATGAGGCCGTGAAGCAATTGTTGTACTCCACGCTGTATCAAAATCAACATCACCACCTCATACATTCGTGTACGAGTATACAAGTACCCGTCAATCGTTTTAAACATATCTTATAGTGCAATGGTAGATACTTACGGAAGATCTTCTGCCAGTGTTATCAGTGGAGGAAAGAACAATGAAAAAATGATATCGATTTGTCGAATTACGCGACTAAAGATGAACTTGGCGATATTATGAATCTCCCTAGAGTTGACCGAGATGAAGTTATTTTTCAGGATAAATAAGGTGTTTTAAAGACGAGTAATATGAAATGGAATCAAGTAGTTCGTACAGTTCTAGGTGCTAATACGGATAATATTCCAGTATTTACTAACGGCGGTAGAAAATATTAGAAATGAAATTTCAAAAGTTGTTGCTAATCTGTTACGATCTACCGGTAATACAATGACAGGTGAACTCGCCATGAATGGAAATAAAATAATTGATTATTTGGGAGGGGGGGAGTCCGCCCGCTGCCGACGTAAAACTCGTAGATATTACAACAACTATATTAGATATTGAAACGATAAAAAAAAAAAAGAAACTTGACGTTATAAGTGGAATTCCTGATAGAGTTTAAATTTAATCTGATCAAAATTCCTCAAAGGCAGATTATGAACATAGTATATACAGTGTCATCAAGATTCTCAACATGGTCAAATCAAAATATCACTATCAAATATAACGCGGAAGTCACTGGCGTGTACAGGTTCTCCGTGTTCAGCAGTGCAAAATTTAGTATATTTACTACGTATCCTTGGCATCATTCATCCGATAGTGTTTCTGGAACCGTGTTTATTGTGTTAAATAGCGGAGAAGAAGAAACATTTATACTGGAATAATCTGATAAAAAAGTAACCGTAGCGTCTTACTGGTGGTGTCTGGAATTTGTCGCCGAAACACCTCAATTGATTAATAAATACAATATAACGAGCCTTCCGAGCAACGTTCAGAATTTTAGGTAAAATCAAGCACCTGAATGGCAAACAAAATTAAAAAATATTGTTGACGATTATACAGTAAAGGTAACGCAGTTGTGTCGAATACGGACACGGTGGATTATTAAATAGTAAATACGATTGTAGAGATATTATTTTGGTTGATATGGTTGCATGTTATCCGGGACGTTTTATTGGTATGGGAGAGTGTTCTAAGTATTTTGAGCAATTTCGACATCTCACACACAATATGACAAGAGTATCGATAAATGGACTATTACCGGATTTTTACATGACTGGATTCGCTTGTGTCGATTCTTTTAAGTTTTCTAAAACTCTTCATCCGTTTTGTTATGTCTGGTTTGGGAAACATTTTCCAGAACAAAATGCGGCACCAATAGCTTTATTACGGTATATGCTCGATGTAAAAATAGTATTATTGTTAACAGTAAGTGAAGCAGTTACATCGTATCGTCCTCAGAACGACATTTGGTTACCACAACACCAAAAATATTCCGATCATGAAAATCCTGATATAATTGATTTTGAAAATAAAGTCACAAAAGATCTTGGCAGAAAAATAATCGTAAAAAAATTACCCAGGGAGGATCATTTGATCATAAAACGCTTTGCAAGAGATTAATCATAGACGATGCTGAACTAGACTTTATAATTGCTGATACAACGAATAGAAACACGTTTATAGGTGGAGAAACAGTTTTCTTGCCAAATGGAACTAAATTAGGTATACTTGTTAGTTATATGGATGGTGAGTCACTGGAGTTTACTCATTTAAGATCTACAATGATCGCGAATGTTTCGATAATTCTATTATCGATGAGAAATAGGGTTTCCAAGTTCGTTGTCAGAGTCGAATCGGATTCATTTTATGTCAAGAATACAGGATTGCTAGAACAACTGCATATCAGCACTTGTGCTTCATGGGGTGAAAGGAGAATAAAACAAAAACAAATATACTTAATTATTCTGAATATGCCGACGTTGAAATTAAGGATATTTATTGCAACAAAAAAAATCAAATATCAAACTTGTCATCAGCACAATCGGTAGTTGATCCTGTAGCTGGACATAACAAAAATTATCTCAATGTGCCTGGAGATTCAGGCAAATCAACTCATGTCATCGAATTATACTTGAACAGGTGTTCAGAAATAGCTGTATTAACACCTACACACAGACTCGAAAGAACGAAAAATTAAATCATGCACTTATCATACATTCTTTCGATGGAAGGGATATAAATGGACTCCTGAACGAATGGAAGAGAAATATTTTCCAGGAATTATTGTTTGGGATGAAATATGCACCGTTTCATTAGAAAAGATAAAAACATTTCTTGATTGGTTATTGACACAAAATACTACTGTAATAATGTGTGGCGAACATGGTTAACCACCACCCTTTGTTGGATTGTCTCCACATGAATGGCTGTGGAATTTTGTAGATTATTATGAAGAAATAACTAGTGATCATAGAGCACTTGATCCAGAATTAAGAGAGTTTAAGAAATTAATCAGACAACCGAATAAAATTCAATGTGAAATAATGCGTGAAATTATTTCAGACTATTATTAATAACTTTTGGAATTTATGGAGACCAAATGATTTGATAGTTGCAAGTAGAAAGATAATTCGTGACACACTTCATCAACAATTATTTATGTTACTTAAAGAAAAGTTTTAAAATCGAACCTTATCAATGTGCTATCGACCAACAGATACGCGACGACAAAATATCTACGTTGATATACCAGGATCGTCAGAAAAATAAAATCTTGTATTAAATTATATTGTTTTAGTTCTTGTCAGTGTTGTTGATAACGCGTTAATTATAGACAAAACTCCATTGACGATAGGATACGCAATGACGATTCATTCATCACAAGGATTAACCATCTGTGATACAAATGTTTGGATCCTCTAAATTCGTATCGAATGGTCAAATTTACTTTATCTCGCAGTGTCTCGAGTCAGAAGAATATATGAGTTGCGGAATATTGTCATAGACTTCACAGAAGATAATAATCAAACCGTGGGCAATGGCGATGATATAGTCAGAAAAAAATCAGTTACTTATAAATAATGTGGCAAAAAACATAAGCGCAACTTTGTTATCGATGCTGAATTTATCTTGATATTGAACAAATGACAGAATAATCATTGTGCGAGCTTTAACACAGTACTTTTGAGGCAATATGCAAAATATCATCAAAAACAATTTACCGTAGACAGAATTAATAGTAATTTTGGTCATACACGCGAAAATGTGATGCTGACCTGTCTTGAATGTAATCAACGTCGAGGTGCTAGTTTACAAACGTGATCGTGGTGGCAATTGTGTGTCTTCAGGAATTACTTGTAATTGTTCGCGTACAAATCCACGTTGATGAGCAGTTGAATCTAATCTGTAGATTGCAGTTCCACCCGTAGATCTTACCAGGCTAGAAATTGTATGTGTTGTAAAACTCCAGATAGGATCAGTCGCTCTTTAATTTACCGCCTTCATTTTCACAAAGTTCATATAAATACCTGACAGTAACATTACCTAATACTGGTTGTTTTGAAAAGTTATGTCGTTGTATTGTTTTTTTTTTTTTTTTTTTGTTGTTGTTTTTTTGTTTTTTTTTTGTAATCGCATCAACAGATTTCCTAGCAGGTCTTTGAGTAATTTCATTATTTAACTCATCTATCACACTTGGCAATCTTGCAACCCATTCGCGAGATCTCGTATCTTTCTGAATTATTTCCTTCGCATATTGATAACCAAATAACTGCTCAGCAAGTGTTCGATTAAATCGTTCAACAATTGCCTGATCACGATGATTTGCGGTATGTCCTAGTCTGATTTTGACGTTTTGTTGCTTCATAAAAGATGATACCGCACCAAGAAATTCCTTACCGGGACCAACTAATAATAGTTGTGGCCATCGTAAGGGTCCTCGTTAATAAATTCGTTCAAACACAGAAGAAACTTCAGTTTCTGTTTTAGTTGATAGCGGTACTGCTTCCTTATATCTACTTGCAACATCAACGACAGTTAACGCGTATTTGTATGTTAATTGACGTCTATCAATTTTGATAGTATCATGTGGTAAAAATAAAATATCTGCTTGATGAACTTCATTAGGACTGCTGACATCAAAATATGCATGCTGAATTTGTTTAGGTGGTGGTAGGTAAATATGCCATATTGCCTGTCGTGCTAACCATTTTTCAGCAACAGAACGTGTAACATTTGCTGCATCAGCGAGTTTACTAATAGATGCTCTACCTTTCCAATATCCTCTTGGGCTATAGTAAATCGATTCCATTATTTCAAAAATCGGATGATTAATTACCGGCTCCGAATAATACTTTAAATAATACTTTACATTTCATCGCAGATCCTAACAATCAATAGACTAATAATTCTATGAAAAATCTACTATTTTTAGAATTTAATGCATGAATTAGTTTTACGTCTGCAATATGTCGTTGTTGCAGATCTTTACTTTTATAAGCTACTTCATGAGCGTGACATGCTTGATCAATCGCGTTTATTGGATACTCTCCAGGTCTTGGGTGATCTTGTTCATAAAATCGAATATCAAGTCGGGTACCAGGACAACAATAATTACATCCAGAAAGGTGTTGCGCCCATGGGTATTTAGCCAATGGAGTTACTGGCAATTTTCCCAGTGAAGTAGCGATATCACCACCAATTGTCCTTAACTTGTCACGGGAGATAAATTGATATGTATTTGTGCCATATTTTACACATTTACCTGTACGTGCATGCTTTTTTTTGTTATTATTGTTGTTACTCCACATATGGATGTGGATCCTTTGCATCCAAACGCAGTATAAATCTATATTATTTATTATTTTGTATAACATGGATGTAATTGATTTCTCAGCATCACGAAAACAAGAGCCAGTAAAAAAATATTTCAGCATTACCGAATTCCATCAGAATGATAATAATAGGTCCATCTGGATCGGGTAAAACACAATTATTACTTAATTTGATAATGAGATGGTTAAAGTGTGATAGATTATATTTAGTAGCACGGTCAGTTGATGATCAGCGATGTTATGATGTACTTAAAGATTTTAGTAAAATTGAAAAACTGTTAAATGAAGATGGCGATGAAATTATTAATTGTATCACCGATATTGATGAAGCCCCATCAATAGATGACCTGGATGGATTTATTAATAATTTAGTTGTATACAACGACGTAATGCTGGACAAACAATCAAATCCAGCAAAAATATTTCCTCGAGGCAGACATACAAATGCTGATTTGATTTATGTTACCAAGCGATATACACAAATACCAAAAGAGATCAGAGATAATTGTAATATTTTAGTTGTGTTTAACGGAGGCGATACACATACTTTGAGAAACATTCATCAAACCTGGTATAGTGGAAACATGGACATGATTTAGTTCAAACATTTCTTTTCAAAAGCACAATCTACTCCGCACGGATTAATGTCAATAAATTTACATGACCCCAGATCACGATATCGCACAGGACTTGATACAATATTTGGCTGCGAGGTTGATCCATTTAGGGCAGCAGAGGAGGAGGTGAGACCTCAATAAAAACGTTCCGCGGTAAACAAAACGAGCATACTTTAAAAAGAAAAAACGAATTACATGGAAAAAGTAACAAAAAAAACTAACCCAATTAGAGAAACTCAAGGTACATTAGAGGCTTCAGTTTGGCGTTATTGACCTTATTTGTTTCAATTTTCGTAGTAATCATTTTTTTTCTTTCAAAAATGACGTTCCAGCAAAAGGTCTGTTCGCCTCCTCTGCTACTAGACCACTTTGACTGTTTACCATGGGTATAGTACACACAATGTTAGAAACACTTCCAGATTCCATTAGCACATGGACGTTATTTCATAATAATTAAAATAAACTTTACTTGCAACACATTTACATTCTCAAGCGACCAGTAGTTGAAGTCAAGCTTCCCTCAAACATGCCTTATCGCACTGATGGATCTAGATGTGTGTGTACGGCTTCTTTAATGAAATTTCAATGCACACAAATCGTTGTCATAATTTATTACAAATGTCGTTCTCGTTATTATTTCTGAAGTTGAATTATATTCTTGATCAAAGACGAATCGAATGACTTTTTTCATTTTTGTGAATCTCAATTAATTATATGGCCAACAACAGACATTTTTCTATTAGTTTACGTTTTTATCGTTGTTCATTGCGTACGCTTATTGCAGTACATATTTCTGATGCTTTTGACTGCCGTTACAAACGCCGTTTCAACCGTTTATGTTTTGGAAATTTTAACTATGGTACAATCTCAATGAAAGTTTGCACTGAATTTCTCCTGTGCAAACCTGACTTTGTCTGTTCTGTCTTTAAACACCAATTCCGACTTTACGTTCAAAACGTCGTATATGCCAAATGATCTGAATAATACTGAATCTTGAACCATATTGGCTCAAAACATCTAAGGGTTCCATTGAAACCAGATACTATCGACATTTCATCAAATTTTGAACCATGTAATTTTTCCCTCAGCTGCGAAACCCTATTTTTTTTCTTCACATGTGTGCGAATTAATCCAACATCCGCGGGTGAATTAAGTCGAAAGCTGCAACACAAGATTTGATGACGTCACCCTTGTAAACTTACAAAGTTAACACCACGCTATGTCGGATTGTCTGCAGCACAAGTTCGCATTTCAGTGTATATTCCAGTGCCCAGCTGATCACCAATATTCAAGCGAGTCTTATATATATCTGGTGCACGTGCTTTATTCTCAGATCCCCATAACATACGGACATGCCTTTCTTTATTCCTCCTCGATTCAATATTTGCGTTACGTGCGAATGTTGTTGTTATTAGATTAGTCAAGAAAGGAATTTGTCAAATCTATCATATCACTACTTTTGGAGCACTCCGGAAAAAGATCGGAATCAAAAGCGACTTCGTAGACTGAATTAAGTGGTTGTCACCTCTTCATTCTAATATAAATATTTGATCTTAGTTTAAATCTAGCATCTTGACAATTCCAAGGAACGGTTTATGTCAGATAGCCTTTATCAAAACATTTCCTTCTTTCAAACTTTAACTAGATTGGAATAGTGGTGAAATTTAAGATAAACTGCGTAATTGTGCTTTAAAAAGTTAAATTTTCAAAGGATGCTTTGCTGTTTGAATGTTACATCGATAATTACAATATGCCATTTTCTCGACCCTCATGTTATATTTAGAAATATCAAGAAAGAAACATTCATTTCCTTCAGTGTAGAATATGAAAATTCCACGTTCGAGACAAAATCATTGTGTCAGATACGAGACTTTTCCGAGTATATTATGAAATATGTTGATTCCCAGAGAGGAATGTGTTTTCGTATATTTTCTTAATCAGAAAATAATCAGTACAGGATCATTACCGTTCATTTATTCACCATCATCATTAACAAAGCATACGGTAGATGTACAATAATAGCAGCAGTAGCTTATAACGTGCCTCAAGAAAGTGAAAATAATTACTACCAATTATCCATTCTAGAAAGTGTAATACAATTGTGTCGTTATGAATATAACGTGGAAATACAAGCATTATTTGAATGTCTTTAGTCGTCATATGAGGAATGTTTTTGAATCATTTATTAATAATTAAGCCTTGATTTCACTAAAAAGCTGCTATATCATTGATTTCATTGTTAAATAATAACGTTTAATCTCTGACTAAAGAACGTTTTTCAAATTTGAAAATGTACTGCATTTTCAAATCTAAATCCCAGTGAATGACACAAGG
The DNA here is from genome assembly GCA_028554795.2 of Sinohyriopsis cumingii. Classification (NCBI taxonomy): domain Eukaryota; kingdom Metazoa; phylum Mollusca; class Bivalvia; order Unionida; family Unionidae; genus Sinohyriopsis; species Sinohyriopsis cumingii. The sequence goes on from CM068831.1 coordinate 29,110,570, forward strand.
TAAAATATAAAATTACAATACTTTTAATATTTGAGAAGAACAGAAATCTCCTCGGTTGAATCGTGATATTCTGAAATTAGTAAAAGTCCATGAGTGTAGAGAGTGAATGACCGTTAAAATGTTTTAACATATAACAGATTATAACAGAATTGCAGCATAATGAGGGAAACAATATATTTTGGAGGCCGGTACACACTAGCGGGCTCACCTACGAATGCATCCAGTATTCTTCCGGTCCCACATGCACTATGATATAAAAGTAAGTACGTAGTCCAAACGTTTACTTCAGCCTGCGGCTGAACTCAAATGCAATTACGTACCTCTAAATCACCATAGTTTTCACAGTTATAGTAGTAATGATCAGGAATAATACAAAATATAATACACTTTAGTGACGAAAGTGGCAAGAAAAGATATGTATAAGGGGTTCAGTAGTCAGAGGCACTAGACAGAGTGACATAAACCTAGTTAAACAAGGTAATTGATTTGGATGGTTATGGAAAACAATGACGAAGTGTACAGGATAAGAATTATCAAAACAATCCTTTATTCAGAAACACTTTGTGGATAAGGTATAACAATAAATGCTCTCCTACTAAAAGAATGGACCTTTCTACATGCCTGAAAAAAAGGAATAGGTTAATGTATTTAATGCCTGCAACGTCGCAATATGAACAAGATCAATACTGATTTGATAATGATTTGCCTTAAAGACTCGTTTATTTAAAATGTAGATGAACAATACTTTTTCTGTTATGGTTTATCTCACAATAATTTAGGTAAAATGCTTTTAATAAATTTGGATGATATGTATTTTATTGCTAGTATTGTGAAGAAAGACGTCATGAGAACAAGCGTGTACGTCGATACGTAATACTACCTGCATTGCATGTGTTGGCTTGAATACCTACAGATTCCCATTTAAATAATGAAGAAGGTATGCTTTATGACAAAGAAAAGTGGAAGAAAGTAAGTACAAATTTCTTAAATATAAATGTTAAAGCTCGACGTTTTTGAACTTATACAACTTTTCGAAGTATTGAAAGGTTTTCAATAAATTCAAACGTATTCGATTTCAGTGTGTATCTATACCTTGACATTCGCACTTTCTGCAATGTGCCACATCGTACTTTATGCACCAAGGATGACAATTGGGTGCTATAGGCTGGCAATGGTCTGAATATAGAGAATATTAAAACAATGTTCATTCGAATGCAATTTATGAAACATATCCAACGATATTATTTTATTTGCGAACATATTTCATGCAGAAAAAAGTGCGAGACTGAAAATAAAAATAAGTTTGCTATTTAACGCAGCGTGGGCCTTCTTAGATATTGTTACGGGTTCTGGAAATTATAAGTTATACAAAGTAAGTTTCTATGAGAAAGGTCTTAAAATGAACAAGCAAAATGCATGTTGTATCAATTTTTATCTGGATGCATAATTGCTTAAGATTTGAGATAGAGTGTCCAGCGTGGTCACACCTACCCTCTCTCTCTCTCTCTCTCTCTCTCTCTCTCTCTCTCTCTCTCTCTCTCTCTCTCTGCGTGTTGTGTAATCCTTAAACCTAAATGTTGGCTATTTGGTAGGATAATTTAGAGTTAATGTAAAGAAGTCAGACTGCGCCTTGTTCTATTTCGATCATATGATTGGTTCCTTGAAGGGAATTGTTTGCTCAGTAGTGACTATTCACTCTTCAGGGACTGTTCATAGGAAAAATTCAGTATAGAACATAACACAACCTATCTCTTTAGTATCGCACCCTATATCGTAAACCTCCATATATGTTACCTCCACCTCCAGCAGTTGCTCCCGCACTTCCGCCACCGGCCATAGCTCCTCCAGCGCCTCCTCCACTAGCCATACCACCACCCATAGCACCACCTGCAGATCCACCTCCTGATCCTCCACTACTGCCACCCGAACTTCCACCACCGGCCACAAGGACCACCTCTCCACCTGTGACATACGGAACATAATCAATTTTGCTTGGGTGTACGAAAACATAGTTATAAATTATAAATAAAATGTGTATGGCTATCACAAGACAAGGATCAAACATATGTCAGCTTTTAATTGGTTGTCATTGGCTTTCAGGTATTGTCTTTAGCACATTTCCAACACACAAAATGAAAAATCGTTTGTTTTGTTTTGTTGCAATTTTTTTTTCTTGTGCACGACCGACTTTAAGATAAGTAAGACCCTGTACGTGTTAGACTCAAACAAAACAGTTTGTTTGTTAGTTATATTTAAATCATTGCTCCTTTGAGGCAAAAGCCAGTAACATAACAGCATACAGTGAAAGAAAGTTGTGCGTAATGGTGTAATGATATGTTCTCTTTGGCGTCATTCGTATGTGTGTGTATATATACTGACTTACCGTTAAGTACTTACACGTAAACCTAAACGGCAATCCTTCTTTATATAATAGTAGCCGCCTTTTAATAAATACAAGGTCAATACAGGTCAAATTGATTTTCAGGAAATATTTGTATTTGAATTAAGTTTTTACATCTCCATGTCTGGAAAGATAACCGAATGCATTCTTAAGATAAAGTATTGGCGCAGGCTACACTTTTAGCAATGTCTAAAAAATATTTAAAAAAGGTGATTAAAATGGCATTCTTAGATGATTGGAAACGAAAATGTTTAGAAGTAGCTTTCTGTTGTTGTTTTTTTCTCCCTCAAATCACTGGTTCGCATCCATTTCGTTAACCACCTCGCCGGTATATAATTAAAGTTCTACTAAAGGTTTATCTATGATAGTATGGTAAGGTGGATGAGAGTTTTTGGTGGCCGATCATAAAGAACATATGGCTAAGAAACAATTGTAACTGCAGCCTACCTGAATTGTTGCAATCTCCTTCGCATTTATGTTCGCATGTGCCTGTTTCACACCCACTTGTCTGGACCACTTTGACTTCGACGGGATGGCCGCAATCTCCGTCGCATTTGTGTTCACATGTTCCTGTTTCACACCCACTTGTCTGAACCACTGGAACTACGACGGGTTGGTTGCAGTCTCCTTCGCATTTATGCTCGCATGTGCCAGTTTCACACCCACTTGTCTGGACCACTTGGACTTCAACGGGTTGGCCACAGTCACCGTCGCATTTGTGTTCACAGGTTCCCGTTTCACACCCACTTGTTTGAACCATTGGAATTATGACGGGCTCTGTTTTTTCACATTCGTGGCATTCATCTTTACATTGACATGAAGGGCAGCCGTCATGTCCAGCAGCTCCCATTGTGTAACCGTTGGTGCATTTTGCCATGCAGTGTGTGGTACCACTGCACGTGTGTACCGCAATTGCTGTCGAACTGGATTCACATCCCTCATGGCATGCTGTCATAAACTATTATTTTAAATATGACGAACTCCAATTTTACATGCATTGATTATTTAATCAGTTTTGACCAAGCTTTCGAAAACTGAATTTAATTTCTGGATAATGTGACTGAGCAGGTTTCCATCCAGAGGATTTAAAACCTATTGCCTTTAATTTAAAATAATAACAAAAATAATTACAATTATTTCATTTTACGTTTCTAAGCCTTATATAGGCTAGGTACGATCGAGTTACAAATATGTGTTATTTAGTTTTATCTATTCCAAACCATTAACATACATCCTTCAAATAAAATTGTACTTATGCCAGTTTACAATATTTATCAGTAAAGAAAGAACGTAAACGCGAGTGTAAAGTTCCCAAACTTACGTTCAGTTTCAATGCACGTGCAAATAGGACAGCCGTCGGCTCCATCCGTACCAAGAGTATAACCGGTGTGACAGGTGGACATGCAATTCAATGTCGCTGGACATTTCTGCACAATGTTTAATGTCGCTTGGGGCTTCGGAGCAGGCTTAACTTCTGTAACAATATGCAGGAGATGCGTATGAATGGATACATCGGGGATTATGAATCTCTACAGTACTTGCCTCCGGTAAAAATGACAGGATAATGTTTCAATAAATTTATTTCTCATACATACAATATGATGAAGAAGCCATAAACTAACCAAAGGATTATGACATAGCTGTATCTTCAGTGATTATAAGCGTATTTTCCTAAACGAATATGGATGGTCTCAGACATTCATGTATATACCTTCACGTCAGGCAGTAAGGTGGCACTACCTTGTAAACATAGCATGAATGTACACTAAATGTCCCTATTATTGCGTGTGTACAAGAATTTGCTTGAGTTAGGGGATTATCATTGACCAGCTTATAAACATATTTAGAGCTTTTTACAGGAATAATACATGGTCTGTACACAAATGCAGGCATAAAAATAATTTCTAAATGATTACACATAATTACCATTTTCCAAGTAGCCTGATTCACTTATTCGTCTCTAGAACACGTCTTAGACAAGGTAGTTTTACTTTCTTTACTTCTTATCTATTAAATACATATGGCTTGTTTAGCAAACATACATTGTAAGGCTTCAAGGTTGTACAAACTGTGGGAGTACACAAATGAAAAGGAAAAGTAGAGGAAGAAGCTGAATTTTGTGAGGGGGGGCATCAGGCATTTTAGAATTTGTCCATCTTTCTAAAATCTTTGATCATCTAGAGGGGCAGAGAAGAGTGTGATTCGATCTTAAAAGCACAATCTGGGTCACAGTTGCAGGTCAGACCCTCATCTCTGCCTCACTAGTAAGTTGGGTGTCTCTCCCAGCTCTGCCCATGTCATTAACTCCATTTGGCAAATAACCTTCGATGCCACCAATACTGGTAGCTCAGACTCTAGTAAAACGTCCCACTTCAAGCAAGGCCTCCACTGCCGTAATTATTTGTTAGCCAGTTTGTTTCAACACTAATTTGTTTCCTCAAAGGATGTATTATATTATCAGACTGAGACAGCCATAAGGCATTATATATCCAATGTTCGATCAAATGATGCATTGGTTGTGCATGAGCTCATTGAGACCCTTTCAGTAGCACCATGTCCATTTCCGGCTGACCTTTTCCAGATAACCTTGGGGTCCGGTCCAACCGTCGCAGAAGAAAAAGTTGGGCCAATCATTCGAAATTCTTATAAACGTGCTAATCAGCCATTACTTGACTTTCTCATTACCATGTCTAAGCATCCTGTTTCCAGTATCTTTTCACACCCAATTCATTGACCCAAAATGAGGGAACCAACTCTATTTCGAGTGAATGGTCCAGTAACCGTCTCTGTTCCGTTGCCAGATCCCGTTCCCGTTTGTTGCTCCTACTCCACTATGACCAGCATTCAATGAATCACCACCGCCAGATATGTTGAAGGGACCAGCGCCTGTATTAACCTCATCTCCATCAGATCTGGTTCCCATACTTGATCTCCCGCTATTCTGTCATCTAAGCAAGCAACTGCAACCTTATCAAAGAGCTTTATCCGCCTTGAATTTCCACTTTTCCTGCTTCGTATCCACCTTCTCTAATCATCGCACAACTCCAGCAATGAGATATGTCTTGCTCGCTCTAATGGTTGTCAGCTTACAGCTTGTTTCTTTCGGTTTAAAATGTATGTATTGATAATCTCTTTATTAACTTAGATCGCTATCAACCAATCATATATAGCAATTTTATCTCAGATATCAAAAAAATTATTCTCCTTGGATAGTATTTCAGACATAGTTATGTCATTTTCTGATGGGCTATTGAATGAATTTTTGCGATTATTGGTGCGTATATTCATGAGTTTGCATGTCAATGAGCGAAAGAAAGAACACCAACCTGTGTGGACGGCTATAAGACATTCGCATGTTGGGCAACCATCGTCACCACACTTGTATCCAAGTGTGCATTTGTCAGGACAGGAGAAAGCTGCTGAACAGGAGACTTGCTTGGAAGTGTGGACTTCGGTAACATGTAATATGCCAACCACTAGAAAACATTGAAAACATTACATCAAGAACAAGTGTATATAGCACACAATAGTATTAAAACATTAAGCATCTCTATTAAAAACTCAATGCAAACAATGATTTCCCCCTGCTATTACAATGCTCAGTGCGAACAAGCTTCCCCCACCCTGCAGAGGCAATCTGAATATGTTAAACTATCAGTATCACCAAGTTCATTTTCAATCAATTATTATATTTTCTATAATTACACAAATTTCCTATTCTCTTTGGAGTGAACTCAATTGCATGATATTTTTAGATATATTTAAGAAACAAATATGATCCAGTTAGTTTCCTACCAAGGGATATACCATCAATATCTCTGCAAATATTAATTAGGTTCACATTATTTGTTTATTATCTTATGATTTGGCAAAAAAAAATTATATTTTTTTAAAACTTTGTGCGTCTATTTGTATCAGCAGAATATTCAATATTCGCATAACAAAATTGTCTCAACGCAAATGACAAGATTTCTTTTCTCACCGACATTGTATATCACTCATGTCATATAGCCACTTGGTACTCAAATAGCCTTTGAGTCATGCAGAAATAAATTTTGCTTGTGATGACAAAAGGAATATATATATATATATAGAGAGAGAGAGAGAGAGAGAGAGAGAGAGAGAGAGAAATAGATTACCTTGCGGATGGATACATTCACATGTTGGGCAACCGTCCTCACCACACTTGTAGCCGACTGTGCAACCAGCGCTACAGCTAAGGGCGCTTGAACATGTTACCAACTTGACTGGGATGACTTCTACTTTCTGTGGCTGAGCTGGATAAACGAGAACAAAAATTCTTCATATATTGCTGAGAACAAACGAAAACAGCATCCATGGCATTTTACTTATATGCATTTATTAACAATATGGGCTAATAAGAGAAACAGACTTGGTAATAACGGTGTGAGAATGGCTCGTTTGTTTTATACAGGTGCGACCAGAAGTCAAACATAAAATGAAGTAAGGGAAATCCCTTGCTGACATTTGCTATATGCTTGCACCGCATGTATGAAACGTAAGTTTAAAATCAGGATCACGCTAAGAACATTTGATGCGTTTAATAACTCAATGCTATGTGATTTTGAATGAAAACCTTTACCTGTATCTAACTATTTTAGAAAGAAGCTAATGAAAAACATTACAGGCTTCATTTTTACAACATATGATCTATCAATCGTTCTAAAAATTTAATTTTGTAATCTTTAGTAACTCTTAGTCTACGTAAAAGTGACGTTTGATTGACGTCGCTTTTATGTAAACGAATCTTAACACCGTAAACCATGCAGCTGAATATAGAGAGAAACGTGCCAGCTTGGCAATGTGTACTTAATATAGTGTCCATTTCAAAATGATAAAGGATGCTTATTAATTCTGTACATCTAGGCCAGGACAGCAATATAAAACTATTATTTGTTACAAATATATTAAGTTTAATCTTGAAAATCGTTATGCGGAATGACACTTGTCCCTGTATAATCTGCTTAATTTCATTCCACATTAAGAGAAAATTATGGGCAGCTACATTTTGGACATTTCAATTTGTTTTAACATTTGACTGTTGATATAATCAATTTTTAAAATCAGATCTCATTTTAGGTTGTTATTTGTTTATGGACACTCAATACTCACGTTGTAGACATAAACACTCGGGACAGCCGTCGTGGCCGGCCGATCCGAGTTGGTAGCCATGCTTGCATGACAACATACAGTTTAGTGTGGCAGTGCATTCCTGGTGTCGTGCTGGTGGCTCAGTTGGTGCTAAAGAATTAGAAAAATAAATCAACACCGTGGATACGATATATAGAAGAAGGAGAAGCTGATGATGGAAACGAAGTGAACGAAAACCATGGTGGAAAAAATAAAATAAAAAAAGAAAGAGAAGTTGACATGAAACACATTCTACACTATATCGCAGTTATTTTGGACGTATATTCTCGACGGTAGATAAAATGAAACAAGCTTAGGTAAGAAGGATCCCTAATGAAAATCATGGGGAAGACAATGCTGGCAAAATTTATTTCATAATATAGTTACGATCCCTAACGAAAATCATGGGGAAGACAATGCTGGCAAAATTTATTTCATAATATAGTTACGTACAAGGTGACTGTTAATTTATAAGTATAATATCCTTTGTACGTTTCTTTCTAACACCAAGGTCTTTACTTCTTGTGAGAAATGAGTCCAATGAATCAAATAAATGTACTGTAGTATTATGTGGAGACAATTTTCACTCTCATTTATTAATTGGTACTAAAAGTTGCTTAGGGACCGATAAAACCATTAATGTTAAAGCTCTGAGGTTGTTCCTGACATATTCTGCGCATTCTTATGTGGATCCATTAAAAACCACCAGTAGTAGAATTTTTGCTCCATGTTATTGTTTAAAATTGGATCGAAATACCTCATGTTTGTTTCAAAGTATGCCAGATGATAGAAATAGCTATACTGTTTCATATAGTAAGGTACCATTAAAAGTTTCTGAATATTCCGCAATAACTTACCAAGATATGCCGCAATTTTATTAGTGACCAGCAACATCATGTTCTGTGGAATGGCCCTGAGACTTTTTAAATATGTTTGCTGATTTGTTGCAAAATATCACCAAATTAAATACGTTATATTATTATAAAAAATTACCTATCTTGAGATAAAATCAAATAAAATATATCAGCTTAAAGAGATTTCATCCTTTCCACCCTCCGCCACGAAAATTAGATGGCCAGCACATTATAGAGGATAAATTTGGCATGTTATATATTGATTGATGTATAACTTATAATCTAACAATTACAACTAATGTAGAATGATTCAGCTTAAACTCATTTGACATCCTGTAAAAGACATTCTACTGAACTTCTAAAACTTGCTGATAAAAACGGAAAGTGTTGAAACTGAAATCTACAATTACCGGCTACCGTATGCATCCTGATATAATAAGCAAGGAAACTGAGTAGGGTCAGTAAACATAAAACACACTTCCTCTGCAAGCGACAACATATTCATGAAAATATCAGGCTCTTTTGCTGTCTTGCCAAAGAATTTGTGTAATTTATACATTACCATACACTACTAAATTGTATAAAAAGGACATTTGCTTTGAATCATATTTTTCTGAATGTTGGATATGCTCGAAAGTCTTTCGCAATATGCCATTTGACTACCACATGATACGTGTAAAACATGCTATTAGGAAATCAAAATATAGTGCTTTATATAATGTTCAAAATTAATTTGTAGCAAATACAACCATTTTGTAAGAAAATAACTTATTTGTCATAAAATATGAAAATCTGCTGTTAATATAAAAAAATTCCTAACACGACTACTCTGAAATTTCTGTACATAACTTACGGATGGAAATTACCACATTACCAGTACAGTAAAAAAAAGTACCCCGATACCTATCGCCGGTAAAAATACCGCGGTAAACAGGTGTAACGGTAATATCGCTCAGCTCTACCCGGTCAATAGGACACACGGTTTCCGTAGACATCGGAATACAAATATAAAAAACTTTAAGAACTAGAGTTGACTACCATAAAAAAGCTTTGCCTTTCTCTTTCAATTGGAAAATGTGTGCATGATCTCTATTTGATTAAATAATTTCCTGTCAGCATTAAACGAAAATGAAACATTAATTTAAATGTAAGTTTCTTTGCTGTTTATTAAAACCTCCAAAGAATCGCAATAGCTTTTGTCACGAAATGGGATAAATCATTTTATTTATTAAATACATGTACTCGGGTTTCGTTTTTTGTGTACAACGATTCTAGAGGGTGATTTATGTATATTGTATAATATTTCGAAACAGGGAGTTCGGTTCATCCTATACCGCACGTGCGAAGTGCTTCCGATGGGAAAAACCGATTGCTTCCAGCGCACAGACGATGTATGGCTGCATAGAAGTTAACCATAGCAGCTGTAAAGCTGAACTATAGCAGCCGTAGAGCTGAGTTAACAGTGTTGATGGTCGAGCAGCAGGTGATCGGGTGTTGCTGACCGATTGGTGGACGCTGATTGCTTGATTGACCAAGGAATTGAATTTTGGCCTGGAATACTGACTGATTGATTGAGCAGTGTGACTGGTAGCCAAGTGTACGGAGTGTGTAACTCCATATATGTAATCTTTCAGCCGTGGTCTAATTTTGGGTTTTGTAATAACCAGTGTCGTTGGGATTGTAAAGATATTTGGTATGATATCTGTCCGTTTATTTTCATCATTTTACTATTTGAGTAAAACACCTCATATTTCACTATCTGAGTGTATTAATTTTTACTATTTGAGTAAAACACATCATTCCTTTCGTCATGTGAAATTACTGTAAATCATTCACCTTTGTCCTTGTACTGCGTAAGATCATTTATTTGTATTTTCATTTGTTGCATTATTAGGTTCGTGCTGATTATGCTAATTTGTCTAATATTTTGATCTTATACACGCACGTATTAATCATAATTATTTTCTCATTCAAGTCATTTATCACTAAACATTGTATTTGTATCACCATCAAAAGTGTTCTGTTGTAAATCCGAGATCCAACCCGGTTATCATGTTACAGTTTTAAAAATATTTTTTTTTCTCAGACAATGCAAAGTAATATACATTTGGATATTTTACTATTTAGTGACTGACATCTGAAATGCGGATACTTTATGTACATCTTGCATGAAAACATTACTATCTAAAACATACCGAAATGGTCTATATTTTCCAAACGTAACTTGTATTTCAAATACCTGGATTGCATGAACATTTCTGGCAATCACCGTGACCGGATAAGGAATAGCCATGGTGACATGACACAATGCAGTGGGCCACAGCCAGGCACTCGTGTCTTTCGGGTTCTGGTTTGAGAACTACAGCTGGAGGTTGGGCTTCTGAAAGCAAGCAGATAACAGTATAGCTGAGTAAGGATGTATGACCACGCTGATTGAGTAAAGGATGATGAATGTATATCCACACTTTCAAGCGATAATCAGGAATTATGTGACGGTGAGATGATTAGGTCACCTACTTGATTAAAGTAGTTTAGTGTAGAGAGTCTTTAATCGTCAGAGGCGTGTCAATTACATACACGACCCGACCTTGGTTTCTAAATCGATCAAATGTATTATTTATACCGTTCGTACAACCGATCATTAAGCCTGCAGACACGTCAGGGTTTCAGAGTAGTATGCACTAGCCTGATGGCCTTCACACTTGTGGTCAAAAGATTGTTTCCATTTCAATGCAAGATTTCGAATATGCAATGCCAATATGGTCTCAAATTGCAAATATATACCTATTGAAACAAATTGTCATGACTATAGATGCCTACACCTGCATCAGGATCACAATATTGCATGACAATACCTGGTAAGCATGCGCAAGTTTGGCATCCGTCTCGACCTTTTTCGCCCAGTACATATTTGGTTTTGCAAGTCATCATACAGAGTTTGGTTCCGGTGCATTCGTTGTGTGTGACTGGTTTCGGTTGTTGGACAAGGATGACTGGCTTTGGGGCGGGTGCTGAAAAAAGATATAAAAGTAATAATAATAATAATAATAATAATAATAATGCATTGACATTAAGTGTAAGTGCAGCTTGGGCCACTTAAATAAAAAGAAACGAAAATCGATCTAGTAGTAATGACCTCAAAGAATTATATTTGTTTGAAAACGATTACAATATTTGTTTTCATTCAGGGTATAAGATTGATACAATCATGAAGAAGAAGACATGGTTAGATGTTCCGTGCAAACATTTAAGTAGGAATTATAGAAACATAAGTTTGCTTTCATAATTGTGCATACAATACAATTGCAATCAAATTACTCAGCATAAAGTCTAGTTTTAGTATATTTAAATTCATTCTCCAAGCTACCTTTTCTAATTGCTTCCAACAACCTTCCAACCACATGTTAAAGTTATTCCAGACAAACTGAAGGCTTTGAAACATATATGGAAACTTACTCGTCGTTGTTTCCTATAGGATATCTTAAGCATGAAAAATTGTCATATTAGAAGCCACAAAACAGCGCATCATCTGGTCTGTTGGCAACAACATCTCTAATAGTAACTTCAGGTATGCATAGTTACTAACATTTTCAAAACCAAGTAAGCATCGGCCCAACCGTATAAGTTAGATTTTATAAATCATTATGTCTTTCTATAAAAGGAGAGTTTGAAGAGTAACACCTTTCTTGGTCACATTCATAGCGGTACGGGTTTGCAAAACTATGAGAAGTCTAGCTAGCCTATAGATATGAAAAGCTCGTCTGTAACTGGAAGGATATAGAACATTTGTACAATTCACTGACATTATGTCTCTGCTTCAGCATCTTAAACTTACATGTGAATTATCGATTTTGACTTCTAGAAGTCAGGATGATTTTACGTGCTGAATTTCGTCTAGAATGTTAGACATTTTCATTCGGAAACAGCGTGTTAGAAATACAAATTAAGACCCTTAAATGAGATTGCATGCTTACCCTGGCTGTGTGTACAAGTGCAAGACCTACAGCCATTGCTGCCAACATGACTGCTCAAACTGGCCTCACTTTTACAAGACATCATACACAGCATTGTACCGTGACATTCCTAAAAGGATCAGACAATAAAAACACAGATAAAGAAGAGATATGTACAACTTTTCTTTCAGTGTCTTTGCACACAAATATTGATAAGATATGGTAGAACACCATGTTTGATCCCGGGAATTGTATGCATAATAATAATAATAAAAATAATAATAAGAATAATAATAATAATAATAATAATAATAATAATAATAATGATAACAAAAGTAATAATAATTAAATTAACAATAATAATAATAATAATAAAAAGAAGAAGATATGGAGAGAGAGAGAGATAGAGAAAAAAGATAGATAGATAGAGATAGATAGAGAGATACATAGAGAGAGATAGATACGTAGACAGATAGATAGATAGATAGATAGATAGATAGATAGATAGATAGATAGATAGATAGATAGATAGATAGATAGATAGAAACAAATATAGCTTTGCTGATCAACATTTTAAAAAAAGTACGGGATGTGTAAACGCTGTGTCTTCATACCGATTCCAGTGCACTTGAAAGGAATCTTATTCGAAATATGGTCTGTATAATATATATCTATATATATATATATATATATATATATATATATATATATATATATATATATATATATATATATATATATATATCTGTGTGTGTGTGTGTGTGTGTGTGTGTGTACAATTGCAAGACCTACAGCTCGAGTATAACTCGAGTCCAGAGGCAAATAACAAATACCATGATCTGCCGTAGCATAATGCGCCTACAGATGAGGATCAATGTTGTTCGTTCTACTGATATATATATATATATATATATATATATATATATATATATATATATATATATATATATATATATATATATATATATATATATATATATATATATATCCTTTGTTTATCACATAAATGCTCTTAATTTAGTGGTATCTCTCTACCGAAACAGCCATATCTTTGTAATATGTTTATCGGTCTATCTATATATTTATATATATATCTGTCTTTCTTTCCTTTACCTTCAGGGGTTTCTCTTGAACCGCATGATATCCTCCACTGCTACCACCATTGCTACTCGCATGGTGTCCCCCCTGCATTCCCCCAAAAGCACCACCGCCACCAAGTGTTCCTGGGACAAAGCTGGACCCTCCAAGTGCTCCTGCACCTATCATTGACGGGAAGTTGTATTGAAACATATATGTAACAAACTATTGCAATTAGGTAAACAAGGCGAATGACTGAAAGGATGGTGTTCGAAAAAGGGATCGAACTACTGTCATTGTCCCCAACCTGCTAATAGAAAGTGCCATGTGGCAGTTTGTTTCATAAATATTTATTATATATATTCTCTTGTTTTATTGGCATGTTTTCTTCTTTGACCAGGAAATTAAAAACTCGTTACCAACACCACATTTGACATGTTTCATGGATGTAATATAAGCACCCCAAGTATGAAGATTTTATTTCTGCAGTAGCTTTAATTTATTTATTTATTTATTTATTTATTTATTTATTTATTTTTTAGGGCTTGATACAATCTTTCAGTCTTGCACAGTTTATTGTCCTTATTTGATAGACGATATTGCATGATAAGCCGTTTGCATGCGACTAATATACTGTATAACAATACACATTAATGTACTACGCATGTCATATATTGATCAGAATGCAATTCCATATGAAAACACATAATTCAGAAACCATTTAGTATGAGTGTTATGTACAATGATAGTCTTCCTGCAAATTGTTGTACCGTATGTACCCGTTTATAACACGAGTTCAGAGGTAAATAACAAATACCATCATCTGCGCTAACATAATGCGCCTACAGATGAGGATCAATGTTGTTCGTTCTACTGATTACACATAGTAAGCTGCACATACCTAGATCTGCCGGAGCATTATGCTATGGCGTGTCTGATTCTGTACAATTTACACTTATCCTCGTCTTATACGTTGTACAGACGGTATGTATCGACCGAATCGAAACGTTAAATAGTGTATGAATAACAAACTGCATTAATGACTACAGTGAAAATAAAAATATTTACCAGGCATGCCGTAGTATCCAGCACCGAAGTGAAACATTTCTGGAAAGACAGAAAACGGGCTGCTTCAGAATCATTCTTTGCAACAATCGTCTTAAGCACCGTTTTTATATTCTATTTGCAGATTATATAGCAACGCACTTTACAAATACGTACTGTATATATATATATATATATATATATATATATATATATATATATATATATATATATATATATATATATATATATATATATATTTATATAAGCTAAGCGCAATCTGCAGAGCACAAAATAACAACCTAAGTTTGTAGATATTAAACTCAAGCGTGTTCGCATTTATAAAAGTTAGAACATTTTCGATGAATATAAAATCCGTTGTTACTAATATTCTGACGATTTAATGTACAGTTCGCTTTATGAAATTGAAAAGCACTTTGACAGGTTAAGAATATGTCGATAAGACATGTAAACCAGTACTGGTTTCAAAACACCATATTATTGATATAGTAGCACACAATAACTATGACACTGTGTAATCTTTTGGTCATTAAAGAACAAGAGAGAGAGAGACAGAGAGAGAGTTATTAGTCACTAAGATTTGAATATACTTTAAAGCCCAAAACTGCATTTTCAGCAGTAGAATAAAAAAAAGCAAATACGAAATAAAACGATATTATTCTAATATGTTTTGCGTTTGTTTACAAGAGTTTAGACTGATTACATACGAGGTCCACATGCGCACATCTTGCATCCTCTTTCATCAAGTTTGACACAGCCCGGTATGCATTCTACATGTAGCGGACAGAGACTGTAGCTCCCTGGAACAAAAGGTACATTTCAATTTGGTTCTTCGTATAGGTAGATAGATTAACTGTTAACTATTTAAATCTTACTAATATGTAAATATCCCAAACTGTTAACTATTTAAATCTTACTAATATGTCAAAATCCCAAATATCAAGCAAACACTTTTACTTAGCTAGGAACACTGTAATAAGGACTGTATTATAAAATAAATGCCCTATTACAAACTAATACACGATGTTGTGTATATATCACAAAAATAAACGACTGATACTTTGCTTACCATTAAAATATAAAATATATACTTACAAGCCAAAGGCACCAATAGTGCGAGGGCAACTAATTCCAACATCTCCCTAGAGTTAATTCCAACGCTTTGTTCCGTCGCTGTCCGTCAAGGTTCTATAAGCTTATTATATCGTGATAAAACGTGTACACCTGGCGGCCGAGCCCCACTGACGTAAGTCGCCAACTCTTCCTCTTACCCTGATTAGAAAATGAACACGATGAAATATCAACCCCTCTCTGCACGTGGCTGATAAATATAGCTACTTATCTCATTTTAATAAGCAGTTGTATATCTTGTGTATAGAAGATACGTGGTGAATTATACACTTTCCTCTTAGGAAGAACCCGTCTATAATATTGTGATGATAAAAGTATTTCTAATGCTGACTATTTATTTTGTCTTATCAATGCATGGCAACTGCACTCTGACATCTGTTACCAAACCCCTACGATGGCATCTGTGTATCATTATCGACATCAACAAGTTAGTTACGAAACAAGAACCGAAAATGCTTTCCTAAACGGTTGAAACGGGCTTCAAGTATCATCCATACGATTTTTAAGATGTTGTCTCCATGTAAACCTGGCTGACTGATACAAGCTGAGACACGTTGCCGAGACCCCGTTTAGCATTTTCAAATATGTTGGTCAGGTCAGGAATGAGGGAAAGTGCAAACCATGAAATTCAAATTTTGGATGATACAGTTGTACTAGAAATATGTCAGTCACATTCAGCACAGAATATAGAAATAATTAGCTGGACCTTACCGCCAAGATACCAAAAAACTGAAGTTTCTCGTAGCAAACAAATTCCCCAAAATGTTGCAGCTGCTTGTTGGTCACTTTTATGTCGAACGTATGATGAAATTAAATTTTATAACTTTCTTAATTCACGACCTTATTTTGTTTATAGTGAATTTTTTTGTGTATCCTAATCTTTATATATATATATATATATATATATATATATATATATATATATATATATATATATATATATATATATATATTTGATTACTTAAACTCATTCAACACACACACATTCACATACACACATGGTAGGAAAAGACACGATCGCACACAAACTCCAAATTGTTATGAAATCGCCTGGTTCTTTGAAACGTAAAACGGTTTTCTAGGCGAAAAAGGACAGGCACATTAATATGTAAAACAGCTTTAAAACCTGTTTTTTTTTTTTTTTTTAAATTTAATAACATGCAAAACGTTTGCATTATGGTCCATTTTTTCTTAAACTCGATAATTGTATTATCTACTTCGGCTACATATGTGTTCTAACGTTTCCAATTATACAAAAATCATTAAGAATGGATCAAATTTGTGATTGTTTTGTGCAGAATGTGTTTTGCATAGAACATATTTTCCAAGGAATTTTAGGTAGTAAAATCGTTTATCAAAAGTTTGTTTTTCTTTAATTCTAAAATTCGGACCATAAGTTCGAATCCATTCTACAAATAAATGAGATGTGGCTAACAACAGGACAGTCAAAGACTACACACTCAATATGACCTATTACCTCTTAACAAAGGCACACTTAGCCTTTCAGTTTTGTTTTCTTTTTGTGTATTTCTTCAAAAAATGTCTTTTGGAAATATTTATATGATGAAATATATTATCGTAGATAAACAGTTTTGTATCTTTTGTACAATGTGTAACGAAACAAAATAACTGTCCACTTATTTTCACCAATTGCACACACTGGCTGTGTGGACCAAATTTCACGTATACCATTTAGATTATAGTTTTCACTTCTTATTATGTCTTTATAATAAAATTAGTATCTTATCCTTCACAGTGGTGTTTTGTAGACACTGCATAACAAGTATTCCCCTTTAAAATCAAAACAACTTATGACAGTCCTCTGTCCCGTTGCTGATATCCTTTTGAGTTTAATCCTAACAAAAATCCGTCTTGGTCGCCTGAAGTTAAGAAAGCACACCATAAAGCTCGATGCTATGGAAAACAGTGGGTAGAAAACTGAATCCCGTGAGGGCTTGCATAATGCACCGGCAAAACTGGGTCTGTGTAGTTGGTTAGGAATAATCAGTAGAACAAAAAATATAGACCGTTATCTGCATGCGCATTATGCTAAAACGGATCAGGATCGATGATGTTTGCAGTTGGGCTCTTATAAGCGAGTATATACGGTAAGGTACTAGCTGGACAATTTTTTTTATTTTGTTAGATGGTTATTCATTGTACTTTACCACAACCATCTATATTTGTAATGATTTTGATTTGGTATCGTGTACGTAATTTAACATTTTCAATTAAATTCTACTCGCATTGGAAACAAACTCTACTGAAATGAAATGAAGACAATTTGTATAATATTGCAATGCATGCTTTTTAAAAATGAAAAACATGTAGCAAAATTGAATGTGAATCATGCACAAAGATTTGCAAATAATATTTATTCAATGAGACAGATTCCGCTTTACAAAGAATGAACTGTCAACTATGCTGGCCAGATTCGTACGTGAGGGAGGGAAGGAGTGAATAATAAAATGAATCAAACACTTCATCTCTCCTCAGTGCATTTACCTTTAATTTTTCACTAGTGTACTGATGTATTAAACAATAAATGTCTGTCCATCGGTGTCGATCACGACAGCAGCTGCAGTTTTCTGTTGTCAAGGAGTATACTAGTGAGGCCAATCCGGGAACGGAAGTTTCTCACCCATCTGCAGCACACAAGGGTTGGTATAGGAGTAAAGGTTTTTGCAGCTCTAGGGCGTTTTCTCTGCGGCTCAGCAATTTTCTGCTGTTCTGCTGTGTGGGCGCCAAATATGATATTGCTACGCCATGAGGAACGGTCTTGCGTAAGGGTCTCCCATGAGGCACTGTTGATGAGCAAATTTTCAAAGACTACTTTCAACGAACGCTTGAAGCGCTTCTTTTGTCCTCAGATAGCGCGCTTTCCAACGCATAGCTCGCCATAGAGCAGCTGTTTTGAAATATGTTCTTCGTGCATACGGACGATGTGACCTGCTAATATAATGTGGGCCCTCTGCAGCAACGTAAAGAAAGATGGGGTGACGACTCTCGTGAGAACCTTGGTATCAGGAATTTCGTATTACCACCTTATCCAAAATATCCTTTGGAGACAGCTCATGTGACCTGTACTGACTTTGTCTTAAGTAGACAAACCACATCTTGTTTGCATACAGATGGGAGGTTAGCACTGTCACAAGTTACACTTTCAGCTTGGGTGTAAGACCGGTTATTCTGCGGTCCTATACATTTCCAAGTACTATCCCGAAGGTTGAACTAACTTTAGAAATTTATGTTGTTGACATTATTGTCAATGTTGACTGTTCTTGTGAACTTGCTGCTCAGAGACGTGAAGCTGTCGACAGCCTGGAGTTTATGTCACTTCACTATTATGCTCGGTCCAAAACATGGCTTCTGAGGGGCTAGTTAGAAAATTACTTCACTCTTTTTAGCCCTGATCCTGATGCCGTTGTTGTCGCATGCCTCAGGAAACATGTCCATGATGTTATGCATTTCTTCATCTGATATGGCATTAATTGGAGCAACGACTGTGATGAACTTATACGGACAGCCAAAATTTGCCATGATCTCCCAAAGTCCATATCTGCAGCCTGTGTCGAACGTCGTGGTCAGGCCAAGTAAGGTTGTGAAGAGGTCTTTTTCTTGCTCCTTGCATTTCTGATGGAGTTAACGTGCCACGAATATCATGTCCACTGATCCACGATCTGCGCGGAAATCACACTGGCGTTTTGGAAGTAGACCCTACTCAAGATAGTGAATGAGTCGACTGAGCAGGGCGCGATAACGTTTGATGTATTAACAGTACAGAAGGATCACTATGATATAATCCCAAATTAACTTTGAATAAATTCTTAATAATTCCTTGACAGATTGTAAATATCCAAAAAGTCTGTAAGTGAATTCATAATAATCCTGTGAGAGCTATTTCTCCAGTAAATCTAAATATTTCAAGCACTTTAATTCAAATGAACGATTCAATTAAATAAATGAACCATCTCAATGAATAGCTTCCAAGACTGGTGTTTACTATTTTAAGTCCCTAAATCGACATAATAATTTTCTTTTATGCAAAGCTAATATGCAGTACAGAGACAAATGAAAGAAACATAATCTTTCCAGAATTATTTTAATTAGTAAACAAAAACAAAGTTTAATTTATAAGAAATTAGGTCAGCCTGGCCTTTTCGAGAACGCATGTCTTTGACGGATCACATGATGTGTAGTCAAACAAGATTACAACTAAATCTTGGAATTGAATGAATGAATATACATACTTGATGCATGATTAATCGTTAAAATGCGAACATATAATATATTAAAAAAAATTGTATTTAAAATATTATTACCTGAATAGCGCTGACAAATTATACAAATGAATGAAAATACACATAATATAGGCATGTATGTATGTATGTATGTATGTATGTATGTATGTATGTATGTATGCATGCATGTATGTATGTATGTATCGAATCTAACGGTATGCTATCATTTTGATTAATATATGGTGCTGTGATTCATAATGGGTCTTTAATGTCTATTGTTTTGAGCATGTCGTTTTATATAGGTCACTGCCTCTTTACTCCATAAAGTATGCTCTTGCGTAGCAAAAGCGTTTTCGAGGTCTTGAAATTACATTTTAATAAACATCTTTGTTTCAAAAAGTGAACATGACAATAGTCAGTTAGGCCAAGCATCCACCCTTAATCACAGCCAAAGTTCACGCACATAATTTAAATTAAACATACAGAATAGCAAGCGGATGTGCTCTTGTAAACGTGTGTACCTATACTAAACAAACTGAAAAAATCTTCCAACAATAGTGTGAGCATGAGGATAGACCAATAACCACATCTTTTTTTAAAGCGCTATGAAATGAATTAAGTTACAGAGCAATCCACTCAATACTGCGATAATAGCTGCATTCACAAACAAATGTCATATATTGCAAACAGTTATAACCTACCAAGAACAATATATATTATACGCATTGAGGGAGCATACATAAGTGTCAGTATGCATCCTCAACAAATGATCATAAAATGTACGAATTTTCATACTGATCAGTAATAGAGAGAATAATAACACGACAGATTGCGTTCACAAAATTATGTCTTGCATTGCATATAGCTATATGACAGCCGTGGCAAAAACCCAAAGGAAAATTTTAAGAGAACGATGCTTTGCTAATACGTGCATTTTCAGATGATAACCATAACATAAAACAGTTAACTGAAAATTAAATGAAAACTGTCAGACAAATTGCATTTTAATTTGTCTGTCAAAATATTACATCCAGCTTCAAGTCACAGCAAGCAAAAGTAAGACGACACAATTGTGTACAGTGTTTTTTCGATATACGCATCTTGATCCGATGACCATTCTACGTGGGAATCTTCACAGGTATCCGTGAAAAAATCAAAGGACGACCATTCTACCTGAGAATCACATGTATCCGTGACAAAATCAAACGATAACTATTATACGTGGGAACTGTCACAGGTATCCCTGAAAAAAGCAAACGATGACCATAACATGTATAACTTTTTACAGTGGTCCATTGATAACTGAGCGATTAGTTGCGTTTGGGATATTGCGTAACGTTATATTTATAAAAAGGACAATAACCTAACCAAATGTACGTAAACAATGTTATTTTTAGATTTGCCAATATGCAGATTATGCCCTTAACCCATACCACGTCTTATCGCTTTCCAATGAAAACTGCGATAGTAACACTTCTGCAAGAGTTTGCCATATATTGCATGCAGGTGCTGGTCATAAAGGGTAAAAATTTCTATCAAAGTTAGTTTGGACTAGTAGTTCGTCTATATGAGCATTTGCAGGCGATAAGCATGACTTATGAAAACATTCACAGCGGTGAATTAAAAAGTATCAGATTATTTGCGAGAAAACGATTGCATCCAAGATGTAACAAACGGACAGACGAATACAAGGATTTACATATAATCCGGTCTTCGTTAAGTCTGAAAAAACAATTTTAAAGAAATTAACAGAACAGATATACTGCACTTGCTTCGTTGAGAAGAACTGGGTTGAGCATTTACTTCATATATAATGCGTAAAGAAAGCTTATCTAATTTAAAAATTGCTTTGTCATTAAAACGACTAAAACAAAAGCAAGAACAAAGGGCAATTGATACTGCTCCAACTCCATCTAATTGTTTACTACAACATTTTCTCCTCACATATGAGGTAACTTCATACAAAGTGCAGCAAAACAGTAGTGTGCAATGCGTTTGGATTCTAATTATACCCCCTTTATCTTCTCTTCATCTTTATTTGTATCAGTGCATTTTATTAAATGCGTTTGGTTTGCAAACTAGATCAACTCCTTGACAATAATTGGTAAGAACCATCAAACGGGAGGAGTGTGACCTTCACTTGCAGCCTATCGAGATCAGCATAATACTAGCATCAGATTAATTCATCTTAAGAAGATTACATGAGCTGTCAAAATATTATTGAACGGTTTGGTTAAATTAGTTTCCTTGTGGCACATTAAAGCATTGTTTCTGAGAATAAAGGAAAATAAATTCTTAACTTTGATTATCTAATTCCCTTGAGCAATATGGTATACAAATCACATTAATTTCACTTTGTTTGGTGTTTGACGGCACAACAACACGATAGCTCATTTAGTGCCGATACAATTGGAGTAAAGTGCTTTGACCAAGGACACACCATAGAAGCTCAGTCGATCTAGTCGACGTTAAGATTTGAAGCCGCAAAGTTTCGGTCGTGAATCCAGCACGCTGACCACTGAGCCACCATAGCTCTCCTGACACGCTGAACGATAAAGTATAAATGTATCCGGCTGTGAGGACTTTAGAGAAGGAAATTCCTTTATCAAACATACATCCGTCTCCCTAACGATCCAAGGATAGCCTGAAACTCAAACATATATTTGTATCTTTTCACATGATCGTTTACAAATCTTCAAAACACACCCACAAATTACCACACAATCATTCAGCTTGTTTATTCATATGGAAATCGGCGTTCTCATACTTGCTGACACATACGGGTATTCACAAATTCGCGTGTGTTTCCACAACCACGTACTATATTACCCATCAGAATGATATATTTGAAGCCAACACATACACAAAGTATTATTAGCAAAAGATACAGTGACGAAGAAACATCTAAACACAAACAGCTCTATACATATAACTAAAGAAAGAAAATCTTGGTAGTGATTTTGAAGTTTGCTAGTGAATTATTATTATTGCTATTTGATATCATGCTACGTTTACGCAGATAATGGTCACGTTCTTGTATTATAATGATGTTCTGAAAGACATTCAGTTGAGTACGAAAGTGTGGTGAAGAATCTCCAGTTAGAAATAGTGTAGGTCGAGGCAACTTAGTTGTCATCTATAACATGTTAAAGTATCACCGTCTTTGAACTATGAAATGTTAAAGTATCACCGTCTTTGAACTATCAAATGTTAAAGTATAACCGTCTTTGAACTATAAAATGTTAACGTATCACCGTCTTTGGACTATCAAATGTTAAAATATCACCGTCTTTGAACTATCAAATGTTCAAGTATAACCGTCTTTGAACTATAAAATGTTAACGTATCACCGTCTTTGGACTATCAAATGTTAAAATATCACCGTCTTTGAACTATCAAATGTTAAAGTATCACTGTCTTTGAACTATCAAATGTTAAAGTATCACCGTCTTTGGACTATAAAATTTTAAAGTATCACCGTCTTTCGACTATAAAATGTTAAAGTATCACCGTCTTCGACTATAAAATGTTAACGTATCACTGTCTTTGAACTATCAAATGTTAACGTATCACCGTCTTTGAACTATCAAATGTTAACGTATCACCGTCTTTGAACCATCAAATGTTAAAGTAGCACCGTCTTTGAACTATAAAATGTTAAAGTATCACTGTCTTTGAACTATAAAATGTTAACGTATCACCGTCTTTGAACTATCAAATGTTAACGTATCACCGTCTTTGAACCATCAAATGTTAAAGTATCACTGTCTTTGAACTATAAAATGTTAAAGTATCACCGTCTTTGAACTATCAAATGTTAAAGTAGCACCGTCTTTGAACTGTAAAATGTTAACGTATCACCGTCTTTGAACTATAAAATGTTAACGTATCACCGTCTTTGAACTATAAAATGTTAACCTATCACTGTCTTTGAACTATCAAATGTTAAAGTATTACCGTCTTTGAACTATAAAATGTTAAAGTATCACCGTCTTTGAACTATAAAATGTTAAAGTATTACCGTACTTGGACTATCAAATGTTAAAGTATCACCGTCTTTGAACTATAAAATGTTAAAGTATTACCGTATTTGGACTATCAAATGTTAAAGTATCACCGTCTTTGAACTATAAAATGTTAAAGTATTACCGTATTTGGACTATCAAATGTTAAAGTATTACCGTATTTGGACTATCAAATGTTAAAGTATCACCGTCTTTGAACTATAAAATGTTAAAGTATCACCGTCTTTGGACTATAAAATGTTAAAGTATTACCGTATTTGGACTATCAAATGTTAAAGTATCACCGTCTTTGAACTATAAATTGTTAAAGTATCACCGTCTTTCGACTATAAAATGTTAAAGTATCACTGTCTTTGATCTATAAAATGTTAACGTATCACTGTCTTTGAACTATCAAATGTCAACGTATCACCGTCTTTGAACTATCAAATGTTAACATATCACCGTCTTTGAACCATCAAATGTTAAAGTATCACTGCCTTTGAACTATAAAATGTTAACGTATCACCGTCTTTGAACTATCAAATGTTAAAGTAGCACCGTCTTTGAACTATAAAATGTTAAAGTATCACTGTCTTTGAACTATCAAATGTTAAAGTAGCACTGTCTTTGAACTATAAAATGTTAACGTATCACCGTCTTTGAACCATCAAATGTTAAAGTATCACTGCCTTTGAACTATAAAATGTTAACGTATCACCGTCTTTGAACTATAAAATGTTAAAGTATCACCGTCTTTGAACTATAAAATGTTAAAGTATCACCGTCTTTGAACTATAAAATGTTAAAGTATCACTGTCTTTGAACTATAAAATGTTAAAGTATCACCGTCTTTGAACTATAAAATGTTAAAGTATCACTGTCTTTGAACTATAAAATGTTAAAGTATCACCGTCTTTGAACTATAAAATGTTAAAGTATCACTGTCTTTGAACTATAAAATGTTAAAGTATTACCGTCTTTGAACTATAAAATGTTAAAGTATCACCGTCTTTGAACTATAAAATGTTAAAGTATTACCGTATTTGGACTATCAAATGTTAAAGTATCACCGTCTTTGAACTATAAAATGTTAAAGTATTACCGTATTTGGACTATCAAATGTTAAAGTATCACCGTCTTTGAACTATAAAATGTTAAAGTATCACTGTCTTTGAACTATAAAATGTTAAAGTATCACTGTCTTTGAACTATAAAATGTTAAAGTATCACCGTCTTTGAACTATCAAATGTTAAAGTAACACCGTCTTTGAACTGTAAAATGTTAACGTATCACCGTCTTTGAACTATAAAATGTTAACGTATCACCGTCTTTGAACTATAAAATGTTAACCTATCACTGTCTTTGAACTATAAAATGTTAAAGTATCACCGTCTTTGAACTATAAAATGTTAAAGTATTACCGTACTTGGACTATCAAATGTTAAAGTATCACCGTCTTTGAACTATAAAATGTTAAAGTATTACCGTATTTGGACTATCAAATGTTAAAGTATCACCGTCTTTGAACTATAAAATGTTAAAGTATTACCGTATTTGGACTATCAAATGTTAAAGTATCACCGTCTTTGAACTATAAAATGTTAAAGTATTACCGTATTTGGACTATCAAATGTTAAAGTATTACCGTATTTGGACTATCAAATGTTAAAGTATCACCGTCTTTGAACTATAAAATGTTAAAGTATCACCGTCTTTGGACTATAAAATGTTAAAGTATTACCGTATTTGGACTATCAAATGTTAAAGTATCACCGTCTTTGAACCATCAAATGTTAAAGTAGCACCGTCTTTGAACTATAAAATGTTAAAGTATCACTGTCTTTGATCTATAAAATGTTAACGTATCACTGTCTTTGAACTATCAAATGTTAACGTATCACCGTCTTTGAACTATCAAATGTTAACATATCACCGTCTTTGAACCATCAAACGTTAAAGTATCACTGCCTTTGAACTATAAAATGTTAACGTATCACCGTCTTTGAACTATCAAATGTTAAAGTAGCACCGTCTTTGAACTATAAAATGTTAAAGTATCACTGTCTTTGAACTATCAAATGTTAAAGTAGCACTGTCTTTGAACTATAAAATGTTAACGTATCACCGTCTTTGAACCATCAAATGTTAAAGTATCACTGCCTTTGAACTATAAAATGTTAACGTATCACCGTCTTTGAACTATAAAATGTTAAAGTATCACCGTCTTTGAACTATAAAATGTTAAAGTATCACCGTCTTTGAACTATAAAATGTTAAAGTATCACTGTCTTTGAACTATAAAATGTTAAAGTATCACCGTCTTTGAACTATAAAATGTTAAAGTATCACTGTCTTTGAACTATAAAATGTTAAAGTATCACCGTCTTTGAACTATAAAATGTTAAAGTATCACTGTCTTTGAACTATAAAATGTTAAAGTATTACCGTCTTTGAACTATAAAATGTTAAAGTATCACCGTCTTTGAACTATAAAATGTTAAAGTATTACCGTATTTGGACTATCAAATGTTAAAGTATCACCGTCTTTGAACTATAAAATGTTAAAGTATTACCGTATTTGGACTATCAAATGTTAAAGTATCACCGTCTTTGAACTATAAAATGTTAAAGTATCACTGTCTTTGAACTATAAAATGTTAAAGTATCACCGTCTTTGAACTATAAAATGTTAAAGTATTACCGTATTTGGACTATCAAATGTTAAAGTATCACCGTCTTTGAACTATAAAACGTTAAAGTATTACCGTATTTGGACTATCAAATGTTAAATTATCACCGTCTTTGAACTATAAAATGTTAAAGTATCACCGTCTTTGGACTATAAAATGTTAAAGTATCACCGTCTTTGGACTATAAAATGGAGAGTAAGTTCCGTATGGAAGAGCTGGAACATTATATAAATTTAGAATATTAGCTACTATTTTAATTGGGCTTTGTCCACTTCCAAGAATATAGCATAAGCGGAATACAAACAACAGACAATTTTATAAACTATCCATAAAAGACACCAGACGATGTTATTTATTGCTGCATGGAAACGAAACAATTTTCTAAACTACTACTGAGAAAAGAAACACGTTTCCACTTTCTAACCTACTGCACAAAGAAAGAGAAAAAGAAGGTCTTCATTTGCCTCTGCCTAGTTTTGAGAGAGTCTCAGAAATAGATTGTGCACATCAACATATCAAAAACAACTAACAATCGAACTGATTAGATAGTCTGATAACCGTATCAATACAATTAGCTTCAGCAAACCACACTTATAAAGTCAATACTAAATCACGAATGAAATAGGCGATGCTAGGTTTCACAGCAGGTTTGATTTGTAAAGTGTCTCCCTTTTCATTTCAAGTTTTCAGTTGTCACTGTGTTTTGTAACTATACTATATTTTATAGATGTTACAGTGATGTATGCAGTGTGTGGCTGATGCAAGCAATACCAGCAACAAAAAGTCTCAGATAGACAGCAACCAAAATAACACAGTTGTCTATGTTTCATCTACTGTCACTTTGTGTTTGTTTTGTTTGAGACCATTGTCAATTGTGCAATTCCATCGACTCGACTCAATTCATTTGTGATTACGCTTATGTGTTAGTTTTGCAAACCTATTTATTCGAATATGTCAAATGCAAATTGAGATTCATGTGTGCTATACAACTTTTGTCTATGGTGCAACATTGAGATGGTTACAAGTCTTTATGCTAGTCTTTATGTCATTGCAATTTAAATGAACACGTAATCAGCATTTACCAATATTTAGAATGAATAGTGTTTGCATGCTACCCGTATCTCTTCAACAAATAGTTCATTTTAACATTGTAATAATATAAATGTAATCTTCAAACTTGAATTTGCTATCATAATGTATTAGACAATGGAGAAACATAATCATAACTGATGATATCGACAGCTATACCGGGAGCAAAGCAGAGATTAGTGTTACAGATTTACAGAGTATGAATATTGTTCTGACAGTATCCTTTACACAATTTTATACAATTACTTTCTTCCATTTCCCAGCAACAAAATTCACCAAATCAAATTGCATCGTTATTTACGCTTTATTAATGTGACTAAAACCGAAACCTTTAGCTAAATAGGTGTATCTCGGAACACAGATATGATCCCTCTAATGTCCACTAGCTCATATACCTACATAACCCCGATTTATGTTTGTATTGTTTACTAGACGTAACTCTCAATTCAAGCAGCACTTACTACGTTCAAATTATCACTTCTTACTCACATGTTTCATGTTTTCAAATGTTTCAACCTAAATGGTTTGAAAACCCGTAAATCGAACTGGTTACAAATAGCCATGTATGTACTGCTTTACTCACTAGTGTGCTTCTTTGTAACAGTGTGCAAGGTTATCGTTAGACAGTAATATCGAATTATATATTTGAAAACGAATAACTGTAATGTCTTTCCTTTTCTGATGTATATTTTTTATGTAATTTAATAAAGAAAATCGTTAATCATTTTTAATATGTCCAATTACACTTCTGAGAAAATATGTGAAAGAAAAATATTAGGGATTCGACAAACTATAGTTCCATAAATAATGCGACAAGAAATACAAGATACCTAGCAATAAAGCCTAAACTATTTGTTATTCGTAACGACTAAAATGATAGATAGTTGATTCAGGTTATTCGTGGTAACAGGATACAAATATTTATAGCCTATGTAGGTTGATAGGTTTCTGACAATCAGATGTGCACGCGTGTGCACCGCATAGAAAGAAGAGTATTTTATTTATAATTTGTGCCACGCAGCTGGTGATGTTGACATTCAATTTATTTTCATTGTGTGACAAATTTAAGAAGGTATGTATATATTTCGTATCCATATATTCACAATAAAACATAATGCTAATTGGATCATGTAATTACTGATACCTAATTCGTGTAATAAAATACAAATTTACAGCTTAGAAGACAGAAAGAGATGGAAAGTTATAAGACAGCTTTCTTCCTATCGTCAAAAAGGTACATCATTGTTTAAACCTCTCCACCTTTTTTCACGAGGACATCATACTGCGTACCTGCAGTAATCATTGACTCTATAAAACATGCATAACCATGTAGCGCAAGCGATTGATCGACCTCAACGATGTAAGTTGTATTGATATCGCAATAAAGCGAAACGAGAACAATGCATTTGAACACGAGTAGGAAAGGATATAATGCATGTACACCAACCTACGATAAGCTACTGGCAAGCTTTCTCAAATGCCCACATTGGCCGAACGCGAGACTCGAACCCATGCAGACAGAGGTGAGCAGCAGGGAAGTTCTACAGACCAGACTGCCAGACCAAAATAAAGCTTCCTACGAGAACATTTCCCGTAGAAGCCTCAGATTTCAAAAATAAGCCTTCCTACGAAAATTAATTTGCGTAAATTCGTTCCCGATTGCAATTTTTTGTGAACAAAATCAATGATTCTGGACAAGGATTTTAGGGGGGGGGGGGGAAATTTATTCCGTCGACGAAGTTTGCAAAGTTTGGCTGCGAGTCTCATGAATAAATTTGATCGAGACCGATTCGATATCTACTACGCGGATCATGAAGATTAATCGTGATGAAACCATGCGGTATTGCCTGGGCGCGGCTGAAGAAATTTTTGAATTTGTTTATGTCCATATCGCCGTTGCACCAAGTCTGATGAATATTTCTCAGCGTGTGAGTATCAACGCCATTGAAAACTGATAAGATATTACAATTGTCCCTAATTACCTTTGGAATTTGCGTATATCGCTGCGTCACGTAAATAACATCAGTGTTCTTGTGTCGGCCACGCGAGAATATCCTAGCCGGATTAGTTTGCTTATCCAGCATAACATCATCGAAAACAACAAGATTATTAACGTCGCCATCTAAATTTTCCACGGATGGAGTTTCATTGATGTCTGTGATGAATTCTATCGTGCCTTCGTCGGTATTGTCGCTAAATTCCTTTACTACTTGATAGCAACGCTGATCATCAACGGACGGTGCAACCAAATACAATTTATCCCATTTTAGCCATCGCATTATCAAATTTAGCAACAACTGCGTCTTTCCAGAACCAGACGGGCCAATAATTATCATCCTTATCGAATTCGGTAACACCGCGTTGTGTTTCACCTGCTCGCGTCGCTTCGTGGCTGAAAAATCAATTACATTCATGTTACTAGAATACATGGATCTATATTGTGTTAAGTGTCGCACGCGCACAGCTACGATAAATCCAACCGAAATCGTCACACGCAATAACAGGAACGCAATTGCAGGAGAATGCGAAGTTTGTAAGACACGCAAGTTCAGATTTGTAAAAAAAAAAATAGAAGAACCGGAGGAGACATTACCGCCTCCTTGAAAAATCTACCTGGGCTGCCCTGGGCGAAATATCCCGGAGAAAAACATCTGCCAGGATACAATTACTGCGGACCTGGTACGAGGCTCGATATAAGACTCAACGATAATAATCAACCAAATCCCGGCGAAGATCCCGTAAACGCCATCGATAACGCGTGTTACTATCACGATCTTGCGTATCGTAGCGGGGATTTACAACAAAGACATCTCGCTGATATTAGGTTAATTCATGCAATAGACGCGATTCCTGACAAAAGTTTCAAAGAGAAATTGGCAACCTGGTTGATAAAAGGCGGGATGAAAGGTAAATTAGTACTCGGCGCTGGTAAATAATAATGGAGCAAATATATTATTCTCCGAGAGGTTTTTGGCGAGGGAAATCAGCAATTGCCAAACTCGCCAAGGCAGCAAAAGTAAAACAATCCGTTGCTGAATCGTGGCTATCGAAACAGGCAGTCTGGCAAATATATCTTCCTCCGCCTAAGAAAATACCATATGCAAGTTTCACCGTCAGTGTCCCTAATGAAGTCCATCAGGCTGATTTAATGTTTCTTCCTTACGATACCGTCGACGGAGTCACATATAAATATGTCTTGACAGTCGTTGATATCGCCAGCAGGTATAAAGAAGCCGAGCCGTTATCGAATAAAACAGCAACGGAGATCGCTAAGGCGTTTAGCGAAATTTATTCACGATCTCCATTAACATGGCCGAAGCTTCTCCAGGTTGATCCAGGTCGAGAATTTCTTGGCGCGGTTACTTCACTGATGAAAAAGAATAATGTTAAAATCCGTCGCGGTATTGTAGGTGTTCATCACAATCAGGCTATCGTCGAAAGATTCAATAAAACTCTTGCAGAACGATTATTCGGATATCAGTACGCGCGTGAATTCATTCAAGATAATCGATCTCATGATTGGGTAACAAGATTACCTCACGTGATTAACGCGTTAAATAACGAGACAACTCGAACAATATCGATGAAACCCGCAATTGCAATTACAAAATCGAAAATACCCCTTAAACGAGATTCTACTATTCCGCCTGTGCTAGGTAGCGTCACGGTCCGGTATTTATATAAAGAAGGCGAGGCTGAAGGAGGAAGAAAAAGAGCAACCGACCCAACCTGGAGCGTTACGACACACAAAATATCAGCCGTAACAAGATCGTCAGGGAGACCAGCAATTTATTTCCTAGATTCACTAGCGCCACAACGCGGATTTACCAAGGAGGAATTACAAATAATACCGAAAGATACTCAACTACCGCCAGCGTCATTAATGTGAAACCGAATTCTACCTAACTGAGATAATTTTCTTACTCTTGACACGGCTAAATAAACTAAATTTGACCAGGAAATTCTATCATCGACGATCCAAACTTGGCCATCCACGGTTAATCCCTGCGATGAATGTATCGTTGTTGCATATCCTAATTTCCATGGCGATCTTTCTGCGTTTATCGCATCATTGACAAGATTAATATCAACGAGAATAATATCATTCAAGACCAAGATCTTTTCCTCTCCGCAGGGTAAAGTAACACTGATATTTTGTTTCCTGGTATCAGCGGGCCTGTAACACAACGGCACCTGCAATGTTGGAAATTTCTCGCAATGAAGCTTGAATAACATTTCCTGAATAACATCGCGAACAATTTTCCTACTAGCAACAATCAGATGATCGGGACGCCACAAATTTAGAAAAATATCCATCGGAGTCTCGTCGATTATTCTTCTCATCACATCGCATTGAAACTTATTCGGTTGTAATCGAATTATTTTCTTAAATTCAGTCAGTAAAATATCATCGGATCTATAATCAGCGTCGATTTCCTCATAATAGTCAACAAAGTTCCTGAGCCATTCGTGAGGAGATTCACCATCAATCGGATCAGGCTGGCCATGATCTCCGCACATTATCACGGCTGTATTTTTCTCCTCCAACCAGGTCAGGAACGATTTTAATACAACTAAATTTACTGTGCAAATTTCATCAAATATTATAATTCTGTTGATATATTTATTTCCCATACGAGCCGAATCCCATAATCCACCGCTGTATTTGAAATAACTGTGATACGTACAAGAATCAACGTTGCGTTTCCTTATTTCTCGCGCTAATCTGTGAGTTGGAGTCAACACTATCATATCAGATTTCGCAAATAAATTTATCGCTCGCGTTGTTTTACCGCTACCACCAGGACCATTTAGGTAAACAAATTTACTACGTGAAATCGGGTCGAATGCAGATGCGGCTGTTGATATTTTCTCACATTTATCTCGATGAAATTTATCGCAATCTTCGACATCAGCGTCCTCACAGTAATCTAGAATATCCTCGTTTTTTATCCTCCAAGTGCCCCAAGAACCATCGGCGATTAAATTATCTAGCCTATACTGATATTTCTTATCGATATAAAACGAGTCCATGCGACCCTTACCGCGATATCAGAAAATTTATTTATCATCGACAGTAAATTTATACTAACATAAGCGAGCATCGATGATCTCAAATGCGTATACTGCGCTGATTCTCCGTCGAGATAAGTGATTACGGTACCCAACTTTTCTCCGTCAATGATAATATTCTCTCTGTTGCAGAATATTCCTCGCGATACCGTATCGGCAATAATAAAATCCATCTCGGCATCGTTGATAAATAACCTAGCGTGTCGGTGTTTATGATCAACGGATCCTCCTTGAGTAAATTTGCCAATTATTTTTCTTCCAATATCTTTCGCGTTTTCACAATCCGTCGGTAGCCACACTTCAGTTTGTTTCCTATACGATATAATCGCCTCACTCACCGTCAACGATATTAACATTGACGAATCCAGCATATACCTCAACAACACCGTAGGGACCCATCTGCGTTGAGATAAATGCCGACCAAACCAAATATAACAAATTTTATGTAAATTTTCAGCAAACTCGAATGAAGTTACATAAGCGAATCCGGTCATGACAAAATCAGGTAACGGTCCGTTAATTGCTACCCTTGTCATCTCGTTGGTGGGATGGCCAAATTTAGCAAAATAATCCGCACAATCGCCGTATCCGAGGAAACTTCCAGGATAGCACGCGCTCATATCAACGGATATCATGTCTTCGAAATAATATTTGGTATTCCACAATCCGCCATGGCCGTACTCGATACAGCTAAGTTGAATATCAGTGAGGTATTCGTTCCTTGTAGGTTTCCACGAGTTTCTTTCTCTGGCAGCATGAGCAGCAACAGATGGAACAGTAAAGCAGTTCGTTAATAACTGATCAGGATTTGACGAATATTTCACCGCGATATTTTTCATAGATTCATGTAATTTTTCATCACGGTAAATATCTCCTCGCGGCAATATAAACTGATCATATTTTTCTTCGCTCGAGAATAATCAAACCGATATCGGATCAGATGCGGCTAATATTTTGATATATCGGAACATAGCATCGGAATTGTCCTTTGCGCCTTCCACGGGATAAAATTTAACAGCGCGATCCCGCGGGAATATCATTACCGACTGCGACCACGCATGTGAATTATGATCAACAATTTCGATTGGAACTCCTCGAGATCTATACGGCGACGAATATAATATTTCTCCCGATAGCGTTTTCACGGTAATAGGAAATTTAAGTTTCTTGCTCAACACAGCTACATCGTCAATCGATGCGCCATCAACAACTGTCTTCGCCCATGAATTAATTTTATCCAACCTCAACTGAGTCAGACCAGATCCACGACGAGCGTTTTACATGTGCTCGATAACACGCTCGGCAACGCAATTTATCATCGGTGATTCTTTCATCGCAGGTAGATTTTTCATGTCAGGATTATTATTTAGCCGATAAATTCCATAAACAACAGCGCTAGATGGATACGCCCTAGCATAATAAGGACCATCGATTCCCAATAATAATCCTGGCTTCGAATTTTTATCAAGAATAACATTTTTCTTACTGCCACGTATTGGATCTCGTTTATCGCGAATAATCCAAGTGTCGACAGGCATTTGTGTAATAAATTTTATTCCAAAGATAAATCGTTCTTCTTTATGCGAGTTTTTTATGTGCTCGATTATCTTCTTGGCCCGCTCCAGATTCATCGTAGCATCAACAGAGTTAGTTTTCCATGTCGACCAAGTGTGAACCGCTCCATCATCGAAGAATTCCTTCTTGGCGCGATCAACCTCAGGAATGATATATTCTGCCTCATCAAGATCAAATGTATCCATTATTATATTTTAGACAAATGTTTAAATTATATAATGCAGTGCAAATGGATACCA
The DNA here is from genome assembly GCA_028554795.2 of Sinohyriopsis cumingii. Classification (NCBI taxonomy): domain Eukaryota; kingdom Metazoa; phylum Mollusca; class Bivalvia; order Unionida; family Unionidae; genus Sinohyriopsis; species Sinohyriopsis cumingii. The sequence continues at coordinate 29,145,117 of CM068831.1, forward strand.
ATCGGATCAACAAAATCATGCGACAAATCCTGCAGAGGCGATTATTGTGGCGCTCACATATATGCAATTCGACGTGGCAGTAAAGGACCACAGCGGTGCTTAGTTTGTCAAGTTGGCACTCGAGGAAAGACTCGATTGTGTTTATCCTGTGGAGGGAAAAATTATCGGGAATTACGGCGATATTACGAAAAGAGATCCTCGTCGGTTATAACTTGCGAAGAAGATTATATTAATCGATTCAAGGCAAATTACGATTTAAACAAACAGAATATTGTATATGGAACTGAAATCGACGATTCCTGCAATGAAAATCACACACGAGTATAAATCGCATCCAACCATTGAGGGATACGAGGCGTCATCGGATGGTACCGTCAGATATATCAAAACGAAGAATCAAGTCGGTAATGTTAGTAATACTGGTTATCTCAGATTTACTGTCAATAAAAATAATAAAAGAAGAGGCGCAAAATACCTCAATCACAGATTCGTATACGAGTGCTATCACGGACCAATAGAAATCGGACTTGTTATCGATCACATCGACGGAAATAAATTGAATAATAAATTATCTAAACTTCGCGCGGTAACTCCGAGTGAAAATTCAAGATCCGGCAATGCTGGTAGGCACCCTAAATACGCCAAGGCCATCAAATCGATAAATCAGGAAACGCGCAAGGAGATGATATTCACGTCGATGAGCGCCGCTGCAAGATATTTTAGTATTAATAAAGCATCGGTGCGACGAGTGGCAGAAAAAAAATATAAAGCAGCATTTTCCTACAAATTTGACGAGTGGATCGAATTTTCCTATATCCCAATAATATTTGATTCGGAGAGCGACGAAGAATAATTGATTATTTACAGAATTAATATAACATGGATGAGCAAACCATAAACAATATTATCGAAGCTATTGATGACCTGAGAAAAAAAAATATAAATCTTCCCTCGGAGTTGGACACAAATAAAATCCGATCCGAATTCGAGACGATTGTTCAGGGAAAACTTGAATACAAATACACACTGCCGTCAGAATACAAATTAATAAAGAAAATTCAAATCGCGATGTATCAATCACGTGCGACTGTCAGTGATGATCAAATCGAGAATTTTGTTAAATTATCGACGCTGGTAGAAAAAGCTAGATTGATTTTATCAGACGCGTATGAATAAAAAAAAATTACAAGTTCACGCATCAGACAGTTGAAAAAACTTGTCGATGAGAGCAAGGCCAAGGAAATTTCTGATTCCTGAAGATTTTATCACAAAAAAAACAAAAATTAAAAAAATATATTAATTTTGAAAATTTCCCTGGATTTTATTTATTTTTTTGGCCTGTTTTTCCCCCGTGGACAGATTCGAAGATTCTAGAGTCAGAGACTCTCACGATCTTACCAGCAGATTGATACTTAATGTTTCTCCGCGTATATCAAGCAAATTTCCGTCTTGATTCGTTAGTTTGAAATTTATCCTTGATAATAATCGATTATGGCATCGCAGGTAAAACGGATTTACTGGCTCTTTTATTATCAAATATCCGGGAGAGACGCTAGGGGAAAACGAATACAAGATAAATCCCTGCTGCACCTGATTTGACTCTGACGAATCAACATTATAGCTGCCTTCGACAACATCCGCGTGAAGATAAATCGCGATAACTTCTGTTATATTAACGATACCAGGTGAAATATGCCGTCCTTGCCCCACTCCATCGTTGTTATGCTGCAAAACCGATTATGCTTGTAATTTTTTCTTAGTCCACGTATCGTGTAATTTAGGAAATAACTTATCAGTGGTATCAGTGACAAATTTTCTCAATTCATTAACGTTATAACCAGGAAATTTGTAACTTAGCAGTGTCCTCTCGGTTAAGTTATGTCTTTGCATGAATGCCGTAATAATATAACCAATACCAAAAATTGCGCTGTTTTGTATATTTTCCGTCGCTAGATTGTTAATGAGTTCCATATCAGCGGCTAATTTATTTATTCGCTCTACTGTTATGGTAATTTCGGTACATGAAGTTTGCACGTTAAATATACACTCCTGGAAAAAATGATCTAATAATTTTTTTTGTTTCTCGTATTCGTTAATAATTTCACCAAACAATAATTTGATACCATCCTCGAACAAATCCAGCATATACACAGAACCTGAAAGAAAATCGAGGCTTTCTTTCATTTTTTCATATTTATCGATGTAGTCCAAGTTGATTCCGTGATAGTTTTTTTCATCGCTGATAAAATCTTCTTTTTTTGGTTCTGGCGTTATTATCTCCCCAGGTGGAATTTCAGGCCAACCCAATACGGTCCTAATCGACGAATGATAAATATCTACCATATACGGCGATGCTACCTCGATGATCGACGATAGTGTTGGTTCATGTGAGGATATCTTTATTCCTGGAGTAGCATCGCCGGTTATATTTGATATCCTGCTGGTAAATTCCTTATCCAGCTGCTCAATTTCGTAACTGCCTGTTGGTATACTAACAGTGAACCAATCGGGAGATCCATCGGCGCGTTTTTTATTAGCGATAACAAGTGAATTGTTTGACAATAATTTACCAAATGATTTTGATCTGATATTAGGCCAACTGTTGTAGACACGCAATTGTGTTAACGCAATTTCCTTGACGCTAATTGGCGTTGGAAAATTAATACTAAATTCTGGATTGGTTGAACTTAACGATATTAACGTCGTTGTCGGCGGTGTCGTGTTTGTCACGATCTGGGCTAGCTCGGACATTATTGATATTCATTTGTTCAATCTCGGAGTAAATACTGATCATCGAAGAAAATTCTAGATCGGAGATAACGCCATCGTTAAGACTCTCCGAAAGCAGCGATGATAATTTTGAATACGCGTCGTTGACCTGGGATAATTTATTCTTGTATAGAGACAATTTCTCACTCGTGCACGAGGAGATTTTTTTTGCTACGATATTGAGAACACCAGCGATTGTCGTTGTTGACGAGATTATTATCGTTGCTACGATCGGCGCGATTGTTGTTACCGCGGATAAAATTATTCCCGCACCAGCGACTACCGCGGATACCGTGTACACGGCGACGTCAATGATAACTAATCTACGCTGGTATTTTTTTATTTTTGTTTGATACTCGTCGAGTAGTTTTTTTAACGAATCCTGCCATAATCGCGCCTGATTATAACGGTAATCCGATGCGGTCATTTATTAGTTAGTTTATCCAATCAATTGCGGATATTTGGTAAAATCGGTTTTCCGTTTTCAAATATCTCGGGTTTCTCTATCTCGGCAACTGCGACTGGCTTGGGTTGAACGATTACGGCAACTGTGACTGGTTCGGGTTGACCAACTACGGACCAAACCGATAAATATTCGAAAATTGCAAAATAATGAACCGGTTCCGTGATGGTTCTGCCTTCTGGTTCTAGTTTAAAAATTTCAGTGTTATTTTCATCCATGGAAATAATGAAAAATCCAGGATAATGTTCATAAATTTCATGATGCTCGACCGTCACGTTAAATTTTGCTGACCCCGTAATAAGATATACTCTATATACACCCTGAATTGGTGCGGTAAAGCTAAAGGAATCATTCTCGGGTGTCCAGGTAATATTTTGTGTCCTCAGCACAAACGGTACATTACAGGGAAGATTTTTTGTTATTACAGTATTTGGTATCGAAATACGCGCTAATATTGGAAGATTCACCGACGATATTTCTGCGTTCATATCGTTAATTTTTTTAGTCGCAATGATAAGATCCCCGCTCAATTTTGATATTTCACCGAGGTAAATGAATCCGTCGACCTTTTCATTCACTAATGCGCGTACCGCGTTAATTTCATCGTTAATTTTAGTAATATCCTCGTCGATTTTTCTTGTTTTCTCGCTGAGGTCGTTATGTGATGTTTTATCGGTTTTTTCGTTTACGATTTGGCGCACTGCGTTAATATCATCGTTGATGGATTTTGTTTTCTCGTCGTGTGATGTTTTATCGACTTTTTCGTTTACGATTTGGCGTACCGCGTTAATATCATCGCTGATGGATTTTGTTTTCTCGTCGTGTGATGTTTTATCGACTTTTTCGTTTACGATTTGGCGTACCGCGGAGGTTTCCTCGGATATTTTAGTAACATCTTCGCTGATTTTTTTTGTTTTCTCGTCGTGTGATGTTTTATCGACTTTTTCGTTTACGATTTGGCGTACCGCGTTAATATCATCGCTGATGGATTTTGTTTTCTCGTCGTGTGATGTTTTATCAACTTTTCGATTTACTAATTCACGCATCACATCAATATCTATGCTGATTTTAGTAATATCCTCGTTGATTTTTCTTGTTTTCTCGCTGAGGTCGTTATGTGATGTTTTATCGGTTTTTTGAAATATTAGTGCACGTGTCGCTTCAATATCTTTGTTGATTTGGGCGATATCCTCGTTGATGAATTTTGTTTTCTCGGTAAGATCGTCGTAGGCATCTTGACGCGACAATCCACGTGCCGCTTCAATATCTTTGTTGATTTTGGCAATATCTTCATTTATTTTCTTTGTTTTCTCGCTGAGATCACTGTATAATACTTTATCGCCTTTCTTATTCATTGTGGTTTTTATTTCGCCAATATCGGCAATAATTTTAGTGATATCATCGTTAATTTTTCCTACCTTATCGCTGAGGTCATCGTGTAATTCTTGATCAACTTTTTTCTTTTCTAGCTGATCTGCGACGAATGAAGTGTCAGTGGATTTTTTTATATTCTCGTCAACTTTTTTACTAAGTTTACCCAAGGCATCGTCGAGTTTTTTAAGATCGTTAGTAAATTTGGTTAGTCGTTTTACAAATTTTTCTTGAGCATCATCGTAGGTTGCCTTATCGATTTTTAGCAGCAACGCCGCTGATAACTCCTTGTCGGATTTTTCTACATCAGCGATATTGGCCTTCGATGGCAACTTCGCGATAAGATCAGTGACGTCAGCGATGGATTTTGTTACCGAATCTGACAGGCGAGTAAACTGCTCGATGCGTTCGTTATATTCGTCTCGCTTGATTATATCAGCTATTTTGACATTGCTAGTTTGTAACCGCCCTTCGGTATTTTGAAAAATAGCAATTTCGCCAGGATCTATCTCTGACAACGATAGGAGATTGTTAATATCACTCTTGGTTGCGAATTTTGATACATCGACGCCTTCTATTTCCTTTTCCTTTTCCTTCCTGAAGAGGGATCTACCGTAAATGTCAACCATGATATTTATCTACGGTATATTCAAATAAAATTTTGTTATAAGGGCCGGATGATTTTGAAATTGCGTCAAGAACATTAATTGACTCTGGGCCGCATATTGGTGGATCTGCTAATGTTTGTGTTGGAAGAGTCGAATACCAAACCGGAAGTTTCAGTTTTGACACGTAGTTGATAAATTCTTTCGGTGGTGCTAATCCGTACGAGTCAAAATAAACGACTTCGCGAGGATTAATCGCGTAGGCAACCCAATGCGTGCCAGGGCCGGTATTTTCATCGAGATTTATTATTCCTGTCTCGGTAGGGTTCGGTTTTTCTGGTAGTTGATCTCGCATAAATACGCCTCTGAAAAATTTTATTTTTTTTTTCTTTACTTCGCTGATTAGATCTAAATTTGATAGGGGCGTGTTAATCTTAGGCCGGATCCGTACAAGGGGGGTCGTTCTAGTCTTAGGCCGGATCCGCGATGATATTTTTTTTTACCGTATCGTCCTCCTGTAACTTTTTCTATTAATTTTTTAGCCCCGAATCCACCCAAGGCCGATACTGCGCCTGTTATTAATGGAGCCAGTAAAGGAAGAAGAAAAGGAAGAAATCCGCCTATTTTGACCATGTCTTTGATTGCGCCTATTGAGAGATTCAGATGAACGCCGGAATTCGCTGATTTGGCCTTGGAAAAACGTTCACGTTGACCTCTAGTTAGTGATAGTTTGTTAGGCCCACCGTGAATCTGATTGTTTTTCAAGGTTAATTTCAAACCGCTTCGCTTTGCTGTTGCTGATTGGAGCTTTTTTATCTGACCCGGGGTCAGAGTTACACTGACGTGTTCGTATGGCATATTAATAATCGCTTAATCTAAATTTGGAATTTGTCACATGTTTTCGACAGGAGCATCGATGACTCTCATTCTGCCGCTGATTCCTTCCAAGATCATTGTTCTATCACCGAGAATCACCGCGATGGCTCTTGCATTTCCACCTGTGTTAATTCTAGCTTTGAAATGGATATCGACAACGGATTGTTTTACCAAGTCGAGATGTTCCAAGGAAAAGTAATAGATGGGATAAAGTTTATTAAAATCCAGCTGTGATATTTGCAATCCGGTATCGATATTTTGATCGCGGCCCATAAAACTTAGCAAGCGATGATACGCGCGGGCAGTCGAATAGTTGGCAAAATCAATTGATATTTCCTCGGATGGTTCTTGCTGGCCGTTTATCCTTAGTGATACATTTGTTACTGCAAATTGATCGAATATCATGTGACTGTGTTCTTGATCGTATCTGTTTGCGGCTTGAAGAGCAACAAAGATGTGTCTAGGTGCCGAAGCGCCCTGTTGTGACGCAATTCGCCAGGTAAATATTCCGTTGATATTAACATCGCAGGAGTCGGTCATCGTTGTCAGCCAGGACATGACGGATTTTCCGCCTTGATTCATGAATGATAATAATTTTTCTTCCTCGAGCATCGATGGAACTATCGCTGGCATCCACAAGGTAAATTTAGTTAGGATTACTTTGCCTGCATCACCTGCACCCGCGCCTGCTTCTCGCCAGATGGCTTTGTCACTGCCAGTAGCGTCTCGAACGAAAGTTATCGTGTGTTTTGCTCCGTAAATAACTTTTCTGAAATGTCTGCAAAATCCAAAAATGTGAGATAGCGGAATCGCACAGGAAAAATTTCGTTCACCGCCATTCAACATGGCTCTTCGCGTGGCAAATCCAAGGTTATAATCGGGATTGGGGGCGATCATCGCTGAATGAACATCGGCGGCGGCAGCATTAGCAGCATTTTGCGGTCTGCCGATATTATACGGTAAATGTTCAGGGGTATCGGAGTTATCCTTGGCGAACATCATACTAGGACCGGCTGATCTGGTAAAATCATCTGAGTATCTCGCTAGGCCTATTATCGTCGTTGCTAAATCAACGTTACCTGTAATTGACTCTATTTCTCTTCCATCGATCATATAAGTGGCACTCTTGAATAATGCCATAATGCCGTTATTGACAAATCCGACTTTGAAATCATTACCATAGTTGGTATTATTTGTCCTAACAATTCTCCCAACAACCTCGATATATGCCTCAGATGGAAGAAAATATCTTGTTGTATCGTGAACTTGAATTTCCAAGCGATTATTTGTATTTGGTTCAACTGCATCATACGAGAAATACTGGAAATCCCGCACGGATGTGTCTCTGCCTACAGGCTCGTCCATGTCGAACACTTCATTTGACACTTGTGCGAACATTTATTATTAAGAATATCATCTAAAACGAAGACCACTGCCTGAAATGAAGCTTGTATTTACAAGATTTGTGTTAGCAACTTCATTTGCAAGATTTGTCTTAGCAACTTCCTGCGCTAGATTTGTCTTAGCAACTTCCTGCGCTAGATTTGTCTTAGCAACTTCCTGCGCTAGATCGTTTATTTTTTTATTTGCCGCGTCGTTTATAACTTTACTGATCTCGGGTGGCATTTCTCTGGTGCTAGGTAATTTGACGGGTTGTTTTTTGCGCATTAAATTTAATATTTTACTTTTGACAACATTGAAGCCCTTGCTGGCCAAATTACCGATACCAGAGATAGCAGTCTCGCCGATCTTTCCTATTGCTTTTAACCCGAATTGTTTGATCGTGGGTCCGATTTTAGGTATTATTCGCGTAACGAGACTTCCAATGATATCGCCGAATCCATTGCCGTGTATATATTTGTACACGGGCAATCTAGAGTTTACTATGCGGACCTGTTTGGGTCTGCGCTGATGTTTGTGAACAATCATGTTATTTCAATTGTGTTGTTTTAATCGATGAGCTCATCGACAAGTTCCTTGTAAATGTGAGAATTAATGATGCCACCGCGGAATAATCGCTGACAAATATCTGAGGCTTCATTGATTACTTCGCGAGAGTTATTTCCGGCTCGTTTTCCTCCGATTAATACCTCAAGGCGAGACACGTCGTTGACAACACTGTCAGGGCAAACGGTATATCCGCTTCCTGTTTTTGGTTTTGGAAATTGCGATGGCGATAACGCTTCCTCGAATACTTCTCCTGACGATTTCCCTGATGACGACGTTAGTGGCGAATATATTTCTGGTGAAGATGAAGGGGTACCCTTAAAAAACCAACCCTCTGTTGGATCAATACCCCATCTTATTTTGGGGAGAGGTAAGGGACCCTTCCAGTTTGTCAGGTTGGGGTCGAAGGGGGGTAATGGTTCTGAAGGGAGTTGAAGGGAAGGGGGGGGAGGACTTGGGGATTAACGTGTCACTCGCCACTTTAGGTGACGGAATTTTCCTTTTACTCGTAAATCTGTATTTAATAACATCTGATGAAAATTTTGCAAAATTTTCATCATCATATTTTACTGGTTTTCCTAAACCACCAAAATAAATTATCGCTATCCAATCAATTTCTTCAATTTTATCGGCAATATCCTTATTATTCAAAAAAAATCTTTTATTTTCCGGAGAATCATCCGCAGCCATCTGAATTCTTGAATCATCGTTACTGAGTAAATACAATAAATTCTTTTTCAAATAATTATCAGCTGATATTTTAGGATCAATTGTAAACGAACCATTGTCCGCAGATGGTTTATATTCGCTTGGTTGAGTTACTGGTTCCTGATCACTCTGATCTTTTTTCTTTTTTGATTTTCTCTCTTTTTTCTGAGGTGGAATTTTTTCTTTTGGTCTAGCTCCTAATTCCTGTGGTTGAATTATTGGTTCCTGTGGTTGAATATCTTCCTGTGGTATTACTTTTCTTTTTCGTATTTTAGCTTTTTCTTCCTTCTCCTGTTGTTTTCTTTCCTTCGTATGCTGTTTTATATCTTCCGCTAGTTGCTTATTACGATTATATCTATCGTCTGCTGCTTCTAAAAATCTTCTAAAAAATGGATCCCTTTCACTCGCCTGTGTTTTTTCCGCATAAACTTTATATAACATACCATACCAACTATTACGGGTTTTATATTTTCCCTTTCCTATTTCAGTCAAATATTCATTTCGAACGCTAAACATATCTTCCGCAAATTGACCAATTCGATCTATGGAATACAGTGTCGAGAGCGGTCGTGATATTATTTCCCATCCCTCATCAGTGAAATTTTCTCTTAAATTCTCGATACTAAACTTCCCTTTTTTTACTCCCGGTTTTCCTAATACGGTTTTTCCCTTACTACCTGTTTTATAAGCAATTGCAGGTTGTCGCCCTTGTGCTGCTGCTGCTATTGCTAATCGCTCGGGTAATGTTCGTGATTGTTCCTCAATACCTTTCAACATAGGAAAAATTCCCTTTTTCCTGGTATCTGGATCTTTTTCGTCGCCAAATACAACTTGCTCGATTGTTCCCGTAACTGGCTTCAACCATTTCGATGATACCTCGGCAATTCCATGTTGTACATCTTCGTAACCACGAACATTTCTCTTGAATAATTGTTTTGTCGGGATAAGCTTCTTTAATGCCGCTAATTGCTCTCGCGCTAATCTGGCAGAATGAGGCTCTCCAACTGTACTAGCTTTCGGACTCATATTATTTTCAACTATATTGTTTTAATGCGAGGTAAAATTAGGATCAGCAGCCAAACTTCGCAAACTTTGTCGACGGAATAAATTTCCCCCCCCCCCCCCTAAAATCTTTGTCCAGAATCATTGATTTTGTTCACAAAAAATTGCAATCGGGGACGAATTTACGCAAATTAATTTTCGTAGGAAGCTTTATTTTTGAAATCTGAGGCTTCTACGGGAAATGTTCTCGTAGGAAGCTTTATTTTGGTCTGGCAGTCTGGTCTGTAGAACTTCCCTGCTGCTGAGGTGAGATGGCAATGATCCGTAACGGTGAACGCTTTAGACCAATCGTTCACTCAGGGCTCCAGTCGGAAATATAACCTAACAGTAAAGTAGAAGAATGCTCACTTGAGTGATAATTATTTTTTTGGTCACATCTCCACAACATTTCTGCAGTACTTTTAAGAGCTCAATTAAAATGGTATCAGTGAAGCTCGTACCAACAGAGATCCCGTCTATAATTCGCATTTACGAAAAATTAATGTCTTCAGTAATCAGAATTTTGATGTCCAAGGATAAATCGATGACCATTTAAATTTGTTTTCAATCTCAAATATTTAAATGGCTAAAATGGACATACGTTTTTGACCTGTTTTCATTTGTACCATTGCACAATTTAAATGTAGTACACAGCTGTGTGTTGTTATTAGCACAGCCGTTTCAACCTTTACTATGTCCCGGTTTGACTGTGTTGAAATGTATTTTAAAGTTTACACTGAATTTCTTCTCTGTGCACCATTTTTTCTACGTTTTATCTTAAATTAAGGAAATTTTAAAATGATGTTAGAAGGTTACATCAGTATTCATAATACGCCTTTGCACATCGACACTCATTTTTCGTTCCGAATTGTGAAGAAAAAAAAATCCTTCATTTCACTTGGGTGTGGGATATTGAAATTCCAACCTAAAAGTTAACAACTGCGGTAAACGTTTGATCTCAAGGGTAAAATTTGTTTGCACTGGTGAAATTACCTTTCCAGTGGTGTTCACACACAATCCATGTACGATGATGCTCCTGTATCGATTAATATTCCAGTTAGAAGTTCAAACCAATGCATTTTGTAGCGCATCTGTACATACTGTAGAAATACAAATTAATTATAACTTACAAAATAACCACTAACCCTCATTATCTTTTATTAAACGTTTTGACGGTATGTTTTACCAACGTAGCAATTGTTTATGCCAAAAAGATATCAAAGGGAAGGAAACTGATATGAATATAACCTGCCTATATTTGAAAAATGTTTTAACGCCTCTTTACAAATGATGTACAGGTATTGTTATTTTTCTTATGTTAACGTATTTCTTAGCACAAAAAAGAACAGTACAGTATAGCAACTGTGAATGTCATATCCGTTTTCATTAGCAACAACGTACAGTCGATGTGCATGCAGTAGATGAGTAGTTTAGTATATTATGTCTCAAGAAAATGGTCCCTAACGAGCACTTATTCCAGAAAGTATAGTAAAATTGTGTCGTTACAAACTAAATATGTGGAAATAAAATGAAAATTTGTACCGCTTGCTCACAATTTCATTTTTTATTAATTCGTTAAAACAATCTTTGTACAGTTTGCATACAATTTCATTTTTTATAATTTGGTTACAACAATCGTTGAACAACTTGCTTACAATTTCACTTATTATAATTTGGTTACATCAATCTTTGTACAGCTTGCTTATAATTTCATTTTTTATAATTTGGTTACAACAATAGAAAACTCATGACTAAAGAGTTTATGCAAATCGATGATCTTTTGCGTTTTTCACCTGAGCCGAAATGAAACATGCAAGCTAAATTTAAAATGAAGTTCTATTTGAAATATTTGAGAACTGTATAAGTTTATTTGGTCGAATCGTGAGTTTCCGAAATTAGTAAATATCAAACATTTAGAAAATGATTTATATATACAGGGATACACTTATTCAATGACGTTCTCACGAAAAGCAGGATAATATAAAATTAATTATATCTGCTAAGTGTTTCCTTGAATCCACGGCTGAACAGATTATTGACTCAATTGCGAGTTTTATCGTCTCAACCATCCATGCTTACAACGTTCCGGTAGTAATGTTCAGGAAAAGTAAATAATATAATCGACCTTAATAGAGCAAAGCCAATCGAGCGAAAAGACATATTAAGGAATTGTGTGGTCCAAGCCAATGAAAATTATCACGATAGTCGGGATGGATGGTTGAAGGAGACAACGATATAGTGTACAAGAAAAGAAATATATATAAAAAAAATATTTTTATTCAGAAAGACTAGATGTACAAAGCATAATAACAGATGATCTTCCGATAAAGTAATGGACCTGTTTACGTGCCTGAAAAACAAACCGTGAAAGAATTAGTGTCTGTCTGAAACTTTGTAATATGAACAACAAAAGAATTCTACTTTGGCATTCATTTGCAGCACATGAATCGTTTACTTAAAATAGATAAACAATAACAACACGAACTGTTAAAGCGTATGCCGGAAACTTTAGTACAGGTTTTCATTACTAATCAATTTAACTTTCCATCTCTTTTAGAATATAAAAATTTGTTTCTAGTATTATGATGGATGTTGTCATTAGAGCATATGTGCACGTACAAACAAAATACGCTCTTCAACAGATATATGTTCGAAATAATTTAAATTGATTCTTACTTCATAACAGAAATGGTAGACTTTATGATGGCATTTGCAAACAAAAATGGAAGAAAATAAGTACAGATTTGTAAAGTAAATATGTATACAAGAACTTTTGGATTAAAGACATAAGTATGCAGGTTTTGGCCTGAAACTGTTACTATACCTTGACATTCGCACTTTCTGCAATGTGCCACATCGTACTTTATGCACCAAGGATGGCAATTGGGCGCTAGTGGCTCGCAATGATCTGAATATAGAGAATATTATATTAATGCCCATTTCAAATACAATTTATGAAAAATTCGAATTTTCTTATTTTATGTCCTAGCATATTTAATGCAGAGAGCAGTAAGATTTTGAAATAAGAGAATAATTGTACTCTTTATTGCGGAGTGAACCTTTCTTAAATACTTTTACAGGTTCTGATAATACTAACATCATTAACAAAAGGTGAATCTGTGAAGGTCTTAAATTAGGCAGGAAATGTGGTTGTTGCACTATTTTGGCAGAGTGCTAAATACAAAAAAAAGTGTTTTAAAAAATCTCAATGTTGTTATGTTCTCTCTCACTTCTCTCTCTCTCTCTCTCTCTCTCTCTCTCTCTCTCTCTCTCTCTCTCTTTGCGTAATGTGTAACCCTTGAAACCAGATCATATTAATTTTATGATATTTTCCATTTAACGGAACGAAACCGAAGTTAGCCTTGTTATCTTTTAGTAATATTTTGGGGTTTGTTTCAGAGCATAGCCGCAGAATAGATACTAGGTACCCTTTAGGGACCGTCCATTTGATAAAATCAGGATAAAACATTGCACAGCCTAACTACTGAATAATGCATTATATACTCTAAAATTGGATGTCGGTTACCTCCACCTCCCGCAGTTCCTCCAGCGCTGCCGCCACCGGACAATGCTGCTCCCCCGCTTCCCCCACTAGCCATACCGCCGCCCACAGCTCCACCTCCTGATCCTCCACTTCCGCCAGCCGAAGCTCCACCACTGGACACAAGGGCCACCTCTCCACCTGTGACATATGCAACATAATCAATTGGTTCAAGGCTTAAGAACAAATGGTAACAAATTAAAAATAAAAGTATATATAGAAACCAGAAGACAAATGTGTATCAAATGTCAAATTTAATGTGTTTACATTGGCATTCGATTATTCATTTGGAAACATTTTGTTTCTTTGATCATCTCGTTTGTTTGTTCTTTTTCTCGTGTGAACGAGAGATTTTATGATACGTAAGATCGTAAAAGTTTTAAGACTAACTATAAGCCACACAGTGAGTTCGTTAATTCATATTTCCGTTAATTAAACTTTGTGATAAAAGCTAGTAACATACAATTGCAGGAAAGAAAGTTTCTAGATAAATAATGACGTCCAGTTAATTAGCTCTAATTGATCCTAATAAAGGACCACCCTACAATGTACAGTAATGACTGAGTCTTAATAAATAGTGGGGGGGGGGTATGTGCGATTTGGAATTTTAACGTAGCTTTAAAACGAATTTCAGTCATATCGCTACGATGTCTGCAGTGCGTACTAAATTGAACGTTCACATAGCTTATACTGCTTTTCTGGAAATGTCTGTATTGTGCTTGAGTTCTTATAGGTTATTGTCCATATAATATCGATGAATACGTTGTTAGATATGATGCTGCTTCAAGTAACATTTTTAATTTGCCAGATATTTAACGAAAGGTGATACGCGGTAAAATGGCATTCGTTGATGCTTTAAAATCTATACCTTAAAAAAAGGATTTTCTGTTTTCAGTTCTCAGTTCACTGTTTCGTCGCCAGTTGTTTATTTGTTTTACCTGCCTAACATATAATGAAAAAGTCACTCGAATTTTAGCTTGGACAATACTGTATAGTGGATGAAAGATATTTCTGGTCGTACGTAGTTTACACTACAGAAACTATTGTAGCAGCCGACCTGAATGGTTGCAGTCTCCGTCGCATTTGTGTTCACAGGTTCCCGTTTCACATCCACTTGTCTGAACCACTGGAATTATAAGGGGCTCTGTTTTGTCACATTCGTGGCATTCATCTTTGCATTGACATGTTGGACAACCGTCATGTCCAGCAGCTCCCATTGTGTAACCGTTCGTGCACTTTGCCATGCAGTTTGTAGTACCGGTGCATGTGTGAACTGCAATCGCTGTAGAACTGGATTCGCATCCCTCATGGCATGCTGTCATAAAAGATCATTATAAATGCAAAAATATGTCGACCCAAAACCCTAATTGAAGGTGCACGGATCATTTATTACGATTATTTACACACGTGCTAAACCTGTTTTGTTTGTTTTTTCTGGATAGAGTGACTGATTTGGTTTCCTTGAACTTGTTGCCTAACATTCTGAAATATGCAAAATTCTTTTTTTCATGTCGAACACATTTAAAGGATAAATAGATTTCGATAAAAATCTGTATGTAGTTCTACTGTATCTATTCCAAAACCAAAACATGAATCATGTACACAGAATTTCACTTATCCTTGATTACAATATTTCTCAGTAGAATATAACTCAAACACAACTGTACCTGGCAAAGTACTTATGCTTTGATTTTGAACTACTTACGTTCAGTTTCAATGCACGTGCATATAGGACAGCCGTCGGCTCCATCACTACCAAGAGTGTAACCGCTGTGACAGGTGGACATACATTTCATTGTCGCTGGACATTTCTGCACAAGGGTTATCGGTGCTTGGGGCTTCGCAACAGGTTTAACCTCTGTAACAAAATGCAAAAGAAGCTTACATGTAGTTACATCATGGTATAGGAATGTATACGTTAATTACTTTAAGCATAATATAGAGTCTACTGCATAAAGGAACGTCATTATGTAACAAGATGACAATACTCTAGCCCTACCAGAGATTGTCACAACTTTGTGTTCACTATTTTACAAACACCGCCAGGATATGTTCCTCCATCATAATGGAATCCCTTCTGTCTTTCATGTTTATATTTTCATGTAGTTAGTTAATTCGCAATAATTTGCAAATTTTGTTGGACGTTTAAGAAATATATATATATATATATATATATATATATATATATATATATATATATATATATATATATATATATATTCCTTGCGAGTGCTCAAAAGTGTTTCCAATACGTGGGTTTGGTGATTATAAAACTAGTTTCGGGCAGATTGAGATTGTTTAGGACAATGTCATTTTAGTTTTCATCTGTATTATCTAATAGTACTTGTTTAGCACAAATAAAATGTAATATTTTCCAGGTTGCACAACTGTGGGAGTACACATTTACAACGGGGAAGTGGAAGAGGAAGCCTGGATGATGTGAGGGAGGGACATTAGGCATTTCAGAACTTTTACATCCTTCTGAAAGCCTTGATCCGCTGGCGATGCAGAGAGGAGGGTGATTCAATCTGAACACGCACCCTCAGGGTGGCAGTTGCAGGTCGGACACCCATCGCTTCCACACTTGTAACCAGTTGTACAGGTCGATTTGCACGAAAACTCTCCAGTGCAGTCTAAGGGCGCATTAGAGAAACTCTGTCCTGTAAAAGAAGTTGAAACATCTAATTGTTATACTATAAGAGACACATCGAGAAAACGTATCAATTTATAACGATGGCCTAAACGATCACAGTATATTTAAGTGTATACTTTTACAACATAATATATTGCACAGGTAAAACACCTTGAAAATCTGCAGCTACTGGAATAGACTCCATGAGGTCGTAATTATCTAGCAATTTGCATTGTTTCGACTTGATCAATATGTATTTTCTATCTGGAAAGAAAGTTAGTTTTTTCTTAAAGGATATATATATATATATATATATATATATATATATATATATATATATATATATATATATATATATATATATATATATATAATTTTATGGGCGTCGTAACTACGATAGAACCATAAAGTCAAAAAATATCGTATACATGCTTAAAAAGTAACCTAGAAGTTGCTACATAAGGCAGGTACTTATCTATCCTGTGCATAAAATATAGGTGATCAGCATTGCTTAATGGAACAAGAACAACGTACCTGATACATGTCCGACACAATCGCAGGTTGGACAGCCGTTGGTGCCACATTTAAATCCGGACAAGCATTTTCTTGGGCAGGAGAATAACTGAGGACAGTTTGTTGGGATTGAAGCTGAAAATGTATAGTGCAATACACATTGGACGAATAATGTACCTTAGGTAAAGTGTATAAATTTAGCTCCCTCCCAATTATAAGCGGTAATTAATATGGCATGTATTTTATATGTAGAGTAAGATTTTATATTTAGGTTTAAGTAGATATAAGTTTTCATAATAAGATATATCTTTTCAAACATCAGATACGTTAATCGCAAAATAATTGCATTAAAGGACAGGTACGAGTGTACAATTTATATACGCAAAGCTGAGTAAATTACAATAAAATCTTGCATAATATGTATGACTGGAAGGAATAGGCAACATATTCTTCGGTCAATTACAGCAAGATAGTTATATGCGTAACATTTCTGCGAGATATAACAAGAAATAAAAGGTTTTCTTTCAATATTAGTAAATGTACAATGACATTAACATTACAGTAAATAATAATAAGCAAAAATATCTCTTCTCACCAATTCTAGTAGCCGCCATTGTATTGCCACCATGAGCTGCCATGGTCCCGACATTTTGTTGATGTGGAAGGCCCTGCATCACTTCCCCCGTATGTCCAGTACAAGAGCAAATGGGGCAACCGTTCTGATCTGAACCTCTCAGATTATACCCGGTTTGACACGTAGTCACGCAGTGCATTGCTTCAGGACATTGTTTCAGCTTTTCTACCATTGCCTGTCCAGCTAGTCCTCCAGCACCACTGCTAGTGGAACCGCTTGCACCGCCCAAGGAATGACCTGACATTGGGTCATTTCCTGACATTCCGTATGAACCAAACCCAACTCCAGATCCCCCTGAGGGCAAACCTCCGCCGCCACCTAGAGCCATTCCAGCTCCAACATTAAATGGTCCTTTGCCGTTATCCATTCCACCTCCACCATTCCCGTTCCCAGCACTCATCATTGGATTACCTCCTCCCATCATAGAATTTCCCCCACCCATCATTCCATTTGCACCACTTGTTCCACCTGAACCAGCCGCTGCTGATGCAAATGGACTCATTGGTTGAGACGCTGTGCCACTTCCACTGTGTCCGCCAAATTCGGAAGAACCACCTGCAAATGGTCCCTGTGCCTGGCCTGCTCCTGACGTACCTAACCCAGCAGCCGCATTATTACCTGGCTCATTACCACCCATACCTCCATTTCCCATACCTCCATTTCCTGTCCCAAACGGCCCAGAGCTTTGTCCAGTTGTGTCTGTTCCCATTGCACCCATTCCACCAGCACCGCCAAGTTCTCCGACACCTGTAGCAGATAAACCGGCAAATGCCCCCGTCCCAAATGGTCCCGATGATTCACCAGTTGTGTCGGTACTACTCGCTCCTGGTCCCCCGCCTCCACCCATTCCTCCAATGCCTGTGGCTGATACACCAGTACCAAATGGTCCCGTTCCCACACCAGTTTGTGAGCCATCTCCACCCATGCCTCCAATTCCTGTCCCTGCTCCGCCTAGTTCGCCGATACCTGTAGCAGATAAACCGGCAAATGCCCCAGTTCCAAACGGCCCTGATGATTCACCAGTGGTGTCAGTGCTACTCAATCCAGTTCCACCCATTCCTCCAGTTCCAGATGGTCCTTTTCCCACACCAGTCTGGGTACCATCTCCACCCATGCCACCAATTCCAGTAGCAGATACCCCATCAAACGGGCCCTTTGACTGACCACCATCTCCGCTGCCCATTCCGCCATTGACATGTGTCCCAGCTCCGCCCATACTATTTTCTCCATTTGGCTGATGTCCTCCCATGCCACCAATGCCAGTAGCTGAGACTCCAGCAAAGGCTCCACTTCCAGCAAGTGTTCCACTGCCGTAATTATTTGTTATTCCACCGTTTGTTCCTCCTGAGGATGTGTTATTATCAGGACTGATACATCCAAACGGACCGCATGTATCAACCGTTGGACCCATCCCTTGACTTGCAGTGCCTGAACCCAATGATCCCGTTCCCGTAGCACCATGTCCATTTCCGGCTGCTCCTTGAAATGGGCCCTTACCGCCAGCTCCTCCCGCCGCAGCAGAGAAAGGAAGACCGATCATCTGACCTCCTTGTGAACTTGCTAATCCGCCATTCATTCCATTCCCGTTAGCATGCCCCATTATCGTATTTCCTGTACCTGTTCCACTCCCTACTCCTTGACCCCCATTGGATCCGCCACCTCCATTTGGATTGAAAGGCCCTGTGCCCGTCCCTACTCCACCATGGCCTGCATTGAATGGGCCACCACCATTTGTGTTGAAAGGACCAGACCCTGTACCAGCTCCAGATCCGGTTCCCATATTTGCGCCCCCGCCATTCTGTCCTCCATTTACGCCAACTGCTCCTGCTCCACCTCCTCCAGTCATTGCAGTACTCCCGCCGTTTGGATCAGTCGTGTCGCAACCATCATGACATTCTATTGAGATTAATCTGACTTCATTCTTAAGACTGTACGCATTCCACTTTATTGTTCGTTGAGTTTAAATGTATTAATAATAATCTGCTTATAAAAAATTACTATGAAGCATTATTAAAAGGGAATTTCAACTCAAATATCAAAAAGTTTGTTTACTCTTGAACTTGTTTTGCATCTAATTATCTCTTATTTTTCACGAGATGTTGTGTGTATATTTATGTACATTGATGCGCATATTCATGAGTTTGCATGTGAATGTGAATAAAGAAGAAAACCAACCTGTGTGGACAGCTATAAGACATTCGCATGTTGGGCAACCATCGTCACCACACTTGTAACCAAGCGTACATTTGTCTGGACAAGAGAACGCTGCTGCACAGCTGACTTGCTTAGAAGTGTGGACATCGGTAACGTGTAAGATGCCAACCACTAAATAAATTTTTAAAAATCATTTGAGTGTGCATACGTATGTCACACAATTCAAGTTATTTGACAAATTAAACCATGATAGTACAATCATCAATGCGAACACGAATTACCTCTGGATACGACGCAACTATATATGCCACTTAATTTAACTTTAATCAGTTATTAAAAGCGAATTCAAATGCGTAATATTTTAGAATGAGATCATATCAGTTGGAAACATGGTCGATCAATCGTTACACTCACGCAATATTTTATGTATAACTTGATGATTTTGTAAGCTCGTTTTTATGTATTTTGTTGTTTTACGTTAATGTACGTCCGCAGAATATAAAGTGATCGCAAATTAGCCTTTATAATGTTATCTGATGTATAATATAAATCTCAATGTATAATATACGTGTCAATCAAATTTTACAGATCTCCGTTCGTGTACTTCATGCATGCCATATAGCGACTTGGTTCTCGAAGAAGTTTGGGGTCAGGTAGATATAAGTTTTGCTTGCGATGACAGAAGCAATATATATATATATATATATATATATATATATATATATATATATATATATATTACCATGAGGATGAATACATTCACATGTTGGGCAGCCGTCGTCACCACACTTGTAGCCTACAGTACAACCAGCACTACAAGTGAGGGCACTTGAACACGTTACCAACTTGACTGGGATGACTTCCACTTTCTGTGGCTGAGCTGAAGAGGAAGATAACAAAATACGTCAAATTTTAGACAGACAAAATGAGATAGTATGTACTGTTGTTCCTATATACATGTCTTTATGAAAGGTAAAAATTCATTACGTTTAAGTTTACAATATTGCATGCACAATTAAACTTTTCCCTTTCCAAATATGATTAATTTCCTTACGCAATAAAGAGAATGTTGGCAAGAAAGTGGTTCAGTTCACTGAACATTTTTGCTTTGAAATAATAAATTTGCAAAATAGAAATGGAAACGTCTTACTCACGTTGTAAACATACACACTCTGGACAGCCGTCGTGGCCAGCAGATCCGAGCTGGTAGCCATGCTTGCATGATAACATACACTGTAGTGTGGCAGTACATTCCAGCTGTCGTGCTGGAGCTGGCGCCGTGGTTGGTTCTGTGCGGTATCAAAGAATCACAGTTACAAATCAACATATTGGTTATAATATAGAAGAAGGTGATGAATACGACGAAGGGGAAAGATATCCTAGAATACGACGAAGGGGAAGGCTATCCTAGAATACGACGAATGGGAAAGCTATCCTAGAAAGATGATGAAACAAGACGAAGAAGGAGAAAGGGATATCGGCTTGAAACATAATCTACTTCATTAAGCAGATAATTGGGAAGAGTTTTGTCCCAAAGATGGATGGAACTGGAAACCAGACTTAGGTAAGAAGAGTCTTCAAAGGAAGTATACATAATGACACGGCAATCACTTTCTATTACATGTTGTGGTTACGTACTTCGTGACAGTGTCTGTATAATTATGATATAATTATGATATCATTTTCTCATTCTTTTATCTAACACCAACGTCTTCATTTCTTGCAAGACGTAAGTCTATATTAGATTTATCAAATCAATGCCACGTATTATGAGGAGATAGATTGCAACTTTCATTTATTAATAAATACTAAAATAATTATCGCTGGATATATCAAACCAATTTTAGAATTTTCACCGTATTTCAGCCATTTCTATTTTTGGAGTAAAATGTATCATATTTGTTACAAAGCTTTTCATATGAGAAAATTTAGATAATACATGATTGGAAAAATATGATTTCCATACGACATCTGAATAAAAGCAATAGGAATTTTAACAAACAGTGCTGATACCTGGAAAAAGTAATTGTGCCTCTTCTTTGAACTAGGAAAAAAGTGCATGCTCCTTATTTGCATAAATAATAAGCTGTTATCATTTAAAAAATTAAATCTTTCTTTAAATGTATGGGTTTTATTTCAGCTGCGTTGAAATCTCCATGTACGGTAGTCACGACTGTTTTAAAACTAGATTGCTTTAGATTATGCAAAGTAATACGCTTGCTAATTGTGACAGGCACGTAGCTGAGAAATAAATGAGTAAACCACCAATGGAACTCGACTGACTTAAAAGAATTGGATATTTTATGTACAGCTGACATCAAAGTTACGTATTTATGGGAAATAGCCAATAATTTCAAAATGTAAATTTCAAATACCTGGATTGCATGTACATTTCTGGCAATCACCGTGACCGGATAAGGAGTAGCCATGGTGACAGGATACAATGCAGTGGGCGACAGCCAGGCACTCGTGTTTCTCGGGTTCTGGTTTGAGAACTACAGCCGGAGGTTGGACTTCTGCAAGCAAACAGACAAACGTGTAACTGGGTAAATTGGTATTACCACTCTGAAAGGTTAATGCATAACAAAAATGTTTTAGTGCTTATAAAGAATCTATGTGACAGTCAGATGACTAGGTTATCTGCTTGATTAAGGTATTTTGTTTCATAATGTGCTTTAACATCAACAGACTTGCATTTTGATACACGACTTTGATATATCCATCGATAAAATGTATTAATATTACCTTTCCTACTACCAAGCATTACATTTGCCGACACTTCAGACTTTTGATGTCTTGTGTACAACTTTAAAGGTTTTTATACTAAAAGTCCAAATAATCTTTCAATGCAAAATTTTGATTATGCTATTCCTTTACGATTAAGATTCCCAAGTATGTATAGATTTTCATAAAGGTATATTTCATAGATGCATACCTCGGCATTTGAATGACAATATTGCATGAAAGTACCTGGCAAGCATGCGCAAGTTTGACATCCGTCTCGACCTTTCTCTCCCAGTACATATTTGGTTTTGCAAGTCATCATGCAAAGTTTGGTTCCGGTGCATTCGCTGTGTGTAACAGGTTTTGTTTGTTGGACATGGATGACTGGTTGGGGGGCCGGTGCTGAACATGGATACAAAAGTCTACATCAATATAAAACTTAAGTGTACAAATGTAAAGGTCGGACCTAAATGTGGTACTTGTTAGCAGAATCGTGCCCAACTGAAGATGAAAAATATCAATTGTGGAAAATTTCCACTTGACGCACGCAGTAGTATAAAAATAGGATTTTTCATACTTGTTCCGACAATACACCTTCTATCAAATTAATCAAAATAAAGTTCGATTATTGAATATTTGCTGCAAAATTCATTCTCAAAACTTCCTATTTCTAAATGCTTCTATCTAACAACCATTTATATGTGTTATGTTCCGTTTGCGAAATTGAAGAATTGACACATTTGATGAGTATTTTACTTAGCATCGTTACTTTGTAGGATATAGTGCACATAACATTATTCCTAACAAACAGAAAATGTTGAAAATGACAAATGCAACACAATATGTCTTTAATTGCAAGTTCAGTTACACAGTGATTTTTATATGTATGTATGTATGTATGTATGTATGTATGTATGTATGTATTATCCTATAAGAAAAGCGTTTAAAGAACAAAAAAGAACGTTTTTCGTCACATACATGGAGGTATAGGTCCTGAAAACCATGAGAAGTTTGTGTTGACTTTAGATGTACTTCATCTATAAATGAATAAAAACTAACATGTGAATTATTTGCTTTGACGTTTAGAAGGTAGGTTATTATTTGCTGCGGAATATGTTTTGGAAATATCCAGTTGTTAACAGTATTAACAGCGGTAAATGTGTATGTAAAGCAAATTAAAGCCGTTACATAAGATTGCTTGCTTACCCTGGCTGTGTGTACAAGTGCAAGACCTACAGCCGTTGCTGCCAACATGACTGCTCAAACTGGCCTCACTTTTACATGACATCATACATAGCATTGTGCCGTGACATTCCTAAAAGGATTAAACAAAACTTGAAAATGAAGATGTCGAACTCGTAGATTTTAGAAAATCTTTGATGGAATGAATGAAACGAATACATGAAGAAGAAGAAGACGCCGTCTGTTCAGTGAATCTAATTGAAAATTTAAGGTAATATCTGGGCAACAGTAGCTATTCTTTTCTTGGTTAGAAACAAATAACGAGACTGATCAAGTTTTTTACCGCCCCGATGGCCTAAGTGGTTAGAGCGTCCGACCCGGTTGCGGAAGGTCGCGGGTTCGATCCCCTGCCTAGCCATAACACAGACTGATACAAATCACACTAACAGCAGCCTCGCTAGGCGAACAGATTTAAGAGGTCAGTGTTTCAACTTACCTTCAAGGGTTTCTCTTGAACGGCATGGTATCCACCACTGCTACCACCGCTACTACTCGCGTGATGGCCCCCCTGCGTACCTCCGGTAGCACCACCACCAAGTGTTCCAGGGACAAAGCCAGATCCACCAAGTGCTGCTGCACCTGTCATATGGGATAAGTATACATGTGATGATATATTTCAGTTATGAACCAGTAGGCAAATATGTAGATATACTAAAGACACACAAAAAAGTATATAACTGTTGACATTGTGTCCGAACTGCAAACAGGGAATGCCATACAGGAAATTTGCTTCAGATATATATTTTCTTCCTTCTGTAATACTTATATATTTTCTTTTCTTTGGCCGTGAAGAAAATTCCCCACCTTACCATGATTTTTTTTTTTTTGTATGTTTGATGGATGTACTTTAAACAACCTGATCATTTCGATTTAATTTCTGCTGCATGTATTAGTTATTAATTTATATAAGATTTGCAACAATCGCCCGTTTCAAAGTTGAACTTTCATGTGCTAAATTGTTGATACCTAATGATAAGCCGTTTAACGAAGGACGTATATGTTGTACAAAACACATTGATATACTGCGCATGACACAGTATTTAAATATAATTGTATATGAAAACGCTTACTGCGGAAACGATTTAGTACAAGTGTTAAGTACATTAATCGTCCTCCAGTAAGTATTTCTACAGCATGTACTCGCATATAACGCGAGTCAAACTGCCAACTACAAGATCCTGATCAGCCATAGAGTAATGCGCCTGAAGATCAGGGTCTATGTAATCTGTTATACTGATTGCTCCTAACAAACCGCACTGACCCAGATCTGCCGGCGCATAATGTGCCGGCAGATCTAGGTATGTGCAGTTTGCAGTTAGATTGGACTTATAAACGAATACATACGATAGTACCGATAGATATCATTAAAAATATATTGTTTTAATCCGTAATTGCATAAATTGCGAAAGTGAAAATACAGATATTTACCCGGCATGCCATAGTATCCAGCACCGAAGTGAAACATTTCTGCAAAGAAAGAAAACGGCCTTTTTCTAAGAGTCATTGTTTTGCAAAAATTCTCCTAAGCATCGTTTTATATATCATATTAGAAGATTACATACAAATTGACTTGACAACACCTAGTTTCTAAATTCATCGATATGTTTCATCTAAGCGCCATCTGCAATTTACATTATATTCAACATAAACTGTTAAAATACTTTATAGATGTTTAACAGCAATCTCCAATGAGATGCATAATCTATATGTTCGCAAGTGTTAAGCAAGGTTTGCTCGCGTTTATAAAACTTATAATATTTTTGATGAACATAAACCTTATTGTTCCTAATAGTCGCATACTTTTTGGTTCAATTCCTTTTCGATTAATTAAATATGACTTTAAGAGAACAAGGATATGTCGATAAGATATAAACCGGCATACGTTTAAAAAATAATATATTCTTGAAACAGTATCCAAGACGTTGCTTTGTTTGAACAATTGATCATTGGAGGACACATTGTACACAGTTAGGAGAGAGAGAGAGAGAGAGAGAGAAAGAGAGAGACTTTAGTTTCATTAAACAGAAATATACTTTAAAGTACAATACTGCTTTTTCAGAAGTGAAAGAAAAATAAATAATAAAAAAATATAATCATGACTTTTTCAAAGCAGATTCTTTCCCTAACATTTCTGGGCTTTCTTTGGTTTTGAAATAGGATTATATTTAACTACATACGAGGTCCGCATGCGCACATCTTGCACCCTCTTTCATCAAGTTTGACACAGCCGGGTATGCATTCTACGTGCAACGGGCAGAGACTGTAGCTCCCTGGAACATAAGTAAATTTTAGTTCAGGTAGATAGGCTTTTGATACTACTTGACGGATAAAATGATTCCCATTAGTTTCCATTTAAATGTAATACTCATATCCAACGAATCTGTGTTATTCACTGCACAGCATAAATAATTTCTTCAAACCAAAATAATGGATTAAAAATTAAATGCAGCGTGCTATATATGTGTATTGTAATGTTATATATATATATATATATATATATATATATATATATATATATATATATATATATATATATTTGTTTATTTATTTACTTATTTATTTAATTATGGGGGAATGTGCAACAATTCTTGTGAGGGGACATTTCCTCTAATGGGTAGTTCTAGATTTGTGACATTTAGTTGGTAAGACAGCTATAAATGTTACTGAATATTCTTTATATTCCTTAACATTTTTAAAGATATAACAAATGAATAATTCTGAGCACAGTGCAGTGATAATATGTTAACCCCCACCCCAGTTGAAATAATATCACGTGTTACTTTGCAGTCTTCTAAAGTATGTGTCAATGATACACATTCGTTTCCTAATATTTGTCTCTAACACAAATATAGTAAATACGAATAGAAATATTGTATATAAACTGTACTCACAAGCCAAAGGCACCAATAGTGCCAGAGCAAAAAATTCCAACATCTCCCTAGTGTTTACTCCAACACTTTGTTCCGTCGCTGTCCGTCAAGCTTCTATAAGCTTAATATATCGTGATAAAACGTGTACACCTGGCGGCCGAGCCCCAGTGACGCAAGACGCCAACTCTTCCATTTACCCTGATTAGAAAGAGAACTCGATAAAATATCATCACCTCTCTGCAAGTGGTTGATAAATACAGCTACCTATCTCATTTTATAAGCAGTTGTATAGCTTGTCTAAAGATGAGACGTGGGGAATTCCATACCATCCACTGAAAAAGAACGATCTAGAACACTTTGATAATAAAAGTAGTTTCATTGCCTTTTCATATCGTCTTATCAACCACTTAGCACGGTAAATGCACTGTGACATAAGTTGTCAAAACTCTACGAGGTCAACTGTGTATCAATTGCCACATTAGTTGTAATGAGAAGAAAATAAAAACTAAGTCCTAACCAAGCACTGGAAACTGGATTGAAATGCCATCCATATAATCTTAAAGATATGGTCACCATATTCAATCAGTCAGTTAATAACACATTTTGCAAATAAGTTTCATCACGTTGTGAATGAGCGCTATTGCAAACCATCAGGTTCAAAATTTAAATAATCTTTCCTACAAGGCTTCACTTTCAAAGTTAAAAAATGAAGTAATGTTCAAACTATATATATATATCACTTGCGGAACAAGAAAATGGAACCACGTTACTTTTGGAAAAGTAAGCTTTTCGTACATGATGACGGTCCGAAGAAAATATTCTCATTGCTTCTGATCATCTAAACCGAATTAAGTGAACTAACAAGTGCCACAGATTGCAGGTATAATTGTAAGCCCATAATACAACAGTTACATAACAGTATCACAATAATGCACAGCGCCATATTGCTAAATAATTATGACAGTTATATGAAAATGGAAAGAATGAAAAAGAAACATCAACCAACCACAATAGAAATATCTAGCATGAAGGACGAATGAGATCGTATAGCTACATATCTATTTGCACCATTCTATAGTGTAACAAAAAGACATGATGTGCAAGATGAGATGTTATGACTGGGATCCTAGGTGTACAAAGCTGCTAAATCTTTTATTTTATTATTACATGATATGCACTTAAATTAATTAGGAGGTATGTCATTCTGCCATCAGTCTTTAATAGGTAACGGATGGGCTTCCAAAAGTTTGAAAACTTATGTTATAGAACATAAGCCCAACTTATTTTGAACTATTATAAATGTGTTTTCGTTTTTTTTTTCAGTTTAAGAGTGACGTATAAAAATCGATCTATTCTTAGCCATATATAGTTTGGACGTGTCTACCTAAATTCTATCTCTTTCTGTTACTCCTCAAACGTCTACAGTGTCTGAAAACCATATATTTTTAGCTTTATTTAAATAACCACGCATTTCACTATATTCACTCCGCTCCGGTGGACTAGTGCTTAGAGCGTCTGCTTCAGAGGTCGTGGGTTCGAACCCAGGCCGAGTCATATCAAAGACTTACAAAAATGGTACTAACATCTGACTCGCTAGGCGCTCAGCATTAAGAGGTTACTGTTAGGACCGGTTGGCCTGGTGTCAGGATAATGTGACTGGGTGGGCCATAATGCTGCCCCAGTGCTAGACATCACTATAAACTGTCACACTGCAGACATCGTAGCGATGTGACTGACAGATTGTTCAAGCTACTTTAAAAATCCTAATCACACACACACACACACACACACACACACACACTATATTCCCATAATAACTTTTTTAAAAATGATCTGCATTTGTAAAGAACCATATGTATCAGTAAATTTTGCAACGTCGCCTATATAAAACAGAGCAGTAGTGTTCAACATTTCTTGTGTAATAAAGATATCATATAGTCATCGTGTCAGCGGTCTGATACTATATCATTTATAAATAGATTAAACTGAAGACGACTTAATAGGTAACCTTGTATGATACCAATATTACTGATGAAACATGTAGAATGTTACATTTACAGCTGCACCAAGAGACGTCGATTTTCTTGCACAGTGAGACTAGAGCTTCCTAAAACCTTCAATACATGCCTTTTTTACCTGAGCAAGTCAGTAAGTTAACATGATTGATAGTCGAAAGCCTTAGAAAATTTAAAAATAAAGAATTAAATCGACCTCCATTTTCTACTTAGTTATTTAATAATTAGTGTATGGAGAACACTGTACCAATTACTGATAGCCTTTGTGGAATCACGCATGAGCTTTTCAGTATTGCTATAACTTTCTACCACTGTATAAGGAGCTGGTTTAACATTCTGCAAACATTGCATCCAGGACATTAGCTGGTATGGTTATCTAAACAGTCGTATGTATTTCATAGGCAGATAATATTTTTACCTCATTGTTTACTGAAATATTCGACATAAAAAACAATTGGTGTGTAATCTCACTATATAAGGGAATGTGAGTGATGTTGTGCGTTGTACCATTTTGGCAATTATTCCGTCATATACAATGTATCTCCTTGTTTGAGATTTCGAATACTGTTGAAAATTTTACCTCCAAAAAAAGGACCCTCAAAATTACCATTTGGAATATCAGTCGTATAATCAAACTTGTGATTAGCTTTTGAGTTAATAGAATAAAATAGCGATTTGAAGTATGCACACCATTGATGACACGAAATTATGTTGTTACATTATTTCTTGGGCGCAAGTATTTCTTTCATTAACTTCCAAAACTTTAAGTCATCTGACCTCTATTATATTAAATTCTTTTAGGTTTTTACGCTTATATTTCTCTGTTTTCTTGCAAACCGCTATTTCAACTTATTTTGTAATCGGTCAAATATTTAGAAGAACTGTCAAATCTAAATTCATGGAACGTATACATTTTTCCTTTATTAAAGATGGCAATATTTATCCAACCAAAATGGTTGTGTTTTTATATCTTTGTCATACTTTAGCATCATATAGCAGGCCGTTTTGATACATAATCACTTATAAAGTGTAAAGCATCGCCGATCCCATGATATAAAAATGATAACAATTAGAAACAACATCACAAAGTTCATTTTGCAATCAATTCACAAATTCTTTCTTCTTATTTTCATTGTATCTGTACATTTGACCAGATTAGCTCAAACAATCACGTTTATGATTTGACAAATATATGTGGCCGACTGAGGCACTCATATAATTAACTATACTGGCCACACCATTTGCAATGCATGTCAAATTACTGCACCTCGATCACGATACATTCTGCCATTTATGATAAGTATAGAGTATGCTCTACATATATCATCATGTGATATACACAATACATTAGTAACATAATCTTTCGTTTTATTTCCATATCACATTTATCTGATTCATATAAAGCGAATTCGCCTAAAACAAATCAGCCACATAAATTTCTAACTGTACTGAATATGTGCCAAACGTCAGTGTTTAATTCCTTATTTTACTAAAGATAGCGTATCCTTCGGAATAAATCTGGATTAACATTCTGACTTGCTCCAATTTATTTCAAAAAGCACATATATTAAATCTTGAGACAAACGGCTGAATAATAGCTTTAAATTTATATTTAAATAAGCCTTCTATGTTCAAAACAGAGGTGTGGATTTAGTTTTTAAATGTTGCACATTAGGGTCATGACCAAATTTTTCTTTATATATTGGTCTCTGTTTTATTTCTAGACAAAATGGTTGAACAACGTCTTTGTAAGTGGGAGTTCCACTGTGATAACTTTAATTGACGTAATCATCTCCACGTGAACCGCCACGTGCGGTTTCGGATCGTGCGGACACCCTGGTATATTTTTCCGCCATATTTCTATTAGATATGTGAACAGCTTTCAGTTCATTGGCTTATTTAATGAGGAAGAACGATTTTCCAAATATGATCGACGGTATTCATAGCTTTCAACGTCTATTGTATCAATGCTTCTTTTGCCGTGACCCATGTTCTGGGTGTGATCTTCGCTGACGGATTGGAATTTTGACCAATGTTTACATTCTTATTTATGTTCATTTGCCTACGTTTTCGCTGTATATTTTTATTTTTGGTATTTAATGTTAATAAAGTTGGCAATTATTGGTCGTTGCTTGGAACCACGTCCAAGGCACTTCCACGAATTTTCTTTATTTTAAGCATCGTTCATTTCAAGGATTTCCGCGTATATATTTTGATTGTTTCCTACACCTGTTTCGAGGCCTCGCGGTTACTCGGTTCATGAAATCCTTCTGGTCGGAACTGAGACTCCCTATGGTCACTGTGTTTGTCAAGGATAGGAAAATATGTTTCTAAGTCTCAATCTTCGATTGTTTATGTTGTTCCTTTATTTGAATAAATACTTGTCTGATTAAGCTTGTGTGTTTAACAATGAGTGATTTGAGTTCCTGCTGTATACCAATTAAAACAGCTATATCTAACTCGCCATTCTTACAAATACATATAATATCACTGGGATGTCTGCCTTCGGGTAGTTTTAAACCATCATCCGTATTGACATGCAACCTCAACTGTGAGGGACGCATGGGATAAATTCATTCTTAAGCTGAATGTAAGAGGGTGAGGAATTTTAAACATCTGTGTGTTTCAAGCTTTGTTCGTGATTCAGACTGAGTATAATACTGTCATTTTCTTTCACATGTGTGACCTTTCACTTTAATATAGCGAATATTGCTTTATAAACACTAATAGTGTGAAAGTTTCCTTTCACACAGTACATTTAATGGGATTTTTGTCTTCATTTCTATAGTTTGCGTTGTAAATCATTTTCATTTTGGTGCATAACAACAAGTAGGATATATTTTCGCCTTTCCTGATAAGTCTCGTTGAATCCAAACAAAGAAAGAAGCTGTCAATTCAATTCCTGTTCAGCCGGGAATGTGGTCAACAATTTTAGAAAATAGGTGCAAGAGAAGAATGTATTTCTGCCATTGTACTTCGTTCCTGTTGGAATCTAGCACTTCAAGAAGGATGGATGGGTCCAGATAATATATAAATATATCCTCCAAATGCTTGATAAGCAATAGTCATTGATACAATATAATTGGCATGCTTCCTTAATCATTTTCCCAGCGTTTATCATACTATGTTTGTATGGACAACGTTCTGTATTGTGTGTTGATTTTTTTGTTGGTCACCAAATGGAATCGGTATCAATGGAACTATCTGTTTCCTATGGTTTACAAAAGTAACAAAAATTGCACAGTCAAATTCTGTAATAACTTTCTTGACCATTGACAATATTAAAATGAATTTATTATCTGAAAATGATAAATCATCATTCTAAAAGCGTTGACCTCGTCAATGAATAATTAGTTTGTGATCTTAGTTATGTTTTAAGTGAAATTCAGTTGTTGACTAACACACAAAGTAGCTCCCAAAACATGGATTAAATTATCCGACAAATTAGTATGCATATTTTAAATTTAAAATTCAATCTTAACCTTTAATACATTCATACATGTAAATGAATGATCTTGTTTGCTTTTATCATTTTTTTTTCGTATCGAGAAGGACTGTCCTTATAACTCCAGACGACTTGACCAAATGAATATTAGAGAACGAATTTCTCTGACCAACCTCTCTCGTCATTAGTCTAGAAAACATCTAGTTCCTTTAATATACATACATACATACATACATACATACATACATACATACATACATGCATTCATACGTACGTACGTACACACACACATATACATACATACATACATACACACACATACATACGTATGTGCGTACGTACGTACATACATACATACATAAATACATACACGCGCACGCACGCACGCACGCACATGTACGCACGCACGCATACATACATACATACATACATACAAACATACATACATGTATACATGCATACATACGTACGTACGTACGTACACACACATACATACATACATACATACATACATACACATTTATATAACTACATACATACATACATACATACATACATACATACATACATACATACATACATACATATACATACATACATATACATACATACATATACATACATACATACGTACATACATAGATACATACATACATACAAACATACATACATACATACATACATACATACATACATGCATGCATACATGCATGCATGCATGCATGCATACATACATCATACATGCATACAATACATACATACATACATACATACATACATACATACATACATGCATGCATGCATGCATACATACATACATACATATATTGTTGTTGTTGTGTTTAACGCCATTTTTCAACATATGATAGGCTATACATGGCGGCCAGTATTAATGGTGGAGGAAGAACCCGGGAAAACCCCGGAAAGAACCACCGACCCACGAGAAGCTACTGGCAAGCTTTCTCACATACCCACATTGGCTGAATCCGAGACTCGAACCGGCGCAGATAGAGGTGAGATGGCAGTGATCCGTAACGGAGAACGCTTTAGACCACTCGGCCACTCGGGGCCCCTACATACATACATACATACATACATACATACATACATACATACATACATACATACATGCATACATACATGCATACATATTAAAACAGTAAAGTTAATGTTGAGGGTCCATTAAGGTTTGCGTAGTTAAATTTTTCTTGTATATAGCTGCTGGTTTTGTTTGTTCTTGTATCGTCTCTTTAGACATACCTTTAGTATAAACGCTTCTTAAGGTATTCGCCTACATTTTAGCTATTTGGTTAGACTTATAAAACAACTAACAATTTTTTTTTAAAGTAAAAAAGTTTCAATCCTATGTATCACAACATGTACCAATTCGATATAAAATAAGTTTGTGTTTAGTAATAAATAGAACATCTACTGAATAACAAACGAATAATTTGAATTACGGTTTTGACTTTTTTTGAGAATAAATCTTTTCACGTTAGCTTGTCAGTTGTTTGAATAGGATTGTCATTTGTTTGAATAGGATTGTCAGTTGTTTGAATAATATTGTCAATTGTTTAAATAGGATTGTCAGTTGTTTGAATAGGATTGTCAATTGTTTGAATAGGATTGTCATTTGCAGCGATTTTATCATGCATAGTTAGTTTCAAATTGCGACTCTAATAAATATCCGACCTTTAGACAAATTTCACGCGCTGCCTCTTGATTTTTAAAAAGCATACAGTTTGACATAGATGTGGAATGAGTAGATCTAATGTGTACACTAAATAAATACAGGCGATGACAATATAAGAATATACTTTAATGTATCTTATTTGAATAACATACAAACGCGAGTATATCGATGTCAGTTTGTCAAAACGTTTCATCCTAAAATAATTACAATATTGGGGATATCATTGATTTTTTTTTAAGGCAGGTCAGTCGGCATAGGCGCGCATTCACACAGAGGGCAACCATTATTGTCCATCTTATATCCTGTATAGCAGTCTTTCGTACAGTTGAAGACACCAGGACATTGGAAAGCCGCCATTGTAGTTGTGGTGGCGCGAGTTGAGGATGACAAGCCAACTGACGGTTGAGGTGTGGTGGCCACCACAGGAAGCTTTGTGTCAAAGACAGTTGTCTTGGAGTCTATAGTTGATTGTACTTTGAAGCTAGGAGTATTGGATGCTGCTGCAGTTTGGGTTACAGCAGATGGTGAAGTCTGAGGAGATAAACTTGAGGTAAAAAATGTATTAACGATTTGAGTGGTCTGCATGCTGGTTTGGCCAGTTGTTTGTTGCTGTGTCGTTGTCTGCGATTGTGCAGAAGTCGTATATGAAGGTAGAGTAGTCACTTCCTTTTTTGTTGTTTGCTGGGCTGGAAATAAAATGTTCAGTCTAATAAAGGTGAAGATATCCACCAGCAATTCAAACTTGGCTTTTTATATAAAACCTGACAAATTCGCATCTTAGTACCAAGCAAAAGCATCAGAAAGATTAAATATGTTGCGCATTTCATCGTTCACTGCTCTTGAAGCTTATTATGCAAAATAGATCTTAACGCACCTTTATAAACTATAAAAACAACAATACGTAGAATCAATGATGACACTTTTGACGACGCAATCGATTTTAATATACCTCCCATACTATAGGACAATAACTGAAAGATAATTGCTTTCTGTGTAGTTTTAGGTAATATTTGACCAAGTCCCTGAAAAGCGTTAAAGGTCAAAACTAGTTTTATTGAGAATGGAATGTAATGATAATTCCAAATTTTACAAACAGTCAGGTTTTTAGAACCATTTTAATCAGACTTTCTTGATTTGATTTCCGCATTGTATACCCTTTCTGATGAATATGACGTTGCGATACCTGTAAGCTACGCACATGTGAAAACATAATAATCCGTGTCACGAAGTTACATAGCCCAGTTCAGTTATACAACAACATGCAAGTTGGTTGAAATGTGATAGCATTTAGACAGATTGTAACACGTTTTGAAGGTAATAATTTATATTTAATTTGGTTGTGTAGAAAAATCACGTGTCTACCAGTGTTTCAGAGCATCTTCATGTAATTTTGAGCGTATGTAACGAATCCTTATAAATTATCTGGACGTTTTTAATAGGGGTAGATTCCCAGAATAAATTGAACTAGTTCCTTGCCTATCACCGTAATCTAAACGCATCTTCGTTACATAGGTGAACATATGTGTGATTTTTATATTGAAACAGTTAGAAAATCAATTTGACTACAACAACTAGTTGATACACCAATGCATTGGCGAAACACCATTGCGACCTTAACAGCCCAGTTTTCTATACTGATATGTAAAAAGGCTCTTTTGATTTACACATACTCTTGGCAATTTTATGGTTTCTTTAGTGTATTCGCTCAAGGCACATATCATTACTGGAGTTCGCTTTGCTGTAGGCAACATTTATTGAAGTTCATTCATTTTACTCCTTTGGCGTAACATTATTCTAAGTTGGAACACTAAAGCTTCAAAGTGATTACACTCTTGGGTGAAAGCATTTGACAACTTGATTAAGTTGGATACCGCCCACCTCTATTGTCTATTTACCAATTCCAGTTATATAGTCACGCCCACACGCTTTCCTGCCTACAAATGAATGTTATTCCCTTCAAGTTAGTCACGATATGTTTAATGTAGACAAACTAAAACAAATAGCGTAAACAATTGTATTGCCGTCGAGCGTAGACACCATATGTACACTGTAGACTTACTAATCAATGCCAACAAGATAATATTGCCTTCGAGTGTAGGCACAATACGTATCATGCAGGCTGACTAAAACAAATACCGTAAAAAAGTAATATTGCCCTCCAGCGCGGACGCTATGTGTATACTGCAGACTAACTAACCAATACCATCAAAATAATATTGCTCTTGAGTGTGGACACGACATGTATGATGCAGACAGACTAATCAAATACCGTAAAGATACTATTAACCTCTAGTGTAGATGTTATATGTTGAATGTATACTTAATACTTTTATGAAACTATCGTCTTCGAGTGATGTACGACACTATATGTACGGTGTTGACTACACCAACCAAATGCCGTCAAGATTCTCCTCAAGTGTAGCCACCATATTAAGCTGTAGACTGCACAAAGCGAATACCAACACGAGTTATTTCATGAATATCTAGAAACTAGTATCTCCTTAATTTTGATATGATGTGATGTGATTTTGATTTTTAACGTAACTTTAACAATTTTCCAGTCATATCGCTACGATGTCTGCAATGTGGCAGTTTATACTGATGTCTAGCACTGGGGCATCATGCCGCATACATGTAGCATGATGTCCCACCCAGTCACATTATCCTGACACCAGGCCGACCAGTTCTAACACTGACCTCTTAATGCTGAACGCCAAGCGAAGTAGCTGTTAGTACCATTTTTGTAAGTCTTTGGTATGACTCGGGCGGGTATCGAACCCACGACCTCCCGTATCCGCGGCAGACGCTTTAACCACTAGGTCACCGGTTCCTTAATTTTGAACTTTGTCATGCAATTAATGAGGAAGCAGTATTACTTCACTTAGGAGACTCCCTAACGACATTAAAGATTCAACTGAACGTGGCCTGAACAAGGCACGAAAATCAATTTTTGCATGTTTCAAACAAAACATCATTCATTATGTTTTTTTCTAAATGTGGACATATAATCTAATCAATAAACTGAGACCAGTCTTCGAACTTTTTGATTTCAATGTGGTGAAGAAGATTCAAGTACAGTTTATACACTCTTGCATATAATCAACTGCAAAGTTCATAAAATCCAGATATGTTGTCGCGAAATGCACCAACAGACAAGGATCTATAAAATTTGCTAGGAGCACTATAACATACAACACAGACCTTGGTCTGTTGAAGCATTATGCAAAGGCAGATCAGGGCCCGTTTTTTTATAGTTGGAGTCAACTTATAAGTGAGTATATACGGTAAGCAAAGAACAATAGATCGTATTATTAAAACAGTGATGATATGTCTTACATTCTACTGAATATTTGATATATGCAGAGTAACTAATAGATTGTTATAAAATCATCAGAATCTTCACATATTTTCATACCGCAAGAACACACAACGCAGCCGGATGACGGGTCAGTATATGTTGGACAAGCGCACTTCATCCAGTCAGTCGTACATCCACCAGTCTGACCACTTCCTACACCAATAATAATAACAGTAATGATAGTAATCGTCATCATTGTTACCATCATCTCAATTACATTGATCACGATCATCTATATATCATCAACAACACCAGTATTGGCATTAATAATATTCATGGCATGATGTTAATTATCGTTATGTTATCAAAACCGATCATGAAAGTATTATTTTAATAATTATTATGATCATCTTTTTTATGAATATCATTATCGTCGTCGTCATCATCATCACCATCATCATCATCATCATCATCATCATCATCATCATCATCATCATCAAGTTTCACCATCTTAATAACATCATCACGACTGTATTCATCTCGTTATTCTCATCGTCATTATCACAACTACAAGAATCATAATGTTCATAACCAATATAATATTCTTTATAAATCATCATCATATTCATCGTCATATTTTCATCATTATCATCATAGCCATCACTATTGCTATATCATCATCATCATCCCAAATGCAGTATCTTCTTAGTTAACATTACCTTAATAACATCACTATGAAAACATCAAATATTCTTTTTTTTATTCTTCTTCTTCTTCTTATTATTATTATTATTACTATTTTTATAAAATATATTATTATCATCATCATAATCACCATTCGCATAAACCATCGTCACAAATGCTGTATCTTTATCATCGTATCCTCCTCCTCCTAATAAAAAAACAGCTATTTTTATCACTATAACTATATTAATCTCCTTATCTCAATGAACCACTACAACATCATCATCAAAGTCAATGTCATCATTATTATCAACTCATTTATTATTGTCACCTTCAGCATGATTATTGTGATTATGCTCAAAATATCGTGACCATTTCTGATATTTGAATAATAATACTAAAAATACTACTAATAATAATAATCAAAATAATAATAATAGTAGTAATTAGTAATAATAGTAGTATCAGTCGTAGAAATAATAATAATAATAATAGTAATAATAATAATAATATTATTATATAATAACAACAACAACAACAATAATAATAATAATAGTAATAATAATAATAGTAATATTATTATATAATAATAACAACAACAACAACAACAATAATAATAATAATAATAATAATAATAATAATATCGTCATGATTAGTGTGGTAATTATCATTAACTTTATCATCATGCTTCAAATTCTGTTCAGAAGCGAGTCGTGGTAGTTCAGTTTGTGGATTGTCGGTTTTCGGGTTAGATCTGTACCCATGCCAACTGAGTCGGATGTGCCGGTGTGTCCTCCAGATTGTCACATGGCTCCCATTTCTGCGGCATGATGTAACCAATAATGGGCAAGAAGGACTCTTTAAGCAACCAATCAACAAGAAGACGTGTATATTTTTCTCACTACAGACAAATGTATGATGTAATTTAATAAACATACAACAAACATATTTA
This sequence comes from Sinohyriopsis cumingii, assembly GCA_028554795.2. Taxonomy (NCBI): domain Eukaryota; kingdom Metazoa; phylum Mollusca; class Bivalvia; order Unionida; family Unionidae; genus Sinohyriopsis; species Sinohyriopsis cumingii. The sequence continues at coordinate 29,183,294 of CM068831.1, forward strand.
CGATATAATTTGAGGAACATTTCAACATTTTCAAATTGACAATATTGTCTTGTCCTATTGCGAAATGCATGAATGAGCAGAAGTGCCACCTGTTGCCACCGGAATTATAGAACGTTCATTATTCATGAGGGAAATATGGCGATTACAAAACATAACAAATTTAATATATAATTCATTGTTTTTATATGGTGCCGAAAGTGATGATAAGGTTTATTTTATCTTTCCCGGAAAACAAATGGTATTTTAAAACTTTAAAATATACAGATTACCTTGGGTACCTCTAACATAAACGTTTTACTGTGTATTTACCTGAATGTTGCGGCTGAGAACCGGTCTGTGAATCTAAAAATTTCGGCATGTGTTCTGGGTGTGAAGGGTCAAATCCTGTCCCGCAACTGCATGCAATGCAGCCATTACCATCCCTGTGTTGACACATAGGTGGACATAACATAGGCGAGTTCTTACACTGATGGTCATCAGCCACTATATCGAACAAAAATCCTATGAAAGAGAAGAAATTTAAAGTTAGTTTGTATCTACTTTGGGAGGAAGTGATTCGAGCCACTGACTTCAACTGCGGAATACTGACGTGGGACGTGATTCTAACCACAAACGACAAAAGGATACTGACATGGAACATTATTCTGATAAATGACTTCGACACAAGGATAAAGACATCAGACGTGGATGTTTTAAACATTTTTATTCAGCGAGATTGGCAAGTTTCCACATTTTAGATAACTGCCAAGCAGTTTTGGCGGGGGAGAAAAAAGAAAACTGAAGATAAGTCTAACTTAGTTGAATTTGTTATATACAAGTAATGACCGGTATTTTAAAAATCGGGTTAAAGGAGTAAACGTACAACTGTTAATATTTGGGCATTGTATCTATCAACGTTAAATGTAATAAGTATCCGAATATATTTGAAATCCACAGAAAAAATAAAAACGTGTCAGCCTTTATTATTTATAAATTTTAATTTTGACAACATATAACCTATATTTTTGTTTATTTGCTGTGTTCCTTTTTAACTTAAAATTACCATATATCATATGTAGTTTATGTGGACGCAATGAGGAAACTGTATGATTCTGTACTTGTAGGGAAAATATTGGACTTTTCGAGGTAATGCGGGATGCATTTTAAAACAGAACCATATGTTTAAAGTATTTTTTAAAGTTTCACCTTTGTGTTTTATTACTTTATAGAATCTTAACTTTTCTTCTTTAATATTTAATGTTTATGAGGGTGAGTGGAGGAGGAGGTAAGGAATTGTATCTTCCTATATTTTGTTTTGTTGTCCTTTATATTTACCTTTCGAAAGATTGACTTTTAATCACCATCGATTTGAAAGTAGTTTGTCGATATATCGCTTAACACTAATATTACTACTATTGCTACTACTACTACTACCACTTCTACTAAAACTACTACATATATCATATATCATTCAATATATGACATTCTAAAACGCTCTTAATCCTACACAATGGAAATTATATCGCAGACATGCAGACGAAAAAAGTCTAGAACGTTTTATCTTCCAATATGTCGTTTTTTCAATCCCTTTTACCTACCATTATAAAGCTTGACTTTGAATAAGTATCGATTAGAAAGTATTGTGTTGACATATAGCCTAACCCCTCAACTTATGCTAATACTAATAGTATTACTACACATATCAAATAACACTCTTAAACGCTCTGGATCCAACAGAGTGGAAATTATATCGCACACACACAGCGGAAAAATGTCTAAATTAAGAAATTATCTAACTTTGTATTGATTCAAGATTAAATATTACCTACGTACCAATGCTGATCGGAAAAGTAAAGTACATTTGAAAAACTAACAGGCACATCATCTTGTATATCAAATCCATTTCCGGAAGTTACAAATGGCCGTCCAAGCATCTGTAGTGCGAATGTCTCCTGTCCTTATCTGAGTCCATGGCTAGTGACGGACATGTTTAAATTGGGGTTATCTGAGGCACATGGGTTATGGTCACAGTACATTAAGTTAAAGAGAGATTAAGTGACACTACGTACGATAGCGAACAGGTGTTCTTGTGGCTATGAAATAATGCAAGGCATGCTAAAAATGTTGAATACCTTTGTAGGAAGAACTTATTCAACATTAAATATTGGAATTCTCGTTACACTTCTTCTTTACAGAGTAATTAATTAAAACAATGTTAAATTCTTTATAGAACAGAAAACGGCTTTAATATATTTTTTTATACAATAAAATATAATATTGTGCAAGTTTAACTACATTGGATTAGATGACATGTTAAATGTGAAATTCGTTGGTTCATCCATGAAACATTGATCACACGGTCACTCTTATCATTTAGTTCCTATTTTTAAGCATGCAATGTTACATTATAACGTTTCAAGTAAACCAGTGCTAATAAAGATGTACGAAAATGACAATAACTATAAATATGATAAAGGTAAACCATTGTAACGCATCATGTAATAAATATACTATCACATTTTGTGCTCGTTTTTATGTATTTATTATGTTTAGTTTTCGCTTTGAATTTCCTTAATATCTTCTGCAACGTTTCGTTTGTTATGGACATAGTTGTAATAGTTTCATAAAATTTCATATGAAATTATCTATTATGCAATTATAAAGATCTAATATCAAAATAAAAATAGCATTAAAAAAATGACAAAAAAAAAAACACGTGTTTTAAAGACTTATTGATCAGTCGTTATAGGTTACTGCATTTGTTTGGGAAAATATGAACAAGTTTTTCTGATATAATACTGCTCGACCTTGGGAGTGCTGTATATCCATCCGACAAAACTAGTTCATATTTTCCAATACAAATACAGTAACCTTTTTATTATATGCTCATTTACTTATTCTACCTAAGGCTTACTTATGTAAACAAAATACACTACAAGAAACAACGTAAATGAATGTATACCGTATTTCAAACTAAATACACAAGCGCAGATTCATCAGTACACAACAACATTAATAATGCGCACATAAATCCGCCCAGATAAATTTGAACGTTGTCGCGCGCTAGTTTCGAAAGAAATTGGCGTTTTTGTCTACTCAGAATTGAAATTTGGAGTCGTATTGTGATTGAATGCACGTTGCAACAAGTTTAATTTCCATTTGATCTGGAATGAATAGATTTTGGAATTTTTGTCGATTCTACGAAATTGCTTGATTATGGACTGGATTTATATGTGACAATTCCACTGAAGAAGCGAGGGAGAAGCGCGTTGACATCTGCAAATGTGTTTCTGTTTCAGTCATTAAATGTTTGAAATCATAATGTGGGAAAGATATGAAGTCTTTCAATTACATTATCAAAAAGATGTTATGGAATTAATGCTTATTTCATTTTGATTGCAGTAAGGAGGATGTAATTGCACTTATATTCGAAATTACAGTACAATTTCGAAATGTGTAATCAAGATTGAGAACCTATGACATGGCTCATGTAATTCGGATTTGCAGAACTAAGAAAGTACATTTTCAGGAAATTCAGGATGTAAAACTATCAGGATATGTTTTTTTGTTGCCATTCTTTTTACCAGCTAAAGAAGACAGTTTATGCCTTGTCACTTGTATGTTATTTGTACGGACTATTTCTGGCGTCTACTGTACAGCTAGCCTAAATCTAAAACATTGTATCAAAATAGTTAACGCGGAATGTGCCAAAACAGCTGGTATGCTTTACTTAACTCAGAAACCAATTTCATAAACCAAAACGTAAAGCGCCTACTACGCGAGTGTACATCATTTGTTTAGGTGGCGCTATACAGTTTCGCATTTTGCATAGGGTTAGGATTTTAAAGAAAAAAAGAATTTCCCCGGCTTTCCTCACTGGTTATACTGGCTATTTAAAAAAGACCTTGTATATCTTAGGTATAATGCAAAGAACCTTTAATTCCCTTTATTTTGGTGTATGATTGATGGGTGTACTGTGGGTTATAGAGTATACAGCTTGGCCTTACTTCAAATGTGCACCTTTCAAAAAAGTGCTAGCTCTACTTGGTCATTTTCACTTCCTGAACTTCAGAGGTAAATTGTATAAAAAAGAGCCGATAACTTTTTTTTTTACATTTTATATATTTGGTAATTCATTCATTGCACTTTCAGAAGCTGGTATTGTCTAGTCTGGCAAAATTCATTTTCCCTATTTTAATAGCTGCTATGTAAAGTGTACTTTAAACTAATTCAGACTGATTTTTTAACACAAGGGAGCAGTCATTTTAGTTAGCAGTGTGCTTAAATCAAGTAAAATTTACAAAAGTACAATATCCAAAAGAAATATCATCCACATTACATTAATGTAGCATAGAGGTATGCAAACATTCTCTCCACTGTGCATGTTTTAAATGCGAACTACTTTACCTTACATACGTCACTCTCTCAAAAGTACATATTATCTGGTGAGCGCCACCTTACAAATCAAAAGTGCTGGCATCTGCGTCCATTGTTTGCTTACAATAAAAAGTAGTTCCTTTATGCACGTGAATGCAATATGAAGGTGCGCAATATCGTAAAATACCGGACGATTCTGGCAATGTAAAGTAAACAGAGAAGAAGAAAAAAATGAGCATATAATAATAAAGAGTATTGGCTATTTAGAAAATAGTTCCCTCCCGAAATAATAACTGCTAAATGGCTCGAACATACTCAACGATGAACTGAATAAATAAATCAATTTACTGAGGTAGGCTTTAAAGAAAAACCTTATATGACATAATTACGGTATGCCATTATTATTATTAGTAGTAGTAGTAGTAGTATGTTCAGTTAAAATTTACTTGAACATACCGTATATAACTGGCATCGCATTGAAACACACAGAGTACGTACCTTTGTTGTGATTTATTCAACGAGAATTTGAGAGTATTGTTTTGTAATGTATATATGCATCCTAATTATTTTTCATAACTTGAGCAATCCAATTTTTAATACAGTTTTAAACTTTTTTTTTATACATTAGTCTTTCTGTGTCCCGGCTTCCAAAGAAATGGTCCCCAGTTCGAAATTCGCGGCATCCCAATTTATTTTATTATCTTTTTACCTTTGTTTAAAATTTATGTTCAAACTTTCTTTTAATCTTACGCATCCCAGTTCTTTTTAGTTTTGTATCTGTCTTTCTGTGTGTCTCGGGTTTGAAACTTGTGGCATTCCATTGTTTATTTTAGATTTTGTTTCTGTTGTTTTAAAATTTTATCTTCAGACTTTCTTTTGAATTTTCTACGGGACAGTAAGCTAATATATATATATATATATATATATATATATATATATATAATTTATTAACAAATAGAGATAAACAGTTTTAGTAATATTTGTATTATGTATAATACATGCTTATTAGAAGTAAAGAAAATAAATTTAAAAAAATAAAAAAAAATTACAAAATCAAAAAAAAAATAAAAATAAAAAAAAAACAATTACAAAGATTAATGTATACAACATATATACCAGTATAATCTTTATCGCTGTTAAATTTATTTATTTAATAAAAATATAATAAAAAAATATGGTGTGCATTACGGTTACTATCAAGTATTTTATAAATAATTAATCATATTATATTGATAATTAATTACAAATTCAATTTCATTTTTAAAGAATTAGTAAACTTATTTTTATGTTATTAGATTTCACTTTTACCAATTAAGATTTTCTGCAAAGTAAAATAATATGAAATATTCATATCTAATTGTAAATAGGGGACATAATTCAGAAAAAAAAAAATTACTAAATGTCATATAGTGTTTTTGAATTTAGACCTTTTGGATATACCGTATTAAGACGGTGAATCCAATAGGTTTCCTTTAGTAGACGTTCCATTTCAGAATCAGCTTTAACAATAGGTTGGAAGGAGAAATCTTGCAATGTATGGGAATTTTTGTTAAAATGTGCGGCAACATGAGATGAAAATGATTGATCGATATAATTTTTTATATCTGATCTATGTTGGTTCATACGTTTAGATATTTGTTGACTGGTTTGTCCAACATATTGGATGCCACATTTTTTGCACGTTATCAAATAAATAACATAAATATAATAAAATAAATAACTTGATAGTAACCGTAATGCACACCATATTTTTTTATTATATTTTTATTAAATAAATTGAATTCTGATAACCACTTTAACAGCTATAAAGATTATACTGGTATATATGTTGTATACATTAATCTTTGTAATTTTTTTTTTTTTTTTTTTTTTTTTTTGATTTTGTATTTTTTTTTTTTTTTTTATTTATTTTATTTACTTCTAATAAGCGTGTATTATACATAATACAAATATTACTAAAACTGTTTATCTCTATTTGTTAATAAATTGTATATATATATAGTTATCAGTAGAGATATATGTATCTTTAAGATCCAGTTTTATATATATATTTATGTATTAAGATATCATTAATCTTTGCTGCATATGCACATCTCCATGTAAATTATTCGTTAAAGTATTAGATAATTATGTTAAAAATGTAGCTATGACGTCATCTTGTTTATATCATTGTTTATTTCATTGATCACTTAGAAACAACATATTTAATGACGTAAGCAATGATATTGAATTCAGTTTGAATTCAGTCTGATGAAGCATTAAAGCGAAACCGGTCACACATTCTACGTGTTGGTGTTGTTTATTTTATATATATATATATATATATATATATATATATATATATATATATATATATATATATATATATATATATATATATATATATATATATATATATATATATATAATTTATTACTAAATAGAGATAAACAGTTTTATCAATATTTTTATTATGTATAATGCACACTTATTAAAGATGTAGAAAATAAATAAATAAATAAATAAGTTTTAAAAAAATAATTTAGAAAAAACAATAATATATCATAACTTTACATATTCTTGACAAATGTTAAATATTTCATCAGAACTCAATTTATATAATAAAGATCTATGGCGTGCATAATGCATACTATCAAGTATTTTATAAATAATTAATCATATTATATAGAGAATTAATTAAAAATGCACTTTCATTTTTAAAGAATTAGTAAACTTTTTATGATATTATTTTATACTTTTACCAATTAAGTTATTCTGCAAAGTAGAATAATATAAAGATATTCTTATCTAATTGTAAACAAGGGACATAATTCATAAAAACAAATATAAAAAATAGAAATAAAAACAGAGCAGGATTAATGAATGTCATATAGTGTTTTTGAATTTAGACCTTTTGGATATGCCGCATTAAGACGGTGAATCCAATAGGTTTCCTTTAGCAGACGTTCCATCTCAGAATCATCTTTAACAATTGGTTGGAAGGACAAATCTTGCAAGGTATGGGAAATTTTTTTTAAATGTGCGGCAACATAAGATGAAAATGATTGATCGGTATAATTTGTTTATATATCTGATCTATGTTGGTTCATACGTTTAGATATGTGTTGACTGGTTTGTCCAACATATTGGATGCCACATTTTTTGCATGTTATCAAATAAATAACATTTGATGTTGCACAATTAGTATCACAACGCATATTAACAGTTTCTTTCGTATTATTACTATTGAAAGAAGTATTTTCATTAATAAATGAACATTGTGAACATCTAGGTCTATTACATTTAGTTGATGATCCTATTTTATATGATGTTTTTTTCTAATTTAGAATTAGGAAATCTTCAATATTTTTATTCCTTTTATAAGCAAGCGTGGGTTTGCTTTCGTATAGCGATTTAACACTTTCTTTACATGATAATTTTAATAAATCCCAATATTTATTGATAATCTTACCTATATTAGGCAAACTTGGATTATATTCAATAACAAAAGGAATGATATCTTCATTTCTACTTTTGATTTTACATTGTAACGATTCAATTTGTGTAAGGGAAGATACTTTTTAGAAAGCAGTATTAATGATGTCAGTATGGTAATTTCTATTTAAAAGTCTGACGAAGCATTAAAGCGAAACCGGTCACACATTCTACGTGAATATATATATATATATATATATATATATATATATATATATATATATATATATATATATATATATATATATATATATATATATATTTTCAACTGCAGGTTTAATTATAAATGACATGAAAATACTTTTTTAAAGTATTAATAGCCCTTTTATTCTAAATGAAATTAAAATGGTACACAATTTCATCAAAATCCTTTCCTTTTTCCATTTGCCTCTCCCCTCACGTGCGTACTCGAGAAAATAAGCAAAAGTCTTGAGTGAGAAAGTAAAACATATTGCGCTGGACGAAAACATTAAATCTGAACTTGTACCAAGTAACCTACAATAATCTGGTTCGTCGTAATGGTATGTGTACGCTTTCCTTAGGATCTGTCTACAGAGTTCATAATATTAATGATACATAGCTGCAATGCCAGTCAAAACTAGGCCTATATGTTAAATTTGTCGGTTACTAGCGTTGTATAGAACATGAAAATTGAAGTATCACTTTTTCCACGTAAACGAAGCTCTTTTTCAATGGAAATGCATCCAGGAAAGATAAAAATAAAGTCTCAACTGTCTCCGTGATGCAGCTCGGTATGATTTCAGGACATGAAAGGTGTAGGGATGGGAAATTCTCTGAATGCATTTTTGTCACTTTTCAGAAAAAAAACATGGTCCCACTTAATTTCATGAAAATGAACGGAGTCCATAACTCTTTATAGTGTCAAAAAAAAACAACATGTTTATAGCTTCAGTTTTAATTAGGACAAACAATGCAAGTTATAGCAAGTCACACATGTCGTCAGCCTGCTGAGGAATGGCTGTACCCTTTTCCCGGCGTCATATTTTTTTTCATGAAATCTAACACAACTGTTGGACCTTCATTGCAACTCTTTCATATGTTTGTATAAATTATTTCAACAGAATATAGCCATGCTTAATAAATACTAAACTTCAGAAATGAAAAATATTTGTAAAGAGGCCATAATAAGGGGGGGGGGATAACTCAGTGGGCCTTTTCCTATTACCAACAATGCAATAAAGTAACATATTGAGAGAAAAAACAACATTCTATGCAGGTAGCACATGAAACCTTTTGTACTGAAGGTTTCTAGTAGAGAAGAACATGAAATATTTGAAATGAACCCAAATCATTGTTTACAACTTTCTTTGTCATGTATCTGTTTTATTTTGAATATAGCTTTCTAGGACTAAATTCATACAGGTGTAATCTTGCCATGACACCGCTCATTTAAATATATTGAATACATATATTTCAAGAGAAGAAACATGCACATTAGTTTGTCTATTTGAATGAATATATATATATATATATATATATATATATATATATATTATATATATATATATATATATGAAATAACCTCAAGAAATTATCTCCTTAAATCGAGTTTCACACAATAACGCCGTTGACCGACAATGGGGTCAATGGGCTAAATATTTGAGGGATAACTTGGCCTATGCACCGGCCGTTGAAGATATGGACATAGTACACAATTAATTTTACTATATGTTCTCTACATTTGTTTCTCAGTACTGACCTTTCCACTGTGTGACAATCAATGCAAATCATATGTTAATCTAAAATACCTTCAAAGATGAATTCACGGTGAAGTTCTTGTCAAAGGTTGACCTGCTCTTGTTTTAGATTATTGACTGTCAACATAACAGCATGTAACCAGAACACGAATTTCACTTCCGGATCATCACCAAGGCCTTATTACTCACTGTGCACTGTCGCCAAAATACATACAGACAACAACACCTTGAGCTCATATTATCAAGAATAAACAGTTACCTTTAAATCCCTACCAAAAATGCATAAATAAAACTCTTCTATCACCACCAAAATGAGAGAGGAAAAACTGTTCTAAAAATAGACTAGAACTACATTCGTGGGTACTGAACTGTAAGTATTAATTGTGATGTAATTCCATATGACCGAAACGATTAGATAGGACTCCTGAATTGAGGCTTCTACGGTAAAAAGAGGTTACTCAGAAATATGAAATATACATGGATACATTCAGAAGGGTTGGCAGCGCAAGATCTACTGTGTTTATGATTATTACCTCCTTTTAATATATGGAAATACAAACATTAAAAAACTTTCAAAGTTTCCAAAAAACACTTCTTTCCATCTACGGGCCGCTTAGTGTCATAAACATGTATCTGGATAGGTATTCTGTTCTGTTCTGTTCTAACGTTTTTACATTAAAAAATTCCAAATTTATTTCAATATATGCCGTAAAAGCAGACCACTGTTCTGGAACTATAGCGGCCACAGAAAACGGAAAGCCAGAAACAGTTATGCCCCCTGACAGTCATTAGCACAATTAATGCTTTATAGGCGTTATTTATTAAACCTTTTATACGTTCTAAAAATCGATTATTTATTATAAAATATAAAAATGTCAAAATTGTCGCCCCCCCCCCTCTCCTCTCTCTCTCTCTGTCTCTGTCTCTATCTGTCTCTTTGTCTTTCTTTCTCTCTCTCTCTCTCTCTCGATAATCGTAGCTACATACGAGCTAACATCCATGAAAATACGAGCGTAGGGGATTTTCGGTTGTGTCAGGCCACGAAGTCTCTGGACCTATGAATGATGCTAAAATTTAGTCAAACCGTCCAAAGGAGAGATTATTCGCAGCAATCTTTCGAAGTAAATAGCACGAGCAATCTGAATGGATCGGTTTCTTTCACCTGCCTCGAATCAGATAGCTGCAGCTGCGTATTACTGTCTCGGATGGCTATGTATGCCAAGAGTCGATGGGGAAATTGGATCGACAACTCTTTACTAGCTAAAAAGAAGATCGGAGTTATTATTACAAGAAATGAAAATGTCTGCTGGCTGGCACTTTGACTACAAAATAGTCAATTATGTCTTATATCATTGGTTACGTAATTCGTGCATGATCTTCTATATCTCAGTACATCACTGAAAATCTAATTCCTTTTGATTGACTTTAATATGAATTTGTCTTCTATTTATGTTGCTAGTTGTTGTAGTTTTTTTTACTTCCGGTTGATTCCACGTATATATATATATATATATATATATATATATATATATATATATATATATATATATATATATATATATATGCAAGCAACAATTAGCAAGGTTGATTTGTTTTAGATGTATTGCAAAGGACCGATGCTTGGGAGGTAGGAGAAGCACATTTATTGGAATAAGAATCAATATCTTAATTGATTATACATAAACGACATACACGTGGTTTTTAAGTATAAAAGCAACAAAAAAAAGTTTGAGACAGTTTTATTCGTCGGAAGTTTTTACACCAGCAATGTCAATAAGTAGTTACATTCTACGATGTTTATTCTCAATCTCTTTTTAAATAAATCATCTAATTTGCAATATCATCACAATATGGGATATACTGCCAATACATTTTTTAAAGAACCGAATCCCATTAACAATATCGATTCACTTTAAGTATAGGTTTTATAGTTATTGTTAACAGCAGCGGTATTATTTATTTCGTTTGCATTGTGTGTGTGTGTGTTATGTCGTTCATACTTTGTTGATGTTATTGTTGTCCTTATCTCAGAACGAAAAATATATTCAAACTTTGCTTGTGGATTCAACAAATGTCCTGAATTTTAAACTTGACTTAATACCATCAATTAGCTTTTTAATTCTCTATTTACTCAATTTGTTTCACGTCGAGGACAATGACTTTGATGGCACATAGATATTCGCTTCTATAAACCCTGTTCAGACATGCTACAAATGAACTACATATTTAAATAAGTTGACAAACGACCATGCGACATGCTTTTTTTGGCTATTGAAATAATCAAAGTTTTACAATAAATACGAAAATAACTAAATAAACTGTTACAAAAGCATTGACTCCATTATGCAATCTTTCCTTACTTTACCATAATGATCAAAAGACTACTCTGAAAATTTTCTTATTACATCCTCAAATGGTCTTAGAAGGGTAGACTTTGAAATGCTGGATGCAAGGGTGGCTTGGGGGATGTAACAATCGTCACATCCCGCGAAAAACCTTGTGTTATTACCGTTTCCCCAACACAAACAAAAATGCAATAATCCAGGGGCATCATTGTGTTAAAAATCTAAATCCAAAGGTTGGATTTAAGGGCTTGACTAAAACAATATTGGTCAATATTTAAAAAATGTAAACCACTTGTAGCAACATAATTTAATTTTTCTCATATAACATCCGAGTCGTAATTTCTTTCCAATGGACAGCTGGTTTCTCGTTCTCTTCTTTTTTCTGTATAAGAAGACGCTTCAATAACGTTTTCACTAGTAATTCTCCTAACATGCGTTTGTAATTGTTCTTCCAGGAATAAAATTCATTTGAACATACTAACCTTACGGCTTAAATTCCAAACATAGATCTAATTAATGCACAATATCTACATATCAGGCCATATTTTGATACATTTCTGTATAAAAATAAACAATGTATACAATCTTATGCTTTCAATATTTTACTTTTCGAACTAGTTCTTTCAAATATTTGCGCACTTGCGATTCTTCTGAAATGGGAATACGACCAAAACTAACGTTTAATAGCTCAGAAGCGTAGTCTCTCTAATTTAAAACTTAGGTAAATTCAGCCTACTTCTCATATATCAATTTTAAATTTCCTAGTTTACAAATAGATTACAAAAATGTGTTTTCAGTGTATCAAAATGAATCGCCATTCCCTAAATTGGATACTACTCATGTGACCTTTCTCAACATGTCTTACTTTTTCATGATATGTATGTCCCCTACCCCACCCACGCATTCACCATTGTTACTCTTCTGAACTGATATCAAATAACTACACTTCACCCTTTATCACTTGAAAAGCGAAAGCAGGTCACATGTTCTTCTTGCAGTCATGAGCATCTATCCCAAAACTAAAGTTATTTCCCCGAATCTGGAGGCTTTTAATGCTATCTAATTCAATAGTGGTATAGCGAACATATTATCTTACACCGCACTGACAGTGAAAAAACCTTTTATTTTATCATTGAAGATTAGAATACCCAATGAAACGACACCAATAGCTCAAAACATACAGAAATCAAGTGTTCTGCAAATTTTTCAGTGCAAACCTGAATAATAAATTCGCTGCATTTAATATGTCGCGTGTGGCAAAACCAAAGTTCCTTCCCATCGTATATTTATATTCCCTTTTAAACGTGAGAGCTATAATCCTGTATTTTCGGTTCGTTTTAACGAGTGTCAACAAACATTTATATTACCTCTTGCAAGTGTGTGCTAACAACGGATTATTCCAGTTCCTTTCTATCCAGTCTCATTTTATATGTATCTTACCTATTACAGATGTGAGTTAAATTGCATTATTCCAGTTCCTTTTAAAAGAGTCTCGCCTTTATTTATATTACGTCTTAGACGTGTGTACTAAAATGGAATTATTCTAGTTCCGTTTCCTTTTAATGAGATGCGTATTACATGTATAGCACCCCTTAGTCATGTGTGGATAACTCATCAGTAGTCCTGGCCTCATTCAAATGATCACAGCCTTGCAAACGTACGCATGATTGCATCATTTCTGACAACAGCTTATTGAACATTTGCAGCGTTCTTGCTTTCAAGCTGTAAAGGGACAGTAACGAAATATAACAAGACATAACGGGTAAAACACGTCTTATTTATTTACAGAATCTACACCTTAAAGATAAAAAAAGTCATCACCGTGTAGTGGTATAATCAGGTTATAAAGATAAAAAAAGTCATCACCGTGTAGTGTTATAATCAGGTTATAAAGATCAAAAAAGTCATCACCGTGTAGTGTTATAATCAGGTTATAAAGATCAAAAAAGTCATCACTGTGTAGTGTTATAATCAGGTTATAAAGATCAAAAAAGTCATCACCGTGTAGTGTTATAATCAGGTTATAAAGATCAAAAAATTCATCACCGTGTAGTGTTATAATAAGGTTATAAAGATCAAAAAAGTCATCACCGTGTAGTGTTATAATCAGGTTATAAAGATCAAGAAAGTCATCACCGTGTAGTGTTATAATCAGGTTATAAAGATCAAAAAATTCATCACTGTGTAGTGTTATAATCAGGTTAATTATCCAAATGCTGATTTTCATGCAATCGTCTCATCCGCGAATTTGTATTCGTATGTATAAATGTCATAAATATTCCTGAGCACAATCCTTTAATGTATCAGACAAAATGGACATCCAGAGTGGTCTATCGTTGAAAACTCTCTGGGACAATCTCTCGAAAATGGTCTGCACGTGACGAAATCTGAAACTTAAAAAAGTTTAAAGCATTTATATTGTTTTTTCTTCCGGATATTTCACATTCACTATTTGTGTGTGTATATGTGTGTGCATGTGTCAGGCGAGAGAGAGAGAGAGACAGAGACGCAGACACAGACACTCACACATAGACAGACAGAGACAGGTGACATGACTGGTTGTTCTGTCGTTGCTTTTATTTTTGTTGCTAAATTGAGTCAATACAATTGGGATTTTTGTTTTTATAACAGAACATACAATGCCGGTTCATCGAAATGTTTATGATCTTCCGTTCTGTCTAATTATTATTGATTTGTAAGAAATCATGTGGATGACGTCTTATGTCTTACGAGTTTTCCAGATCGAAAAGACTATGTCTATCATTCCATAAAGACATAAATAAAATATACCGCATCTGCAAACCAGACAGCCCCTGGAATCAAAGTTAATGCAGTCTGGGAGGCAGTCGTGTAGATAGTCTGGGCAAGTCCTGTTCACTTTATCTACAACAAAACAATATATGTTTATTTACAGACAGACAGACAGACAGACAGACGGACATATAGACAGACATACAGACATGCATGCATACGATTGAATGAGTCTTGTAGTATTTAATATCAATATTATGAACAATCCTGTACCATACATACATACGTACATGCATGCATGCATACATGCATGCGTACATACATACATACATACATACATACATACATACACACATACATACATGCATGCATGCATGCATGCATGCATACATACATACATACATACATACATACATACATACATACATACACGCATACATATCAATGAATGAATCTTCTCGAATTTATTATCAGTGATATGAACAATCCTGTACCATCTTCCTTTGGATGGTCGGGAGAATCTGAAATTTGCTCAGTCCTATAATTCTCAACACCGGAAGGATTATTAAATAGCTCATTTACAGGTCTTCGGTACGCAGGATCGTCAGCTGTGGAAGACTGAGTGTTATACTCGATTGTTTGGCTTTCTGGAATTTAAAGAAAAAAAAATATATTAATATAACCTTTTGCTCTGAAACTATACCTTATGAAACTTTATATTTATATTGTACTACATTTTTTTACCAATTCAGGATTTTGTGTCTGTCTGGGACGTGATGCTACATGCCTGCGGCATGATGCCCCAGTGCTAGACATCACTATATTCTGACACACTGCAGACATCATAGCGATATAACTGGAAAATTGCTAAAGCTACGTTAAAATTCCAAATCACACACACACACACACACACACACACACGCACATTCACGCGCGCACGCACACACACACTTTTAGAACAAGAGAAAACTCCCAAGTGTTTCAAACAATAGTGTGCAATCAGTGAACTACTAGCGCATTACCAGTGCACATTGAGCGCATACCAATGCAAGGTTTAACATACAGAAAAGCTGCAGACGCTTCTTGTAATTTTTTAAAAATTTATATAAATATGTGCTAGTATTGATTTGTCCAAAAAGGATGCAAAGTACAGACCACTCTAAAAAGAATACACTTTGTATGCATGGATTCGGTTATTCGTGCCAAACTAACAAAATGTGAACTGCTAGGTAAATTAAACGCGTTGTACGCATGGATACGGTTGGCGTAAACATATTCTAAATGCCTTACATAGCTTTCATGTCTCTCAGTTCTGTACCACGTCCCATGAAACCCCACACATATCTTTTATATATCTCAGTTTTGTCCCATGTCCCCATGAAACCTCGCACATAGCTTTTATGTATCTCAGTTCTGTCCGATGTCCCCATGAAACCTTGCGCAGAACGTTTATATATCTCAGTTCTGTCCCATATCCCCATGAAACATCGCTCATAGCTTTTATATATCTCGGTTCTGCCCCATACCCCTTTGAAACCTCGCACATAGCTTTTAATATATCTCAGTTCTGTTCCATGTCCCCAAGAACCTCGCACATAGCTTTTATATATTTTACTTCTCTCCCATGTCCCCATGAAACCTCGCACATAGCTGTTATATCTTTCACTGTTGTCCCATGTCCCCATGAAACCTAACACAAAGCTTTTATATATCTCAGTTCTGTCCTATGTCCCCATGAACCTATCAACAATTCTTCTATTATATCTTTCACTTCTCTCCCATGTCCCCATGAAACCTAGCACATAACGGTTATAGCTTTCACTTTCCCATGTCCCAATAAAATAGTGCACATAGCTTTTATATATTTCAGTTATATCCCATGTCCCCATGAACCATCGCACATAACTTGTATTCATCTTAGTTCTCTTCCATGTCCCCATGAAACCTCGCACATAGCTTTTGTTTCTCTCAGTTCTGACACATGTCACAATGAAACATTGCACATAACTTTTATATATCTCATTTCTGTCCCATGTACCAATGAGGTTTCCTCTCACGAAACTTTTATATATCATACTTCTCATCCATGTCCCCATCAAACCTCGCATTTAGCTTTTATATCTCTCAGTTCTGTCCCATATACCCATGAAACATTGCACCTAGCATTTATATCTGTCAATTCTGTCCCATGTCCCCATGAAACACCGCACATTGCTTATATCTCTCTCAGTTCTGTTGTCATGTCCCCATTAAACCTAGCACATAGCTTGTATATATCTCATTTATGTCCCATGTACACATGAACCTCGTACAATTCTTGTATATCTTTCACCTCTCTCCCATGTCCCCATGAAACCTCGCACATAGCTGTTATATCTTTCACTTTTGTCCCATGTCCCCATAAAACATTGCACATAGCTTTTATATATCTCAGTTCTGTCGCATGTCACCATGAAACCTCGCACATAACTTTTATTCATCTTAGTTCTCTTCCATGTCCCCATGAAACCTCGCACATAACTTTTATATCTCAGTTCTGCCCCATGACCCTATGAAACATCGCACATAACTTTTATATATCTCAGTTCTGTCCCACGTCACCATGAAACCTCGCACACGGCTTTTATCACACTCACTTCTATCCCATGTCCCCATTAAACCTCGCACATAGTTTTTCTATCTCTCAGTTCTGTCCCATTTTGCCCTTGAATCCTCGCACATATATCATGTATACTAAAAATCGTATGTGACGTCATAGATGTCCGTCTAAATTAATTTATGCAGGAAAAGGGTTAGTGGGAGTTTAATCATTGGTTTCTTGCAGCAACAGTTATCTGTGTAATCCCCCCCCCCCCCATCACTCACCTTTATTATGTTTTTTTAGTAATCAATAAGTTACTTTCGAACTCAGCATGTTAGAATACTAAGACTTGTACAGACTTCCCGAAACGAAATTAAGATATGCGTATCATATCAATGGTTTAATCGTGATTAATTTCATGAGTTAGCCATTTGTGACACAAACTCACCGTTGTACAAGATACCAGTATTGTAATTGGCAAATATGAAAGGGGTAACGTTTTCCTTAAGTTTTTAGTTCGATCAGTTTAAAGCAGGGTTACTCGAGTGCTTTCAATCATTTTCCACTGGAAGTAATCAATCATTTGGTAATTAAAGGAACCACACCATAGCATTCTTTTTAGGATTAAAAAAATGTTATTGTGAAAGAGCTGGATGCCTGCAAGTGTGTCAAAATGTCCTGTACATAAGAATAGACTCTTATAATGCAATCCATCATACCACATGTACATATCGGGCAACCGCTGTTTGGGTCTGTTTTGACACATTGCTGACGACACGACTGCCAGTTACTGGTACATAGACGTCCGACCAGATTCCCCGAAAATGAAGGCACACTATCTGCAAATATGAAAAAGCCGTTATTATTCCGCTCTAGTTGCTGTATTTTTTTTAAATATCTAGGTAATAATATTACCTTTTGCAGAATAATGCATTTCCTCGAGTTCTCAATGCATTAGCAGTTATTGTTTGTTGACCATCTTTCTACTGGGCACACTTTGAAACCTCTTACGCATGAATGCGAATTATGTCCAATAGCCTATTCGTATAAGGTATACTAAATACAAGATATATCCTTTTCTAAATCCATGTTTTTGATTCAGTATTATGTAAGGTCAGTGTTCATTTAATCATTTATTGTTCATATGTTAATATCTGATGCAGCGTACATACTATACAGATGTTTAATTTATGCTACATATAAATACATATACTTGACTGTATCCAGATTGGTATTCAAGCAGAAATAATATCGAATAACTCCTCTAAAACTAGTTATTTTTTTTTTTTAAAAATGTTGTTGAAAACTATTAATTTGCTTTTTTTACAAGGTTATATCATCGTCGTGTTGATCGAATAAATAAAAGACATTCTTAAGATTTAAACGCTAAAGTTAGTTTGGATAAAGAAATCCGGAGTACATAGTTTGCTCTGTCAGCATATATTATATGTATCGAACGATATTCGGTCCGTACGTCACATCAGACTTGGCATTGGCCAAGAAAAATGACGAAGAAGCTAGAGGTACTTCATCAAGTTAGTTAAAGTTGATGCAATGTGTTATTATGATTCACTTATGATTGACACTGACGATACATTTCAGTTCTTTATTCTATCTCTCAGTCTTTCTCTGTCTCTCTCTCTCTGTCTGTCTGTCTCTCTCTCTGTTGGTATGTGTGTCAGTTTTGTCGTAATAAATACAACTGTAGGGATACAACAAGACTGAGAGAAATAAAGAAATTGATCCTTGTAGGCAACTGTCATGACTAACTGACCAAATATGAGTCATACCTTAAGGCATTAAAAAGTTGTCAGTTGGTATAATTTTTTTTTATTCTTGTGATTAGCAGAAATGAAACAAAACAAGAAAACAAAAGAATCAATGAACATCAAATAACACGTAAGTGTATGCTACCTTTACAGTATCGTTTCTTGTCTCACCTGACCTTTGCATATGTGCACCATTTGTATCGTGCAACAAATCCCAAATAAAGTGTACACGTAGCATTATAACGATTCCAATGTGTAACTTGGTATAAATTAAAGTTCAAGGATTCCTTCAATCTCAAACTAATTTTCTTCTCTCTCCTGTCGTCCACTCAATGTTTCCCTACTTTATACGGTAAAAGGGAGAGAACCACAAAAATAAGGCGATTTCTATCAAATTATGTAACATGTTGTTTTCCTTTAGAGGCTGTAGATGAAACAACGACAAAGGCAATGTTTCGCGCTTGTTTCCAATGCCACTAATTAATAAAAATTACTAAGACTTACGTTCTTCAAGTAAGAATGGAGCTATAGTAAACGCATCTAAGCACGAATCCAGATTATTTGATCCTACGATAAGGTTTAGAAAAATAATGAAATATGGTGATATACTTCAAATTAGCTAACAAATCTTATACTGGCATGTACCTATGTAACTTTAAACTGGTGATCCGACCTTATGTTTAGACATGCTGTACATTTATGTTTATTTTATGCCATAGTAAATTGTTGTAAATTTCTTCTTAATAATTTTGTACGAGTTGCACTATGATAAAAGAACAATGCCTCGAAAAATGGTTTAAAGTCATGGATGTATGTATATCAGTAACTTGTCATGTAAAGTCCTGATCCAAGCGAATTTTTGCAAAAGTTCAGTTAATGTTTTGTATCCTATTCATGACTGATGTTGACAAAACTGGTGACAAAACTGGTGTTGCGAACTGAATCAGCTGAGATTTAATGGTTCTACGTTCC
Organism: Sinohyriopsis cumingii; assembly: GCA_028554795.2. Lineage (NCBI taxonomy): Eukaryota > Metazoa > Mollusca > Bivalvia > Unionida > Unionidae > Sinohyriopsis > Sinohyriopsis cumingii. The sequence goes on from CM068831.1 coordinate 29,203,260, forward strand.
TAAAATAGTGACCATGGTTTAGTTTCAGTGACCATTTTCAAGTTTAGCATTGGATGTAAAATTAAATATGGTGCATTATACCATACAAGTGTTATTTTCACGGTGCCAAAATTTCGCGATTCGGTTCCTATGTTTCCGCATTATTTTTATTTTACGCTTTCATCCATTCGATATTACGCTATATTTATGATTGTAGTATTAACTTAAAATTTTCACAGATAATTAAACTAACGTGGTAGCCTAATTGATCTCGAATATATTGGAACTGAAATCCTCGCAAAATATTTACGGCACTCACCTATATCAGTTCCGGCCATGTTATTGTCTGCTTCGAAGTTAGTCTGCCCAGATTTAACATTGTCGTACGATGTCCCAGAAAACCTCGGATAGTTGTTTCCGATGTTAACGTGTCCGCTTGGATTGGCAACATCCATGTTTGAGGGGATGAAAGTAAGGAAACCTGGAGCGTTTGCCGCAACACTTGGGTTTCTAAAGAGTCCCATGGGGTCGATAACTCCACTCCGATATGCGTTCGTTGACTGCGTACTTGAACTCGTTGGCCGTTGCTGCTGTTGTCCATGCTGTTGTTGTCCATGTTGTTGCTGTCTGTGCTGCTCTTGATTGTGTATCTGCTGCATTTCAGGGCTTAGGTTATACTGGTGATGTATATGTTGTTGCTGAACTGTGTGCTGATATTTCGAATTTTTGTTGACGACGTAATTACGTTTCAAGTCTTCATTTATAAACACGCGTTTTCCATCATTAGTGTGAACATAATCCGGAGTCAGACTGGCTTTAACAAAAGGGGATCATTTCATGATTACGAAAATGTATTAAACAGCTAGAAAACGTTGTAGCTATTCCAAATTTTCACTATATGGGTAATTCATACATTATTGCAGTGGCGTCACTAGGGGGTGCGGGGATGCGGACCGCACCGTGTGACACCATTAGAGGGGGTTACACCAAAATGACTGTCTATAAAATGTTTGAATTTTGTGCAGGAAAGGGGTCCATAGGGATGACACCATGAGTTACCACACTGGGTGACACCAACCCTAGTGATGCCACTGCATTATTGATATACATTGTTTCCAAGAAAATAAATCATGCTAAAATGCGAATAAAGAAAGCGAAGCGGAATAAAAGAATAAATAACATTGTTTCCAATGGACTTTTTTTTATCTGCCGACCCCTATGCATTTTTCCAACGTGAGCAATACCAACTAATACAAAATATGAGCTAGAAAACATCTACGGAATTGTTGAATGGTGTGACTAGTGCAGATTTCATTTCGTTCGCAGGCGACGTTATGACAAAAATGTTCATTACAATGCTGATTATTATTCGTCTTAGTGTTATACGTCTACTGGAGATAGACTCAGATGTATATAATAAAATAATGGTTTATTTTGCGTGATGTTACGCTAATCTTGGTCTGTCTCTTATATATATATATATATATATATATATATATATATATATATATATATATATATATATATATATACCAAGTAATGTCATGCAAATGCAAATAATTTAATTGCAAGCATGTAGTAAGTGCATAGCTAACTATCATGTGCGTCATGTTCTTCATTTAACACATACACAAAATCTTCTCAGTTCAGCACAATTATATCAGATCTCTAAGGTTTACTATTGTTAAATAGAGGGGGAAAATGAGTTTACAACTTTCTTATTCAGATCGATTGACTTCATGCTATGTGGTTAGTAAAAAACAAGAAAGCTAAATATTTATTTTAGGCTATTAGATTTTCAGCTGTTTGCGTATAATAATATACCACGTTCTTCGGTTACCAATGCAGATTTCTCCTTCACAGAACTTCTTTAGTTTATTCTGCTTCATGTTTTCTTAATTGAAGAAAGATTTGCACTTAGCATCCATACATTTATGCAATTTATCTTTTCAATGGACTCCGCAGCGCAAATTAAACATGTGTTTAGTAAGAATTTGCAGCGAATATCATCATATTTATCATAGCTATCATCGTCGTCGCTCTCGTAATCGTCGTAATCGTTATTACCATTAACATCAGCAGCAGGAGAATCACCATCATTATCAGGTATTCGTTCTCTTTCTATTTCATCGTCATACTTTTATTATTAGTTGTAGTAGTAAAGTAGTATTAGTAGTGGTAGTAGTAGTAGTAGTAATATAAGTTTGAAGACATTATTCTATTAATATGTGTTGTCAATACGATAGGAAAAAACTTACCAATCACGAGTTGCATGAGGAGCAACTTTAAAAAATCCATGTGTGACCGCATAACTGCAGTCTGTTGCCTATCATATAATAATACGTAATAAATTGTGTGCAATGTATCAAGACGTGAAGGGACCTAAATCAGCTAAGGTCCCCTGATAACAATCAAGACAGGTGCAGTTCGTGCCCTGGATATATTTATAGACAGGCAGACAGAACATATACATGTCAGGGATCTTTGAAATGACTTTCATCAGATATACCGTATCCTAATTCTTTGAACTTTTATTTAATCTGCGCAAGAAAAGATGGCATTGTTATGTACTAAGATAATAGCTCTCATTAACACAGTGTTTAACATGATCCTAATTTACAATTGTTTCTTTTCTTTGGACAATCTGATTCACTCTGCACCATGATCGTTTTGCACACGCCTCTGCTATCTTATTATTTACTATCCAGTTTTTGATATTGTCCATCACGTATGTACGATAAGAGTCTGACAAAATACTTATACAAAAATTGGCCCCGTTACATACTTTGATAAGATGACTTGCTCAAGTCAGTCTAAGACATGTCTTGATTGTAATTTGAAACAAGTGAAATTATTCATAAAAATGTGTCAACATTTTCCAAAGCGCAAAATTGTTCATGGTCATTGGAACATTTCTATTGGAGATCCGTAGTATATGAGCAGTGTAAAGTTCTAAAGTTTCGTCGGTTGGTAAGTTTGCATGCAGTCCACAATCCCATAATGTCTAAATACAAACGACTGGTTTTGAAAAACACCCGTATTTATGAAGTCTGCATCAGGGTTTGAATAATCTTCATTTCGTGACAACGCTTAAAAAGAAATTAAAATACATGCCAGGATATGCGGATGAAGATACAGATACTCTCGATTCAAAATGCTTGCCAGGTAGACGTAGTTATGGATAATCTAGATTGCAAAACGTGAAAGTATATGTCAAATATATAGTTTGTAAGAATTTGTTATAGATATCTGTATGTCAAAACTCGTCACTTAGAATTTGCATTTAAATTAGTCGCGTTGGGTTGTGTCTTTCTTTTAGGTATTCAAACATGCGTCGGACACTATAGGCTCTTCTGCAATTGTACAACATCTTGAATATACGTACCTGCAATTTTCTAATGGAACATTTCGCGTTTTATAGCATTATGTAATAATAATCATGCATCTTCTCGATTTAAATAAGTTTCCTACAGACAAGGTAAGTTTCTCGTATCAGCTTCGCTGCTGATAAAATTGTTTCACATATGAGTTATGCTCTTGATAAAGCTGTATTTCACGTAACCGGTACGCTCTTGATGAAACCGTATGTTTTCGCATATCAGCTGCGCTCTTGACAAAACGGTCTAATCGGAAATAAGTCAGTAAGGAATGCAATCTAGTGACCTCTCAATTTATTATTTTTCTTGGATGGTAGAGAATATTTAAAATGCAACAATATCATAGACAATGGCAGTAAATAGTAGCTCTTATTAATAACACGCGTTTTCGAACACAAGTATCAATAAGTACGGACAGCATATATGGTTACCAATTCCAGAGAAATAAAGGGCATTTAAAAATAATTGATTAAACATATCATGTCTTTAAACCTGAAATGTTATTTTTTTTTTATTTTTTTTTAAAGTCTGCTACTTTTGTGAAAGGTATAAAAAAACATACATTTGTTTGAAACAGTCCCGGAAAGGAATGTTATTATAATTAGTTATTCAAGTAAACAACAACTTCGACCGCTTTGTTAAAAAATAAGAGTATTTGTATGGGGATTTACAATTAAGTAAAACTTTGGCGATTGAAAATTTAATGACGTACGCTTGTTACATAAATAAATGTGGTACTTTACCTACCCTCTTGTAAGATCAGACCAACTGCAAACAAAACTGACCTTGATCTGCCATTGTATGATGCGTCGGGAGATCAGGGCATATGCTGTTTGTTTCCTACAGATTATTCCTAACAAACTGCATAGAACCAGATCTGCTGGCGCATTATGCTCTTGCAGATCTGAGACTGTGCAATGCACAAGACAAGACTTTATTACACTGATGTTGTTCAAGTTACAACATATGAGATATATAAGAAATAGAACATGAATATATAGCGTGTGATGAAATTAAATGATGCTTAACAGGGCTTACAATAACACAATCTCATTACTTACAAGTTTTTGTAGGAGTTGTACGTTACCTATATTAATTAATTGATTATATTTATAAACATTAGAATTGGAAGTATAATATGAGGTATACATTTTTGCCTTTCATCGCCCAAATAAGAACATGACAGAAGATAGTGATATTGGTCCCCTATTTCTTGAGAATGACAAAGTGTGCAATATCTTCCATGATAGAGAACATTGGTCCACCTACCAGTTTCAACGAGAAATCTATGATTTGCAATTCTAAAATTAATTAATTTTTTATATATATTCTTGGTAATGATAAATACGTCTTTTCTAAATCCAAACCAGTTCTAAACATTATGAAATTTGGACTTATTAATGTCAGCTGCCCAATCTTGTATTTATTGATTTATTTTATCGTTGTTCTACACTTTATTAACCGTATAACTGATACAACACTTGTATTTCTCCTTACGTAACATTATCTATGTTCATTGAACTTCAAGAAACCATTCAATTTTCACAGGAATTATCACTTAAATGTTTGTACAATACATGCAATAAGTTTTTCTTCGAACCGCTAAGCCATTAAGCCAAGCTATATCAAATTTCATTAAATCTCCACATTTCACAAGCGTATGTTAAAATTGGTACAAAAGTTTCATCGAACACCTTCATATGAAAATCAATCTAATTTTGTGTACGCTTTTGAAGTACTTTAATTATCTATTGATACTCGATTATTCAGGCTGTTGGACTCGACTTACAAGAGAATTTATACGGTAGTTTCGTGTCTGCAGGCTTCGTTGTGTGAGGATAATACAAAGAGATTAATATTTCTTTGCAATATACAAAAATTTGTGCTACGAAGGAAGGGCAACTTCGTTCATTCTGCGTGTAAGATCTGTCAAATTTCTGTCCCTAGGATGCGGCTACATATCTTCGTATGACCTTGAATGACATTGCGCCCGTGACCGTAATTTCCGTGACCAAAATGAGCAACATCATTGTAACAATGAGTATAAAGGGTACACTCTTGCTGCAGTCTGGTTCAATACTTGGACCGGGATCAGCTGCAAGTAATTTAGTAAATGCAAATATTGTATTTTTAATAATAAAAAAAATCTGCGTGTTTTTATATTGATTTTATGGCGAAACATGGAGTCAAAGTATCTAATTTCATTTTTTACCTTCCATGTTTGAATTTTGTACATTCACTTTTTGCATTAATTATTGATTGTTATTTTAAACAGTATCATTACGAACCTACCAACTGTAGAGCAATTAGAAGATGACAGCAATTACTTTGTATACTTCAAAAGAAATCAACATGATGTTAAGTCACTGTAATTGACATATTGCACTCAAAGGACAAAGCCGAATTAAATATCATGTATGACGGTAAGCTTCTGATCTTAACAGACAGCTCTCTATTTGTTTCACCGCCGAGTATTGTCATTATCATGTATAACTAATATTTATATCTCACTGAAATGCTTGACAACATTAAAATCCATCCATGTATCTGTATGTATGGTTTTTTTGTTTGTTGGGGGGTGGGGTATTTAACGAGACAGCAACACATGTACATGTAGGTTCTTTAATGTTGACATAACTGACTGATGTGCCTTGCCTAAAGACAAATAATGGTGACCGTCATGATTCATCTGAAAGTAGGATTCGATCCCCGAGCCTTTCGTTCATTAGTCGTCCACAAGAAGGATGAAGCTATTGCGGTTCTTGCCTTCATCAATTGCCTCTTACTTCATTCAGGAGAGCGCATAAGGCCGATTGTACATATCTGAGGTGTGTGTGTGTGTGTGTGTGTGTGTGAATAGGTGTCTGCATTGATAGCTGAAACATATATATTCGCAGCCAGCCATAATGACTGTCCGATAGATAGACACAGAAAGGCGATCATATAGAAAATATATAGATCGATCGATAGACAAACAAACCCTCAGAGCCTCGCCCTTGAACTACAAGGATAGTCTGCGTGTATTCAGAATCCAAGACAGTTTCATCTACATCTCGCTTCTTTCTGACAGGACAAGACTATAAATAATAATAATAATAATAATAATAATAATAATAATAATAATAATGAAGACGAAGTTGTTGTTGTTGTTGTTGATGATGATGATTATAATGATGATGATAATGATCATGATGAACATAATTCATGCAGGACAAGGAGCGCGTTGGAAGCTAATGACATTATCCTACACGGCAAATCTAAATCACTGCGCGTGAATCCATCCCACCTATAATGATACATGTTTCAAAAAACATTTTAATAGAAACAACCGCCTTGTTAAAAACCCTCTTTCCTCCGGGAATAAAAACTTCAGTTCACATATATTTCATCAACAGTTCCAACGACGATATACCAATTGATAACTTCGAGGCATGAACAGGGCCGGCGCCAGACCCTGCCAGACTATCTGGCGCCCTAGGCAAGGTTAGATTCTGGCGCCCCCCCCCCCCCCGGAAAATATCAATTTCCAAATGTATAAACAATAAAAAAAATATTAAAAATGCGCCCCCCTGAAATCAGCGCCCTAGGCGGCTGCATAGTTTGCCTATATAGTAGCGCCGGCCCTGGGCATGAATATTACTATGAACCCTTTCATCGCCATAGGCATGAGTTTTCCTCTCCTCAAGCCGCACTCACCGTCACTGACTCCAACCTTACATAAGTTGCTACTTCAATATTTGCATATGCCGGTATGTCATTTCAAGCAATGATATGCAGTACCGTGTGTACACATTCCTGGCTTCTAGCCGCCGCGAATTCAAATAAAACTCGAAACCCACAAATGAAATTTGATTTACATCACTTTCTTAGTTGAAAATTCATGCCTTAGTGATCTTCGTACTTCCAATGATAAGTATTAGAGTACTATATTACCAATCGATTCTGCAAGAATAACTCATCTTGCTTATAAGAAGTGACGAGAGAGAGAGAGAGAGAGAGAGAGAGAGAGAGAGAGAGAGAAGACAACAATATAGTGTTTTAAGCAAACAATACTAATGCTATCCAATCGGTAGTTGTATCTACGTTAAAAGTACTTTTAGATTATAATTAACTTTTATTTTAGAAAAATTGTATTTTTATTTCTTAAGACAGTCATCAAAGTATCTTTTTCTGTTTGAACCTTGAATATGCAAGATAATTTATTACAACTTTTAATACAGCAAACATTCTGTCACATATTACTTTTGGATTCAGATAGAGGAAGTTTAAATCGTATTTTCCTAGTTATATGTTGAGAAAAATCCTAGGGTGAATTTCCCTGTTAATGGATAGACTATGGTAATCTGTGATAAAAAATTAACAAATAAAGAAATAAATTTGACACACAAATACAATGCTGAATTTTTACATTTAACTGGGAAAGCGATAGTTCTAAACTAAAATTGATATCCACAAGTTCGTCATTAACAAATTATAGAATGGTAACAAAATGAAAGAAACAGAAAGATAGATACGGAGGCAGAAACAAAGATTGGAAACGGCACGGTTAGGATTTAGACACGTACTGGACTTAGGCAAATCGGATCGGAGGTCAGGAAACAGTACCCGAGTCTGGCTCTAAAGTAGATCATCCTAGTTCCAACACCATGATCCTCCTTGGAAAATGTTTGGAACTGAGGCGTTTCCAGTACCCAGTTATTTCCAGTGGAGCGTGTAGAATTATTTGAGAATGTTCCAAAGCTATTTCCCGCCAAAGTGGATCCAGCAGAGGTTGGGCAACTGCATAAAATGTTGGAAGCAAATAGAAGGTAACTGCATGCATATATTTTGTACCCACATGAATATAGCCGCGTTTAATTAAGAACTGAGGTAAAATGATTTTGTACTAGATGAATGTTTCATTTAAAGAAAATATTTTGGATTCTTTATGCGTGTGTTTGTTTGTGCGTGTGTGGGGGGGGGGAGAGCAGGTGACATAACCTTGATGAGATGTGCAGATTTTGAAAATTTAAATGTACAAACAATGATTTTAAAAACAATGACCACGACCAGCAACAAAATGTTTTTGTATATACAGATCCCATTTTTTTTGTGTTACAATGTTTACCGAAGTATATATATATGTGTGTGTGTGTGTGTTCATTCATGGGGGGGGGGGGGCTGTCAATGTGAATATTTAGGTATTGTACCTATGCAGGAACAGAAACACATAGTTTAAAAAAGAAATGCATGAACACGCGCAGTATAGCCAACACAATGGTATATATATATATATATATATATATATATATATATATATATATATATATATATATATGGCATAACGGTACCAATTGCGCAAGACCAGGTGGGCGGAGCCTAAGGTGAAGGGAAGATTGCATTCAGAAATAAAGAACAGCACTAGCTGTGATTGGTGCATTATGTAAGAGTTATACTTTCTGTTAGGCTTAAAAAAAAGTGTAGCCTCTTGGCAACATGTGAGTGTATGTTAATTTCTATTTAGGTTATATTTTGTATTTTTTATGATTTTTTTAAAATATGGTACACATGGCTGAAAATGTGCCTGTTGTGACTAGATAACTCTCACCCCTGTCTAGTTCCAGTGGAGTTATCTCTCTTAAATGCAATGGAGTACCTGGTTCTGTCATTGTCAAATTGACAATCTAACACTGCTCTCTAGGAAAGTGTGTGACATGCATGCTAAAGTAGGATAGAAAATATATTTATTTTCCCAAACATTAGCATTAAGGTCTATGGAAAAACAATTGGTACCTTGATACCATATGTGTGTGTGTGTGTGTGTGTGTGTGTGTGTGTGTGTGTGTTCATTTATGGGGGGGGGGAGCTGTGACTGTGAATATTTAGGTACAGTATCTATGCAGGAGCAGGCAAATATAGTTTAAAAAAGAAATGCACCAACACAATCGGAAATGCAAAACCAAAACTTATTTGTAACGGAAAATATCGTAGCAGTATAAAGTAAGCGATCTTGCTCGTCAAGCAAGGTTGAAACGCAATCTGGTGAACCTAGAACAATTCCAGACAGTACTGGCCCTGCCTTACGCATCGAAGTATAACATAATTATGTAAACATAAGCCAATATGATTTAGAAAAATCGATATTTTTCATTACCATATAAATTATCTGGAAAAATAGAAATGCTAGTATATTTTAATGTTATGATATTTAAATTAATTACGATACATACATTACCATACATACATACATACATACATACATACATACATACATACATACATACATACATTACCATACATACATACATACATACATACATACATGCATACATACATACATACATACATACATACATACATACATACATACATACATGCATGCATGCATGTATGGAAGTTAGAAGAAGAATTTTCACATACCCATTCTCGATTAGTTTCACCGCATCAGAAAAAGTACTAACTGAAGCTACATCCAGTTCATCAACGTAGGCGCGAATCGGGAAAATTCTTTCTGCAAAAAAGCATACTTTTAAGTATATTATGTTTTTAAAATACTTACCAGATCACTTTACTTTAGGAATATTAACTTGCTACCCATCGAATTCAGCCCTACTTAATGACGAAAATAGTCATTTCCAATTTCAAGCAGACAAAGGGCAATAACCTTTGCCGATTACCTTCCCTTGGTACCGCTAGATGTTGTCGCTAGTTTATTAGATGAGCGAGAAACTAACCAGGATGCTCGCATGACGATTGGTTGGGAGGGTTTTTAAGTAATGTGATAGGGTAAATATTTTCGAAGACGCAATTTAAAAATTGCTTACTGGTTCGAATACGATCCGTAATCACATCTCGTTAAGAGAATAAGTAATGGGAGAACGGAATGTTGAGCACCCGACCTCTACCTCGTTTATTCTTCTAGAAAAGAATATCTGGATTGCTAATGTGAATATTCCTACCTACACAATTTCAATGGCGAATTCAGCGAAAATAACAGGATGTGTTGATGGATTTATTTGGGTCTGGTGGCAGTCTGTGCTGCCGCCACCGTACCTACCAGATTCAAGGTTTGACTCTGCGACACTAAATCTCTTAGATAAAAATTCGAGAAGGTTGACTCTGCATGCCAGCCAACAGTTTATATTATATATCGGATCTAACTGTTACGCTCGAACACGAGGCTCGCAGAGATGTCTCTAATCTCGTGAGCGGTAATTATCATGAGGTAACTTTGATCTTGTGAGATTTCAGAGCACGCCGAGTGTATAACCCACATCAACAAAGAAGCAAGGGCTTCATGGGTGATTTCCTGCTTCCCGGCGTTCACCGGGAGGATGAGAAGTTTGCGAGTGCCACGAATTATCTATGTGCGTTTCAATTAATGTTGGAGAGCGCGAATATGATCTGGCATGGTTGCTGTTATTGACCTGCCTGTGGAAGAGAGGGAGCGAATGACGATTCTTTGGTTACAGAGATACGCTAATTTGTATCTGGCTACAAAGCTTAGTTGTGTCAAGAGGACCACTGAGCCATTTAATCTGAACCGCAGATAGTTCTGATGGACGGAAAGGGAATGCAGCTAGCTTACATTGCATGAGGAAGAAAAGTCTATCATGAAACATGTCTTTTATGATAATAACTTTAGCGAAGTGTGGGCTCGAATTTCTTCGAATTGAACCATGCTAAAACCAGGACAGGTTTCATTTTGGAAACAAAAGAGGTTTCGGTTGATTGAGACCAAGCTTGGCTAAAAAATCGGAAAGATCTTTATCATGCCCAATATCATATCTGCCATGATGCCTGACTGTAACCAATATCATAGAGCGGTAGCGTTTGATAGCGACGGGGGCCAACTGTTACTCTTCAATGATCCAGAGAACAAACGTCGGTCAGATGAGGAATTGTGGCACTCATAGGGACGATATTATTAGTCTGGCATCAGTCCCTGAAAATGCATCAGTTTCCCTCGTAAGCATTCAGAATTGAGGGCCTTCTTGCTCTTAAGATTTTCTACACAACCCACAATCAAATATTTAAGTTGTTTGTCTCGCAAGGCTGTCCTGATAAGAACCAAGCGTGTAAAAGAAGACTGTCCGGGCAGGGATCGAACCGTAATTGCTTCAAAAGATTCGGGTTGGTCGGGATCTACCTGATCAGATCTATTTGCTAGATCGAGTAGATCGGTGACACAGGACTTGTCCCACCTGAGAGGGGCTATCAGAATCATCTTGCAATTCTGACCTCGTAACATCTGGATTATTTTTATAACAGGACCGTGGGAGGGTAGACAAATATCCACAACCCCTCCCAAATGATCGACTGTGCATACACAGCCCAATCTACTGGGCTTGCGACTGGAAAGCCGACTGTGGATAACTTGTGCTTTCCACCTCGTCACAAAAAGTTCGATAATAGGACTCCCCCAAAGCGTACAGATCCGAGTAAAGACAGATTGGTGGAGAGACAATTCGAGTGAATGACTCGATCTTTCCTCTATATGGTGTCAACCAAGAGAATGAGTCTCTCGAGAATGTGTTGGACTTGTACGTTGTTATGGAGATTGTCGCACCAAAGTAGACTATCAAGTCAGAAAACACCGGTAGGGGGATTTGTACCCTAGTGTTTGAAGAGATAGTTCACCACCGCAGAATTGACAGTTATAATAACAATCGCTTTGCCTAGAGACGATGTTCCCAGAACTGTGTTGTCTAAAATTAGTGTGATAATCCCCGAATGTGTCAGAAAGAGGTGCGGAAGCAAAGGAAGGAAAAAGGGTTACAATTTGTCACGATGTCATACGTTTTGCCGTCATCTCCTGTACCAGACGACACATTTGTTAAAATGACAGTTGTACCGTTCTACACGGTCTTCCTCCCCTACTGATGATGCAACCGTGGCCGTTGGTTGCGCTATACGAATCCAAGCTTCCCACATACGTCTTGCAACAGAGGTGGATATGCGATCAAGGCTGAGGACGTCAACGCTTTATTTACTCGGTTTATTCCGTCGTTCATTCTCCCTAGGTGCCTTTGGATTACTACAGCCCAAGTGCCTTCCGACTGTGTTATATATGTTGCATGGCCACGACGATGCACATTTATTTACAAAACATGCAGGATCAGTGGTCATCCTTCCCTACCTTGGGCTAATGATTATCTGTATGTTGTACTTGACCAATGTCAAAACTCAAGTTAATGGTGTACCCGACCAGTGACACTTATTTCTAAACAACATTATATATAGCTAATATTTATATATGAGTAGAGATTATATATTCAGATCAGTATTAATTCATTACTTCAATTTGAATTAAAGATAAGGTTTTGATTATGACCTGTTTCCAGGACGGGAACGTCATATTAAGTTGACAGAGTATTTTCAGAAAATGGCAATTGTGACCAAGGTCAAGTTTAGGGGTATACAGTCTTATTTATCTAAGAATTATTAATTCGTGCTTTAACATCTGAATCAGAGTCAATCTAAATGTTGTGTCCAGTTTTTAATTTTGCTGAATTTATTTATTTGTTTAAATTTTTATTCACTGGAATTACAAAGTCCTCAATAATATTATCGGAATAAAAATATGAATTTGGAATTATAGTGAATTTAGACAAGGAAATTGTGTTAATATTATTGTAATACACCCAAATACTGTCAACACATGATCACATTCCAGTCCATTGATACATTACCATATTCGAGACTACATGCACATCAACACGTTCAGTATCAAAACATATCTGGAATACCACTGGGATTCAATACGAACATTATATAATTAGAATAGTGATACCTTTTTAGAACTATTTATTATTTAATTCATACAACTATAAAGTCGTTTTCAAAATTTCACTTTGTAATCTAGTGAAATTAATTATTTGTTGAATTTTACAAAACGTGTCGGTTTTCGCTCTTTTATATTGCTTAGTTTAAGACCATACATTCATAACAGGTTTTAATCTAACGAGATCCCAGTGCTGTGCTATGGTAATAATCGCATACCCATAAACAATACCAGTACAAATATAAATGAAATCATACCTCTGTATATTGATACATTATTAAGTGTATATGATATTAACTTACCGATTTATGTATAAGTCAACAATTATGCCAAACGTGTTATGTATTTTTTAAGAAGAAAAGTGCAAGAAATTTTTGGTAATGATCGTTTAAAAAGCGATCAACTATTTTCATATCAGTTGCCTAGTGTTTAGAGCGTCCGATTTAGATGCGGGAGTTCGCGGGTTCGAACCCTGGCCGAGTCGTACCAAACACTTCTAAAATGGTACTAGCAGCTGCCTAGCTAGGCGCTCCGCATTATGAGGTCAGTGTTAGGACTGGTTGTCTTAGTGTCAGGATAATGTGACTCGATGCGACATTATGCTACATGTCTGCGTAATGATGCGACAGTGCTAGACATCACTATAAACTTTAACACTGCAGGCATCGTGGCGATATGACTGACTTTTTTTTTAACCCTACGTTAGAAATCCAAACACAAACACATACATAGACACGCACACACAGACACACACACACATACACGCACATATTAGTTGTCTCGACTATAAAAGCTCCTTCAGCTGATCCACTGCAAATGAAGCCGAAGCCAATAATCATCTATGAAAACAACCACAACAATAATTGCGGCCGGAATAGTCATAATATTAGCGTTATCAGCTATAGCAGCAACAAAGACACTAGCATCAACAATAGCAACAACAACAAAACAATTGCCCCAACAACATTCAGCAACATCACTATCACCATCACAAATAAAGGATGCAGTAGTAGTATTAGTAGTCGCAGCAGCAGTAGTGGTATTTTATTGTCATACTCACCGGTAGTTACATTTCGCGTGTATGTGACTCGAAAGTAGATGATATCCCCCAAGTTTTTCGTGGTGCTGCTTGTCACAAGGACGTCACCGCTGTCATAGATCTCAAGCACCGCCGATCTCGCATTGCTGATTGTTCTGTACTGGATGTCACTGTAACATAATATTGAGAGGGCTCTGTTACTAGGGTAATCTTTAAGTTGTCTATGCCTCTATGCTTCCATTCTAAACCTATCTCTGTTTTGTCGTTTCCAAGTATAAAACCTCACATATTTCAGAATTCTTAAAGACCAATTCAGTTCTCACTTACAAAATGAAAACTGGAAACCAGATATTGACAAAGGAGACAATTTTTTAGTGTATTCAAAGCACAAAAAACGTTGAATAGTATTTTTCTACGTCTGTCCCTCACTCTGTATACTTTACCAAAATGTTGATTCTGTAAATGGATTATTTTGTTGATTGTTTTTAACGGCACTTTAATTGCCTTATTAGCTTTAATATGCCGAGGAAAGGAGAGCGAAAGTAAAATGCCTTCACAGAGACACACGGCGGCAGCCAAACCTGGGTGGCGTGCAAAGGTATCTCGCACGCATCTCATAGAGAACCAAATGAGATATCGCAGGTCCATATCTAATTTGAATTGTTTCTGTTTCTGTACAGCAAAGTTTAAATAATACACCTTTAGGTATTTAACAGGAAAAAAATGCAAAAGACATTCTAAAGGAAAAAAGATGAACAAATCATTTAATAAGCTTATTCTAAGAAATGGACAGGAATTAGTAGTTTCTATTCATACCCATGGGATTCAAAGATAAAAGATTTTGTTAGTGTGTAAAGGAGCAAATCATTGTATCAGTTTAACATTCTTGTTTCTCATAGTATATAGGTCATGTGCAGCAAGGTTTCTATCCCCATTTATAGAAAATTCCCCAAACTCGATTCGCTAATCATCCATATAGATCGTTCCATTACACCAAGTCTCTGACGGGTAATATTGAATTCGCCAAATACTATGGAAGACATCAGAGCGCACAATTTCTTCGACTTTAAATAGGATGGTTGTAATAAATCAGAAGCTTTATACGTGATGCACAACATAACCATCTTTGTTTAAAATATTATTTTTGGACATGACCAGCATTGGCTCCAAGCCGCGGCTAGACGACCTGAGCTTGCTCACCAGCAGCTTCATTAGAACTTGATAGCCGGCGGACCGATATAGTTCGTCTGCTCTTTAAAGGTGATCTCTGTAAAATTTTAAATGATACATATCTAATGGAGACAGAAAGATCACTTAAACTATATAGGCTCTTGTACGTTTTCCTGCGTTTCACTTATTTGAGTATTGTTACGTATATCTATATTGTGTGTTTACTTTTTGTCTGTGATTGAGGCTTGAGAAGTTTTTGTCGACCTGACCTTTGTCACCTCAGTTGCAGTTGAATTTATTTCATGGTCATTAAAATGTATAGGCGATTGGAGAGAATGGAATGTTTGTGATAACCTAACATATAGCAATTCATTAAATGTTTGAAATTGTGTATATATCTTTTACTCTGACTGCAAAAGGGCGTCAAACTGAGCGAAACATCACACGGGGATTGTTTTATCTTTCGCAAAACTAATTTCTATGACTGAAAGGTATTATAGTTTCTCTTAGTCGCTCAAAGTCACAAAATACTCACTTTCATTGCTGGAAGTATAGCAAATATAGGCACAAATATCAAGAGTCGCATGGCATGATGGGGAATCTTTAATTGTTATATGTACAAAATATATGGATATCATTTTACATGCGAATATATATGTATTGAAAATTTATATGAAATTCTTCACCAATAATTTTATTTATTTCAAACTTAATTATATAACAAATAATGATATGTTTTGAATGAATTTTGTTATAACAAAAGTATTGAAATCACATTGGTTTTCCGTAACAACAAACCTGCGCAGTCATTTTAAGGTAGGTCGTATAATGCTAAAGACCTCCAACGATCTATTCGTTTCCTGTTTTATATTTGTCACGGCACTGTTATTGGAATCATTAAAACTATATAAAAATGTTTTAATTGTTTTTCTTTCAAGGTGGCTAATATCAGACAAAATGTCGTAGTCATGTCAGTTAAGGTCAATTTCCTCGCATACTGCCTGCCACCTACATTAACAAACTAGGGTCATAATGATTACGTCATATTGTAATTAAGGATCACGTCATTAAACCTGCGTGTCAAACGTTGATACGAAGAAAACGCAGTAATAATGAAACTCATGAGATCATCAACATCTACTCGTTACGTTGTATGTTCCTTATACAGATAGTGGGCAGATTTCATGTCAGACAGTGGATGCTAAACATAAAGTAAATATATCCGTTTATAATCAAAATTGTTGGTCATATTTATTGCCTGCATTGAATGAAAGCCCTTTTCCGAAGTAATGCAATTTTTACCGTCATGAATTTACCTTTATCAAACGTTTCGTGTTGCCACATGTTTTCTTTGTGGCGTCTTCGTAGCCACTGCATGAAATCAGTCCAAAAGACATTGGTCTGTATGTTTGAACTGCACATATCACGTGACTATAGTGCGTTCGATATCCGCATAGTCTTTCTCCCGCGATGAAATCATTTATAACATTTAAACTGAGTAATAAAGAACTAACTTCTAGTTTATTGGTTACCTCGTTCCATTTTTCTTACCTTCTTTAGTAAAGTCATGATAATTATTTAAGTAATGACTTGTACTGTTCAATTTAATACGACAAAAACAGCGTTATTCAGTCTCTACAACCTAGAAGTTAAATTATCAATCAGCCGCCATTTTGTGGCTGTGTCACGCTCAACTTTTAATTCCCATTTGCTTTTTAACAAATTCAATAAGCCGACAAGTCCTAACACCAACCTCTTAATGCTTAGCACTAAGCGAGGCAGCTATTAGTACCATTTTTATAGGTCTTTGGTATGACTCGGCCCGGGATCGAACCCACGACTTCCCAATCAGAAGCGGACGCTCTAACCACTACGCCACCGGAGTTGTACAAGTAAATGACGGAAAGGGGAACAAGAAATAACGGCTATTTACCTGACTTGTACAGAAGTGTCAACAATATGTTCAAGAGCTGCCGTGATATCGCATTGACACAAGTAGAACTTGTCTACATCACTGTCTGTATTCGCTATTGCCTTAGACCGGAAAACCGCTTTGACGATGTTTCCTTCCTGTAAAAGCAGTTACACTAAATTACGTTGAACATTTATTTTGATGCAGATTATTCATATTTAGTCCTATTATGGCTATGAAACCAAATATGATACACAAACGTGATGCACAACAAAATGCATACCACCTTTCTTTACTCACTGTAAGCTATCGCTACCTTCATGATCGTCGGCCTTTTGCGTGAAGTCGTGAAAGAAACTCCCGATGTAATTAGTCGCAGTTGGGAACTATATTCTTAACTAAATTCGTTTACCTGGAACAATATGGTGGCAGGAGGTAACACGTTCACAATTGGAACCATCTATTCCTTTGCTGACGTAACATATGTGGTGTACTTCGCCAGAAACGAATCAAAAAGAAACATAAAATTGGATGCATATTCACTCAACTACTTCCGAGTTTATTTCAGGACCTGACGGAAATGTCCGAGATATGTTCCGATCGCCAATGGGCGCGACTTAGCGAATATTGATAGAGTATCAACCAGATGTTTCATTGTCATGGTACAGGAAACAATAACTCGCACGGTACAGCATCCAAATAAACAGCCCATTCCACTTATATTGTCGATTAGATGATGAAAAGTCAAATCATATTGCAGTAACACATTTTTTTTAGAAACACGAGTAATACAATATAACAAAACCATAAAATCCCAAATAACAAAAAGTTTGTGTATGGTAAAAAAAACAAACAAAAGAACAAGACATTAATGAAGTCAGAGGACCAGACAAACTTCACACCTTGTCTTACAAAGTGACGTAACTTGCTTCTTATGCTGACATCTTGTGATGGATGATGAAGATGGTGTACACGTATAGAAACACACACAAATAAGCACACACAAATACACGCGCTCGTTTAAAACTACAAAGAAACACATGATAAATCATGTTTGTAGCCATATAATTTCATAAGAATATAAATATATAATATAAATATGTAACTAACTCGAATAATGTAATGTTCTTACTCACTCGTATTCTGTCAAACCATATAAGCGTCCCCGCATATATTATCACTCAAGAACATTTGAAAATTTCTTCGTTACAAATTTTAAGACGCTCACGCTGTTGCAAACAGGTTCACCAATTGTTTTATCTACATATGTGAAAGTTCATGCACATTCAAATACCTTTTAATTCCCCTATCACTTATTTTCGACATAAATTAAATTGGCGACATTTTATAAATATAGAGGAATATATAATCGGATAAAACCAGTACTTGCATACTAATAATATAATTTCATTTATTCTATTTTAATTTTCTCAGGGCATTTCCCGATCCAACGAACAATACTCAGTGCGGTAAAGTAGGCCCAAAAGCGCCCTGGGCATAAACCACAGAGGCGTCAGTAGTTATCGTGCCAGATTTGAGAAAGAAAGAAGGATGTTGGTTTGAATACTATCAGCAGGTCAGCCTTTAGCAGTTGCCTCGGTACAAAATTAATTACGTCAACTGATGCGATACTAGTGAAAAATATCAGAATCTAGAATGGTCGTCAGCATGGAATTCTGAATTCCCGGCATGTTATTCAAAATAGTTCCACACTCTCATTATTCAGGAAGCTGGATAAGAGGGGAAATGTATACATTAAAACCTTTTTTTTGGGGAACTAAATGTAAGTAAGTCACGTTCACATACCTTAACCATTCCGCATGGCAATGCACTAGACGGGTTAAAGAATATATTATGGTCAACGGGATCAGTAGTTTTGTTGATGGAATCGTCACCTTTGGTACACTCCGGTGAAATCTGTTCATCAGTAGCTCTGTCGAAACTCGACGACTTTGATGCATTATACATTTTTATGACCGCCACTGTGTCGTCATTCTTCAGGAGTCTAAATTTGAAGATAATCTGGCTTGCATCTGATGAGTTCACCTCACAGTGGTAAGAAGCTAGAAAAATAGAGGCGAAAGGCAAAATAATTAACGGTTGTAAAATATCGAAATGTTCTAAGAATTACGTAGCGTTTCGTTCATTTACACATTTAATTTTAGCTGAAAAAAGAACAAGAATGCGAGTACAGTACGATAGAAATACCCTAACATACTTCGAAGCTGAAATAATTGAGGAGGAAACGGTAGGTTTGCGAGTTCCAACCAGTGCCAAAGCTCATTAATAAAACAACTTTTCAAATGCAAATGAGGTTCCATCATCAATATAACTGACGGTTGTTAATTTTAATTGTGTATGAGCTTATGTACGTCGTTTTGTTAGGCAGTGTTCATCCTCATATGTAACTAGAAATACATACTTCTTACATGGTATGCAATTATATGCAAACTATATGCAAGTATGAGGTGGTGGACTTTGGAACAATATCATTGTGTTTTATTAAGAGAGAGAACGGCCTGGTTACGTTTTCGTTATTGAGACAGAAAAGGGCGTATTTACGCTTTTTTTTTTTTCAGAGAAAAGGGCGTGTTTACGCTTTTGTGCAACTAAGCGGATTCACATTGGCAGGGATATCGATTCCAGTTGAAATCTAGGAACATTGAAGAGTATTTGAATCTTACTGCTATGGACACTGAAATCTTTTCTCAAAATATTATGTACAAAAACAATTTTTGCGGTAGTACACTCTAAACTGCATACATTGACCTGCCACCTATCCAGTTTACTCGATGTTATCCCGAACGTTTATAAAAAAATCCGAAAAATCCGATTTTCTGATTTTTTGTATAAAAATTACGATATTTGAAAACGCGCCCAAAACCAAACACATTGATTCGCGATGGCTGCGTCTTCTTCAAAGAGAGCGAACGTGATGCCGAAATTGCGCGAGAAATACACTACAGTCATATATTGAAAATCGTAGTGTGTTAACTGAATTAACACTAAATGTCTGCATACAAGATAAGAATGAAAAATTGATAGATTTTCAAGGTATGACTGTTAGGTTTTTCATATTAAGAAAATAGCATAATACTGGGGAATTCCTTTATAAACTTTTTGTAAATATATGTTCCAAAGGGGGATCCTGTTTTTGTTTCTCCCAATCCCGATTTTTCTTCCTTTGTCATCCTGATTTTCATTCCACTCAAAGCGGCATGTCTGCATACATACCGTCTTGGGCGATTGCATATACATCGATGCTGTACAGCGTTACCTGAAATTATTATGAAATTTTTACAAATGAAATAATATTGAAAACAAACTTCATTGCAGTAGAGCTGTCATTAATCACTGTTGTGTGTTTGTTTCCTTAATTGAAAAGCAACTGATCTGTCCAAATTACGAAGATACACCAAGAAAAGAATGAGAAATGATTTCCTACGGATTGACTAATCAAGTTGATGTCAATTAAAATAGGACATACGATAAATATATTGATTTGCATATACTAGGTTAAATTCGTGGAGCTTTTACATGCGTTGAAAGACAAGTACTATGCAATATAGATTTACTTTATATGTCCTACCTTATATACATATACGTGACTACCTTTCGTTCTATCGGGTCAATTGTTATAACCTGATTATCTTTTCAATACTTTTTTCGAAGAGTTACAAAAGATTTCCAATTTAGGCACATCCTATCGCCAGTATACCTGTAATGTTAATGCATTGTTGCACGAATGGATGTCTTACACTTATCAATTAGACCACTGTTACTTATTTTTAATTATAGTCGATACTTAAGGTATCGAACCTGAATTTACACTTATTGTTGAAGTATGATGAAAGAAGTGACGTAGCTTGTGAATTACGGTGATGAAGGTTTTAGCACCAAAGGTAGCTAGCGTGGTTTACCTTTCCTTCCAAATGATCATTCATGATCAGTTACCTAGTTCTGCAATTGCTAGCTCTACCTGGTACCTATTTTGCACATAAAGTTCGATATTATCATGGAACTATGACTGCATTATGATGCTGATACAATGTTGAATATGGTTAAAACATTCGCAATGTGACTCAGTTATGATATAATGTTTTATACACAACGATGGCACAATATAATCGTCATTGTTAATGTCTAAAGGCCATTGACTTATTTTGTGGTCTGTTTCTGAGGTGTTAGTTACAATATCGAATGAGGGATGACTCCCAAACACCAGCACGACTCAGACAACGTGTTTGTATGTTTGCCAAATCATCCTATTTTTAAGACTTTAGTGAGATGGTATGGTTAATTTACAGAAAGATACGTTGAAGGGATATTTATATACATTTAAAAGTAAATGCGACTAAATTACACACATTTTCAAGCTATACAAAATCGCATTCCATAGCTACAGCATCATTATCTTATTAGACTCAAGTCTCCACATTAGCACGTCATTGCGTTATTGAATTTAATTGTATTCTTGAAAGAACAACGCGTAGAATATTGTATAAAAATATACTTAATCATTATGACTTTCACTTTTCATAGACATGGCTCTAAAATGTGAATGATCAACAATACTTTGTCGGAAGTTATTCAAAATTCTACAAATACATTGAAGATTTTAACAAATATTGCAAAGAAAAAACAAATACACATATATTAAAATAGTAACATTTTTACCCCAAAAAATATCCATAATGCAATTCGAAAACAAACTAATCATTGAAATTAATTACTTGCTACCGATACAGAACAATTAAACAGATTATTACGACATTAAAATTATGTACGATTGTTGTGAATGTTGATAGGTAGTTACTGTAATAATTATACTTGCCAAAAGCAGCACTGAAACGAAATGCAGCCCGCGCATATCATGTTTCTGAAATTGAGTAAAACATGAATATTTTATCCCATATGCATACGAGGGGAGGGGATAACGGAAAGCAGAAAGGATTGCGATGAAATTGTGTACCATATTAAATTCTGTTAGAAAATGGGTACATTGTTAATAATTTTATCGTTATTTTCATACGTCGTTAAGGATTAATGAGTTGAAATTCATCATTGATATTTTGACCAAGAATCTACAATACACAGCTGCAAGAATGTTTATATATGTTTATTATTGCGTCTTGGGCGGCTCACAGTTTGATATACGAAATTTATTATTTTATACCAACACCCTAATATTCGAGGATTTGCTATTATATGTGGGAGTGTAATGATTTTACTTGGAACAACACATGAATTCGATCTTTGATGTTTTCAGTTACTCTTGAGTATAGTATGATCGCTGCTTATATGTTTCAGTTTTTGTTTTAATCTTGATGGAAACAACTAACAGTACATGTAAATGATCTTAAATTTTTCTGATAAAAACAGCATGGGAGATTCGACATGACATATTGAATTAAGTGTGTGATACACTTTCGTGCAAGTCGAACTTGAAATTTCCTCCTTATTAACAGTTTGTTGCGTCATTGTTCACGATACATGTAACCGCAAGAAGGTGCTGTAACAAAGCTGATCTTCGTGCTTCTTTTTTAAATCTTCCATTTCCTAACTCTTGATATTTCTTGACATACGTGTTTTATGGCTAATACTTGTATTAAATGAAATATTCTTTACACACAAGTATCGTATATTTAGTTACATATTCCATATAGCTTGAAATTTACATAGGTTGTTGTTGTTGTTGTAGGGTTTAACGCCATTTTTCAGCACAAAATAGGCTATACATGGCGGCCAGTAGTAATGGCGGAGGAAGAACCCGGGAAAACACCGACCCACGAGAAACTACTGGCAAGCTTTCTCACATACCCACAATAACCGAATCCGAGACTCGAACCCATGCAGACAGAGGTGAGCTGGTAGTGATCCGTAACGGAGAGCGCTTTAGATCAATCGGCCACTCGGGGCCCCTAAATTTACATAGGTAGTTAGGTAGGTAGCTAAACGGATAAACTAATATAACACACTCACGCAAGCACACATGCACATACATACATATATAAGCAAGCACGTACGGACGCACACACATACATGCATACATACATACATACTACATGCATGCATACATACATACATACATACATACATACATACACAATGTGGCCGAGTGGTCTAAAGCGCTCTTCGTTACGGATCACTGCCATCTCACCTCTGTCTGCGGCGGTTCGAGTCTAAGATTCAGCCAATGTGGGCATGTGAGAAAGCTTGCCAGTAGCTTCTCGTGGGTCGGTGGTTCTTTCCGGGGTTTTCCGGGTTCTTCCTCCACCATTAATACTGGCCGCCATGTATAGCCCATCGTGCTGAAAAATGGCGTTAAACCCCACAACAACAATAACAACAATGTGGACTTTGTACAGCGCATGATCTTTAGGTCTAAGTACTTTTCAATATTATATAACACATAAAAACCGATGCATCGAAAAGACTACAGTAACAAACACCATTAATTTACAAAACAGAAATATGCTGACAATCATTAAGATGGCAAACATTATTTGTTGTTGTTGTTGTAGGGTTTAACGCCATTTTTCAGCACACGATAAGCTATAAATGGCGGCCATTATTAATGGTGGAGGAAGAACCCGGAAAAAACCCGGAAAGAACCACCGACCCACGAGAAGCTACTGGCAAGCTTTCTCACATACCCACATTAGCCGAATCCGAGACT
The DNA here is from genome assembly GCA_028554795.2 of Sinohyriopsis cumingii. NCBI lineage: Eukaryota > Metazoa > Mollusca > Bivalvia > Unionida > Unionidae > Sinohyriopsis > Sinohyriopsis cumingii. The sequence continues at coordinate 29,227,179 of CM068831.1, forward strand.
CGAACCCACGCAGACAGAGGTGAGATCAAACATTATTTAGCTTTAAATCTGTTCTTGAAGTCGAAATAGGTGCGTTTTAATTGTGTCCTTTAATGAGATCACATTGCCATTGTGTCTAAAATATATGTGCAGTTCGTTCCACATAGCTGGGGCCTGATACGGAAAAGAGAGTTGGACGTATGACTTCGATTTAATAGCAGGAAGAATATGAATGCGTATGTCGGAAGAGGATTTTCTTGATGAGATTTGCATACGCACGAGGTCTAAGAGGTATATGAAATGGAGCCAGTCAACGGTATGTAACATATTGAAAAGATTTCGTGTTTCATTCTGGATCAAACGGTAGGCAGTGAAGGTCACAGATCATGGGAGATATGTCCACAGTTATTAGTACTCTAAACAGCCGTGTTACATACATACATACATACATGCATACATGCATACATACATACATACATACATACATACACACATACATAC